>OX463784.1:20698867-21298867 GCA_949825025.1 Siphlonurus alternatus | reverse complement strand
TTAAATTAATACTCAACGGAAATAATGTCACAAGACTATCATGTGTTGTGTTAAATCTAAATAATTTTAATTTTTCAAAGTTCCAGTTTTATTTTTAATTAGTTATTAAAGGAGAAATTTGCACTTTCCATGTATATTATTACAAGAATTTTTAAGTTAATTTGAGTAATTCAAAAAGGAATACAATAAAATAGAGCAAAGAATGTAATGATGTATTATATTTTTTGGCCTCGTCCTTGTAAGCATTTTTACTTTTTACTCAATACATTGAGTTTAATCAACGGAAAGGTTTATCTCTATATTTGAGATGGTAAATACTGACGCCCAGGGAAGCTACTATCAGAACCAAAAAGGTGTGCCTCTCTCCTTATGGAACTTGTATGCTCTTCAGAGGCACACCTTTTTGGTTCTGATAGTAGAGACCTAGGAGGGGAAGTGACACGGATAAGACCCATGTATAAGGCTGGGCCAATCAGAGTGCGTAATTTTTGTCACGTGACAGCAATTACGCCCGGTGATTGGATAAAAAGTGGAACCATTTACGCACCAAATTTGAAAATAGGTGATCGTGACTGCACCATAGTAAATAGAGCCACCATGCTGACGCCATAAGAATATCACATGTTGTAAAACGTACTTATCGATTATTTCTTTTTAACGAACCTTTTTAGATAATTATTTTTAAATGATGCCAAATTTCAAAGAAGAAACCGAATCCATACCCTTGTAAAAATAATAAAAAAGTTGAGTTTAGTAGAGGGTTAATTTTCCCTTCGCAGAAAAATGTGTAAAATAAAACAATAAACATACTTCTTGTAAGATACAAACTCCCTGCTAACTTTATTGGTTGCATAACTAAATACATAAAATAATTATGTATCACTTTTTTATATATGACAAATATCATGCAACAATATTTTTTATACTGTATAATAATTCATTCTGTTACAAGAAAAATAATTATATAGCTTATATATAAACCTCAATCATATCACTATATAGTAATATTTATTATTATAATAATTATATAAAATCATGTTTTTTTTTTTTAGAAATGTAATCGAATGTATTTTTTGTGTCAATAATTACAATATTGTTGTGGTTTGCTGGGGGGCTTGCGTGTCCTCTTCATTGTTGCCTCCAACAATCGAGCGAACCAAATTGCCGGTCTGCCGCCGAGATCACACGAGCTGTCAATCACTCGCCAAATGCTCCTCCCCAGCAAGTTTGTGAGAGACTGAAATAATGTGGCGTTGTAAGAATTGTATTGACGGTGGGTTTGTATATAACAGTTTTTCAAGAATGATAGAAAAAATAATTTGGAAATCTTCGATTGTCATTATTATTATAAGTCATATCCAAGTCGTCTGCTCTCGGTTTGTGAACAGAGTATGTGGTGTGATGTGTTATAGTAATGCTATGTCTGGTGAATGGAAAACCCATTGAGAGAGTTGTTTATGGATATATTATATACATGGTAACCTATGGGAAATGACTAAAAAGTCCTTTTTGTGACGTCACGCGGTGACAAGTCATATCTTTTTCTTAAGGAGAGGCGTCTCGTGACGTTACAAAAAGAACTTTCAATAATTTTTAAAAAATAGTTCCCGGACTCTAAAAAATCTGAAAAAAATCAAGGTAGCACAACTTTGCACCCTCTATACGTTTCTGCAATTAAAAAAAAATGAGATCGATACTCCATTATTCAATTCAATTTTTTTATAAAATTGTCCAGCTTATAAAGTCAATAAAATACGACTTAACCTTTGAAGTGGAAGATACAATTTAAAGTACTTAAACTCTTGATATTTATTGAAAGTAAGTTTTTATGTACAATTTTAGACAAATACATGAGTTCACCTTAATTCGTAATCATTTGTTCTGTGAACTGAACGTCTTTGGAATTTTGGTGAAAATAAATATTTGTGCTTGATATTATATAAGGTGGTTCCCATTATTATTAATATTAATTATAAAATTAATTTAGATCTGATGGCAAGGACAAAAAGGGGGCGAAATATCTCATGCATGTACAGTCGACGCTTCTGAAAAGTTACTTGAATTTTACCTTTGCAGCCTTGTTAATCACCATGTTACTCATAGAGCATTGGTGATTAACAAAGCTACGAACATAAATTTTTAAAGGCAATGGCAGTCAGTGACTATTATATATGTACTGTCAGTAAATACAGTCATTGCCCATTGCCCTTAAAAATTTGTACTGACTATGTACTGTACATATATATAATGTACTTTTCTCATATGTTTTGAGCATCTTACAGGCTAAATGTAAAAATTCTTGATAAATTGTTATAATAAAAAATAAATATAAAAACTTGAAATAATATTATATACTTTTGGAAGGAGAGGAGAATTATGTTTTATTATATCGAAATAAAAAAAATATCATAAGTTTTCTCACAGTGAGTTTATGTAAATGTTCTTTTTTTTATATAATAAGGCAGAGAATATAAAAAAAATATACAGATATAAAGTAAAGTATTAAAGCTTGTATATTTTCCCATGATGAGATTCAGTAGTAGATTGGACTAGCCTAAAAGTTTAGAAGGCATGATCTAATAGGCCGGGACCGACCAACATAAAGTAGCAACATTAATATCTGGGGAATTAAAAAAGTAAAAAAAAGAGCTGGTTTAGCCACCGCCTTTTCTGCCCCTTTTTGTCCTTGCCAGATCTTAAGTCACGCGACGTCCTGGGGAGAGGAAAATAAGAAGCGAGCAGACAACGGAAGCCATCTTGTAGCTGAGGCTGTTGATGCAGTGGTGGTGTGGATGAGAGATGGAAAATTAATGCGATTGTTTAGCACCAGCGTAATGATTATAATACTCGTCGAATGAGATAATGAAAAATTAATTAAGAAAAAACAATATTTTTTTAATTGCATTACATAGAAAATTTTAATTTGTAGGAGTCTCGAAAATTTATAAGAATTTATTTAAATATCAGCTTTTTACATATTTTGGGAAATTTGGTAAAAATTTCAAAGAATTTTAATACTATTTCTTTCTATGTGGATATTCATAGTGTGCATGGATGTTATTTAGAAATAATTTTTATTCCTTTATTATCAAATTTATCAAGTATTATGCAGAAGTACAAAATTTAAATTGTTTTATTATTTATAATAAAATTCTGAATATAGCATAATAGTAAATGTTAAAAAAATTGTACAGATTTTGTTTCATTAATGTTTCATTAATGTTTTATTTAAATATTAAACATAATATTTAGTTTTATTTAAAAATTTTAAATTTAAATATGTAATTGCAAATAAATTAAATTTAATTTATAAAATGTAATTAATTACAAGTTTAACCTATATAATACTTCAAAATATTGGTAATAACTCATAAGTAATAAAATAATAAATTATACAGTGACGATTTGCCATAATTTTGACCAATAATTTATTTTGACTACCATCATTCTATAACTCAAGCAATGGGGAATTCTCCTACATTTATTTTAATTTTTTTTTCAGATGCTCTATGCCTTGAAACTAAATGTCCCAAAACAAAAAAGTTTCAATGTTCAAAATTGGAGACATGGGAATTTTTTAAAAATCTTCCTTCTTTTAAATTTCGCGCCAAAACGTGACGTAGAAGCTGCCTAGCAGGCGAAATTTTTCTGCAATAAATTTATATTTTCGATTATCACTCTTAAAGTAAACTGATATTAGGGAAAAAACTATTGATACTAGGGTAGAAAAACCCGCTGATTTCAATCGTGTTAATAAAATTTATAGCCAATCACTCCTTGACGCTCAAACTATGATATCAGGCAGTTGTTGTGTGTTATCTAGGGAGTTTCTACGTCACAGTTTTCAGGTTTGCGCGCAGGTTGCATACTTTGCCCCTATTCTAATAATTCCTTCAGAGCCCCCAAATTTGAGTTAAAAAAGTTAAAACTTAAGTCAAACTTATTGTTAATATGTACCCTATCATAATATAGTAGTCAAAATAAAATTTGAGTTGTAAGAGAATTCCCCATTTAATGTTTTTTTATTATTACATACTATAAGATGTTCATAACATTTTTAAAATATGCAAATAGTAATATTTACACCTTACAGAGAAAAATAATTAATTACATAATTAAGCTCTATTTTGCGAGATAGCCCAGCACCAAGTCAAAATTCAATACTTGGAATATATTTGTTGTTTCGTCTCCTCCGTCTTCCTTATTCCCTCGGTACGTCACAGATCGCATGCACTAGTTGTTTCTTTTGCCACCCCCTTCCCTTCTCCCACAATCTTTATGATGCAAACCCCAAATTTCGATACTTCACCTCACATCAGACTCTTGTTTTCCCCTCCCCCCATTTCCCTGGGTTCGACTCCCAGCTCTCGGCGCTTTACATTAATTCGCTGCCTCCCTCTCCACCCCCAGCAGTCTTCGGTTCGATCTCCAGCTGTCGTACAGATTGTTACCACCCCCCAAGTGTCGGTACCTCACATGATATTGTTAAAACCCCCAAGTACCTCGGACTGTTATCCCCCGGGGCTGACAGACGTTGTAAAGTGAAGACGAGGGCTGAGGAGGACGTTATACGATGCCCCGAGGAGCCTTCAGATAACAACCTTACATTCCAGCATCCACCGTGGACCATCAGTGCAAGCTTTGTTAAATTATTGCCATGTGTTCAATATAACTTCAAACTTTGAGAATTATGAACTTCTCTCAATGAATATTAGGTCTGTTGGTAAATACACAATCGATTTATGGATCAATAATCATGTAAATGAACCATCTCCACAAGAAAAGTGAAGGAAAATTTCGATTCTTGATTATCATTTAGTTATACGAGCAGACTTACTATTATGACATAGCTCACATGCAGATAAGAGAAAACAGAAATATGATAATTATTTTTTTAATAAATTATAAAATCTTTTAATAATTTTATGCACATGAGGAAATTCCCATACAACTCCCAAGCTTTCTTAACAGTTCCATCATTTCTTATCTTCCATATTGTTTAGACCCTTTGGCATAGTTTCATCTATATAATTATGATATTTATAATTAAATCTATATCTACTGTGTTATATTTTTAAATCGTGAAACTGGATAAACATAAAATTTAAAATGATTACACCTCGGGACAGCACGAAGCTTTATTTGTTGGCGCTTTATGAGACAAAGAGATACAGATTTGCAGGTGTGGGGAAAGTAAGAATTAACGCTCAGTCCAGCCAACCCAAAAGTTCAAGATCATCACGTCTATATGGACTGCGTGACAATGCCTGCAAACAAAGCATGGGTAACTTTCGTTGTGTCCCGAGGTGTATTATGATGCATGCCACTTTAAAAGATTTTGTTTTAATTTATTACAAATAATACAATTTTTTTTTAATATATGGAAATTTAAAATTATTAATATATTATCATAATAATAAATGTCATGCTATAATACTACTATAAAGTATAGTAATAACCAATGCAATGTATACTATTATGTGTGTAATACTGTGTGGGCTTCTCACGGTGCATATTATAAATGTGGTGTCAACTTTTGTATTTCAATTTTATCGCTGCTTTTTTATAACGTTATATAACAGTAAAATATATACTATCAATGTAAAATGAAACATTTTTAGTATGATCTATTATTATACAGCATGTAGTTCCCATTATACTGAAATAATACTCGTTCTAACAATTACGTTTCCTGTATGAGATTTTGACAAATCTTGCTGTTGTGTATACTGCCAATAAGGCCATAGAAACAATATAATTTAAAAAAGGGCATTTTAAATGCTAATTACTCTTAAAGCAAACACAATCACTGCAATATAATATATACCATCAGTATATGTAAAAATTATAAATTTCAATTTAATTTATTAAAAAGAAAAGTACGCGTAATTTAAATCTTGGAGCATCCGTCATATGAAAATAAAGTAAGCATTTGGAATCCGACCATTAATTTCATTTCAAATCTTAAAAAAAGTAGTTAATTAAATTATTTTTAATTTAGAGAGTATCAGTATAGACAATTTTTTATTATTTAATTAATTATGAGTATGTAACCCACAAGCAGAAATCAATAATGTTATAATACTAAAAAAAAACATAAAAAAAATGCAACACAAATTAAAATGTTTTTTTCTTTTTTTTTTTAATTTTTCATAATATTTTTTTGTACATAAATAATGTACCATTTTAACTACTATATTTTAGCACTACAATTTTGTAAAACAAATTAAAAAAAAGTTACAAACATGTCAAAGTAGAAACGGAAACTATTTATATACTAGAGATTCATATCAGCTATTGCAACATACTATTAATATATGTTGACGGAAATTACATTATCATGTATGTGCATGAGTTTCATTGAAAAGGCGGCATGCATGATATAATACATAATATATAATACATCAGTGTTCAGTGATATAGTGAGATAACATTATAATTTCATCAATTGTCATGCCTTATCATCATACAAAAAAATTATAATGAATTAAGAAAATAAAAATAAATTTTTCCAACATGTACCACAAATTTAAAATCTACATCTGTAGATTTTTCAACATTAAAATTATAAGAATTTTGAATATAAACTGAATAATCTCTCGTTTTCACATTAAGTAAAAAAAAAAAAAAAAAAAAAAAAAAAAAAAAAAAAAAAGCCATTCACAATTATTCACCAAATATATATATTTTATAGATAAGAAATATTGGCTCATATTATTTACGTTAATTTATATATTAAACTGAAATTGAAAACAGAAAAAACTGTATTTATAAAAAAAATATTATTATAAAAATATATCATTATTTCATAATTTCATAATGAAAAAAAAAAAAAAAAATCATACGGACAAAAATAATCATACATACAATTACTTTCAAAGTATAAGAACTACACACTGGATGTACATGATGCATGCAATTTACTTTCAATTGTATGTTAACAATTACACACTGAACACCGGATGTAATGCAATTCAGCAATTGGCATTATATAATAGTTATACTCTGTAATAGAGATTGTATAAGTGAACGTTGTTATTGCATCAATGCAAGGATTATTTTCTATTCATTATATCCATCCGCATGCATGCAGATGACATCAAATATTGTTTTATTTTTTCTTTACAAATTATATTGTCATATAGTATTTCATTCAGTGTTATAATAATATAGTTAATATACTTTGATCAATTTTCACCCACCATCGATTTCTAAGTAATACTTTTTTTTTTCTCTTTCAATTTAAGTTGAAAAATTATCGTTCATTTCAAGCTAATTCAATAGCCCATGTGTTCCAATTCAATTAAGCGTATTATTTACTTTTTTCTTGTAAAATAATATTTAAAATACAAAAATATATAATATTAATTTTAATCCGAGAATATAGAATAAAACACTGAACTATATGGAAAAAAAACAAAAAGCATAAGCTTACTAAATTAAAAAAAAGAACTGTTTCCTGAAAATAGCAATTATGCTTTGTGAAAATTTTTTTAATATAAAACATGTTCATTTTATTCTCCGTATTGGAGGATCAGAACTGGCAAATATTTGCTCCTCGTGACGCCGCAGAGATGAGATGCGCAGCCTCCGGTCGTCTGTGATTGGCTGGAGCAGCGTAACCATGACGACGAGATCAACAACTGATGGCAGCTGACCTCCAGGTGACGAAATGTCGCCGAGAGCATAAAAAAAAAGACCCTGCAGCTATCTAATCACGAAACAAAATTATATTTACATAATTTCCATATTTTTGACCTCTAACTGCTTAAATTATAATGATGAAGCAATATTTCACAATATTTAATCTAGAATGGTAATAAAAAATATTAATAACTTGACAGAAAAACAAAGCAGCTGATGGAAATGACAATTGAAAATGGTTCAAATAAGGGCTAAAGTCCCAATAACCTAATATAGATGAGATCATTAGTCGTGCTAATGCATGCATATAAACGACTCATATATTCAAACTGCATTATTTAGTTCTCCCGATAAGCCATGATGAATGAAGAATATTTTTTTTTACAGAGGAATTAGCAATTTTTAGATTTTTAAAATTAAAATTTGAAATTCGTGTACATAAATACTGGAGGTCAAAACTCCCTATAACTGGAAAATTTTAGCTATACCGGCAACTTCCCTTAGCAACGCTATATTCTTTCCCAATAAATATCTCAAATTTAATACAATTAAAACATTTGTTTTTAAATTACATTAAAAATTAATTTAATTTTTTTTATAATAATTTTTTAACTTAAAAAAAAAATCAATTTAATAGTTAAATTATAATTATTTTATGTATGGTTAACTACATTATGATTAAAAATTAATATTTCTTATATCATTTGTGTGAGCTACACCAGGCTACACCTTTTAATAAAAAAAGAAATATTAGTTTATTATTTTATTTAAAATTTTCTTGATAGCTGCGAATATTTATTCTAAAAGAAAAATTCCTTTTCTGTGTTAGTACTATCTATTAGGGAGTTTTAGTAAATCAAGAAATCTAGCATTCACATTAATTGACATACAAAACGAGACAAAACACAGTTATGTGAAAAATCTATCTCTATTCGATGCTATAATAAATAAGTGTCTACGTAAAAATAAAATTTTTAATGTCATGTCATCATGTGTCACGTAGTGTTATAACTTATATTAAAAAATAACTATGAAATCTGTTACCAAAAGGGAGTTTATTTGTAATCCTCAACTGTATTGTGAAAAGTTTTTTTTTTTAATTTTTTTATTTATTCCATCACTAAAAATCTATACATAAACAAACTATAAAGTTTTCATCACACTTTAAAGAGAAAAATAATGTGACAATGATTAATGAACATAAAACAATAATATACTTTTATTTCAGCTACTACATTGTATTATTATCTTTAACATTACAATGATTAATGTTACAGGCGTATATTTAGGCGTGGTCTATATTTCAATTGGTTCTTATACAATGGGAGTGTCTTTTATAAAACACGCCTTTATAACGTAACCTCCCACCCCAAACTAAATTATACGTAATCTCCCCTCCTTTTACATTTCCCCTACTTTTGTTATATTGTATAGGTAGAAGCTAACATAGATTTTTCACAAGTCTCAGAATGAGTTACCTTTGTGTAGAGTATACATCAATATAAATTATAATAATAAAAAAAAAAAATCTAAATTTTTATTATAATTGTGGATTATAAAAGAGTGAAAGTGCATCAATCAGCTGAAGAAATAGTTGTGTTAGGTGGAGATGAAGATAAAGAAATTGTGATTGAAACATTGAATGACGTTCATTTGTTATCTAATTCAAGAATCGTGGCGGCGGGTAGCACAGCCCTCGGATGTAATAACCCTGTGACTAATTTACATGGGGCGGCTCTTTCTGCTAGGGATGTTTTATATCACGGGGGTGCAGCTAACAACACTGGAGGAGAGGTGTACATGCACCAACTTGTAGCTGCACCTCCTGGTACGTCCGGTGGTGTCGCCACGCACCTCCCCAGCAGAACCACCGCCATGAACCAACTGGGTACCGTGTATGCCACCAAGAGAAGACGCAGGAACGGAAAAAGGTGAGTGGTGCACAATTGGTGATCATGCTAATTATTTTCATGGGGGTATTTGTAACATAGGGAGGTTTATTAAGTATCCGTTTTGTTGGTAATAACGGGTAATATGGCCTGAAGAGAGTGCATTTTTGAAATATTTACATTATGAATTTAAATTGTTGCTACACTTAACTTTTAACACAATCGGAAAAATATAAGGTATTTGTAATGATAATCAAAAAATACTTTAGTAAACCCAGAAATTTTACGAAATAATAATACTCGCGCGGTGCCTGCATTGCAGTCCATAAATTTTACAAAATATTTAATAAAAATGTAAAAGTCACAAATTAATGGAATTACATTAAAGACATAAAATAAATTATCTATAAATTCTTAACAAAAATGTATAGTATAATATAAAAATATTATATTATGGAGTATCTGTTTTATTTGTAATAATGAGAAAACATCTATCTAAAATGCTTGATATTTAGATGTTCATTTTATTTTTTAACATAAAAGATAGATGAAAGTCCGAAGAATTGTCAATAATATTGTACTTAAATTCTGAACAGATATAGAGTTCCTGAAACAATTATATTATAAAATCTGAATAAGATATTACTTATGGATTACTTGGATGACAATAAGGTAACGACGTAACAACTAACAAGAGATATGAATTATATACACAAATTTATGATCAAAAATTTATTAACATAACATGCAGTATATATTAAAAATGCCGCAAACAATTCCTAGACTATCCTATTTATACGGGATCTTATTGTTAGTTAAAATTTAATCTTTATTTATTATAACCAAAATAGTTCTTAATATTTGCATAACCTGAAAAATTTAGTGAAGTATTATGTATAATATTTATTGTACTGATGTATATTTTAATTTGCATATAATTTACTACAGAATTGAAAAAAAAAAACGTGATAAAATATGACATTTTAAGGTTCATCAAAAATATATTATAAAAATCAATAGAAATCATAATATCATCTTTTACAAATACATTAGATCATTCACGTTCGTATTTTATCACCTACATGGGTCTCGGACACCACAATCTCCAACCCACAATTGTATTTTCTATTGAGATGGTGATTCAGTTGGAAAATTTAAATTTATTAAAAAAAAAAATACATTTTATTACTCATAACTATAAAGATAATTATGATACAACAAATTATTTCAAATTATTTTTTTTATATATTAAAATATAATTAATTACTAAATTTTAGTAAATTATTAAAATATTTAATTTAATTTTAAAATATTTTATGTTTTACATTTTGTTTACCAATAGTTTAATAATGTTTTAAATATTAAAAGATTATATTTTACTCCGCATGCTAAATTTTCTCACTTTTCTCTTGTAGTGTAGTATTAGTTTGTCAGTTAATTGGAGGTTTGCTGATTGAAAAGTGTGGACTCTGTAGCAGCGATGATCCGACTCGACGTTTATGTTCCGTCCCATGTAATCTCAGCTAATTAACTTTCAGATGAGGAGATAATTTATGTGCTCTCTGACACTTCCTATAGACATCAGCTGGGATTTACTTAAATACTATAATAATACACAACGTTCAAGAAAAGCATTTGGCATGCTTGTAATTGTATTTTATGTACACTTATAGCCTTGGAAAATTTCCCTTTGCAGCCTTGTTAATCACCATGTTCTGTGTTATTCTAACGGAGCATGGTGATTAACAAGGCTACAAAGGAAAAATTTTCGAGACGACGACTGTACATCTCTGGACGTATATATAAAATTTAATCCTGCGTTGTTTCACTAAAGGGTCTATATGGAGGCGTGGTGAACAAAAACTTTTTTACTATTGATAGACCGAGTTAGTTATCTCCATATACCTCATGCAAATCTGCATATCCCGGTCTATATTGGAACTGCAGCATGAGTCAAGTTTGTGCTGTCCAGAGTTGTACATTATTTTGGTGGGCCACATAGCACCATCAATTATTTATAATATATTTTATTTCAGAGGGAGTTTTGTTCTAAATTAATGACACAATGGCATTTAATTAATAGTAAAAATAAATTTAAAACTCAAGGAAATAAATATTTAAACATCAATATAAATTATCAACACTAATATTTATTATTAACTTCTTTTCTTATATGTTCTTAAATTTAGGAAAATATATTTATGTTTAAAATAATATAAAAAATAAAATGCTTCAGAAGTGACCCCCGGTTGGGTCAGATAAACAAGAGATCTTACGTTAAAATTAAAGCTTCATGGATCAACTATATATAATGTGTGGAAATGATGAAATAAAAGTGTATTTTTTGATAGAAATGCAATATTAGTTTACATGGTACGAAGGTATCTATAGCCATGTGTTTCAATCTTAAAATTATGCGCAAAAGTATTGTATACATATACATAATTACAATATTATTAATAAATTATAATACATCAGATTTTTTTTTATTATTTGGTCCCATCGAATGTGACCAATAAAAAGAAAATTAAACAAAATATTACATACACTTTTATTCTCAATGATATTATTTTATGATCTGTGTCTGCATAATTATATGATATATAGTAATTTCAATAATTAATTAGTATTTATTTAAGATAATTTAAGTGAATTTTTCTTCAATTCGACAGTGTGACAGGTTACTATAAAGTATTATCAATTGATATAGTTTTGAACATTCACAATGAAAACTACAAAAAATCCCTGGGAGTTTAAAAAGTGAGTCATTTATTCTGGAGTTGGTCATATTTGATCATTTATGAATTTATAATTAATATTTTGTGTTAGATTTGTTCTAAATCATTTTATTACTACAAATTGAATTAGTTCATAAAAAGTTTATATTTTGTTGCAATATTATACAATTATTATCGCTAGTACAAAAAACTGATATTTCTTGTATTTAATATACTAAATTAATATTTAAAAAATATTTATAATGTATTTTATTTTATGATAATATGTAATGTTTTGGAAGAATTAATTAATGTTGCCTGTACAATGTATTTCATTTTTTATTTAAACCAAACATGCTCAAAAAACAATATATATTAACAGAGAAAAGTTAATATTAAGGTAATTATATTCCATATAAAGCACACTGTTGCCATCAATATTTATTATTCATTGCAAAAGCATGTTTTAAATTAATCGTAAAGTTAATTTTACTCAAAACTCACTTCAAAAAATAAAATAATAAAGTATATATTGCCATAATATTTGAAATTGAGCTTGTTTAGTACACAACATGTATACAATATCAAGTAATATACGTATAATATCAGTTAATAAATTTGGTTTAGAGCAGTCAAAATAAAATATTAATTGTGGTTTTAACTTTTGATGATTAATATAGAGGGCGAACGAAAATTTCCCAACTTAAATTCAAACAAAACAAACATTTGAAATAAAAATTTCTCTGCGCTAAACCAAATTTAATATTACTTGATATTGTACTTATCCTACTTGATATTCCATTTATAGCATTATATTCTCATTCACTTGCATAAATTATAAGCTGATGTTGAGTCATGCATGCTATGTGTCGTAAAGTACAGTCTAGCAGAAAAATTAACCATATTTTGACCAGCTGCTAATATTTTACAATTCCGGAAACAAAAACTTGATTGTCTCTTTGTGATAAAGTATTTTTAATAAGTATAAGATTAAAATGGGAGTTTATAATGTAAAATAAATATTAAAGAAATATGAATTGTGCTATTTTATTGGTATACCTATCTGTCATATATATTTGATACTTCATTGTTTTATATATTATATTTATTTTAACATTGTGCACAATTTATTTTTGTTTGTAAATAAAATGAAACCATTTTTTTATTATTTTTGTACAAAGAAAACAAATTCTAATAATAATGATAATATTGTTAATATTAATTTGATGTACTTAAAAAATTAAAGTAATTTCAAAATTTTAATTAAATTTAATGTGCATCAATTTATATATATATATATATTTATATATATATATATTTAATTCAATATAAATTGTATATTATACTTATAATTTATTATGAAAGTGCACCATATCTTACAGAAGCTCCCGCCTGAAATTTAGTAGGTGAGGTATTAATAAAAATTATTATTTCCAACAATCCAACATTATTTTGACAATAAAACCTGTCACAGAATCTGCTAATACAAAAATTACATAAATTTGAGTCAAGTCGTTGTTTCGCCCGCAGCGCTCGCCAACTTTCAGCCCGACTGGTTACAACAACGAGGCGGCATTTGGCAGCAAAACTTGATTGTTGATAAAGATAGAAGAATATAGGAGGAGGTAACAAAAAAACTGACAAAAAGTGTCGTCATATTTAAACGACTTGAAGACCAGTAGCCCGTAGAAATATGAAGCATCGCTTGCTACTTGATCTATTGGAGTTTTTTTATATACCACCTCAATCGCTTGTTATATCATATTTTAAATATATAGATCATTTGATCGCACAATCTCTGTTCTTTTTTTTTTTATTGTTAGTAATTTGATATAATATTTAAAAAAAAATGTATGCAAACTTTTTAAAAGTATTTGATATTTAAGAAGCTTCTTCAATAATGGTAATTTTTATTTTTGTAATAATGAAATTTGAGATTTATTGGGAACATGATATAGGTAATGAAATTTAAAACCGTTATAAAATTAGAATTCAAGAATTTTAAAGAAATCAATATTTCCAAATGTTACATCTTAAATTTTTGCTGATTTATTTCATACCCCCTGCAATTCTAAAAAATAATATATTCTGATAAAAAATGAACATAGAAATTAATTTTTTCAGGAAAATATATGAAATGAATGTTATACGTATACAGATTAACTACATCAATATGTTCATATTTTTAAGAATTTGAACACAGTATTGTTTCTTCTCCGTCGTTATGGCAGTATTACCAACATGTTAATTTTTAAATTAATGCAACGTTAAAACCGCACAGTTTTATATTATAAACAACCCGCGTTTTTCCACCCTCTGAATAATTTCTTGCTTTAATGTTGACACAAATTTTTCGACTTTTTTTGGCTCACGGTTTTTAAACAAGATTGTAAATTTTTTTATCAAATAAATGGCAATATTACAGAAATTCTTAAAATCTTGATTATGCATTTCAAAATTATTCTATAAAATTAAAACTTAAGAATAAAATAATGCATTTCATTAATTATATTTTTTTGTGGCTTCCCATGAGAGGTTAGAGAAATTGGAAAATCATGCGCTAAATAATTACAATGAAGTATTTACAATATAATAAATAATTATAAAAAAAGCATAATGATGCTTGAATTTCACATTAAATTCAATATATAACAATGAAAGCAGTTGAAATTTCCATTATTTCATAATTAAGTTATTTATAATTTAATTATCTACAAAGTAACGATAAATTAAAAACTAAGAGTGGGTGTGCCTCCTCTCAGGAGAATTTTAAGTAATTTTTTTGGTCCTCTTTTTTAATAAACTAAATGAAGCTTGTTGTTAAATAAATGTCCTCTTTTCTAGACACGCCTAATAAAATGAACTTTAATAATAAAAAAATTCCCTAAGGACAAATTTGATGACTTTCTAGAAAGTAATTAGTTTTTCTTTTAATTAATATTACATCCCTTTGATGTACATATTTTAAAATTACGACAATTTTATATCTAAAAATAACTCACATTATATTATATATGAATTTTTACATGCAAGGTTAAGAAGTTATATCTTCGGATATCCCCTGTGTATGGGCATTGCATCATATATTTAGGTAGGGGAGCTTTCTAGACTCTAGTCGTACCCAAATCCTAAAAATATAAGTGGCTCTTGGTTAATAGCTTGGTACCAGCAGAAGTCTTCAGTTGGTATTTAGAAGAGAAATAAAGGGATAATATAATTTTAAGTTCAATAAAAAATGTATTCAATTTCTGTGCTATAGTACAGAATACAGTGGGAGTTTCTGTATATTTTGTTTAAATTTTTTTCAAAACCTCTCATGCATTATATACATACTATTCATTCAATATTTGATAACCATAATTTTAATTAATTATAGCAATTTTAAGCTTATAACTCTTAACTCTATTAGTAAAACGGTGTTGAAAAATTTATTTTCATTATTTGATCAATGTTTTTAAATGTATGCTACGATATTTCAATGTTTCTCAAAAGTCTTTGAAAAAATTCCCTTAGGTAACCATGTTAAAATTAATTTTTATGTTTGAAATGCTAATGTATAATAATTAATTATTCCATATATTATTATGTTTTCCAAGAAAGCATACAATAGCTGACCAGTGCTGCCCTCATTTGAGAAAATTTCTGAGTGACAATAAATTTCCAGCTAAAAATATGCGCTTATTAATTTGTTATAATATATTAGATACTCTATGATGGTATAATGGTTAAACAGCTAATTATTATAATAAATTGATTTACAAGTGAAGAAAATAATTTAAAAAAAAATAAAAAAGTATAAAACATGAAAGGTATGTAAGTATGAAAGGTATGTAACTTAGACACCCTAAAAGTTGTATATCATGGATATGTTGAGTCCAATTTAACATATGGTATACTTCTTTGGGGATCATCAGATCAGTGCCAAAACAATTCAATATTTAAATGTCAAAAAAAATATTGTACGTTGTATGGTTAGAGCAAAATCTAGAGTAAGTTGTAATAGCTTGTGGCAAAAACTAGGCCTACTAAATTTTCTTTGTTTATGCATATTTTCCATGATAATGTTTGTAAGGAAAAATATTGACAATTTTACGACAAATGAAAAAATAACAGGTCATAACACCAGAAATTCTCAAAAAATTTATATAGATGTTGCTAAATCTGAACAAGAAAAGCGAAGCTTATATTTACTAGGCCCAAAGCTGTACAATAATCTTCCTGATACCTTAAAACATCTACCTAGTAATCAACAGTTTAGGTCAAAACTGATTGAATTTTTACTGCAGAACAATTTTTATGCCATAACAAGAAAAAGAACAGCTTTAAATAATGTAAATGCTTTCCTTGTAATAGATTGATTTAATAATATATATAGTAATATAATTAAGAATTAGTTTCAGATTGTTTTCTATTAATAAAAATGTTTTTGTTTTTTTTTTATATAAAAGTTTTATTTCTTAGGTATTGTGGACTGACTAGATAATACTATAATATGTATGATTGTAATTGTAATAATAATATAAAACTGATGATAATATGTTTTAAATTTAATGTTTCTTTTACAGGTATTGCAATACTAAAATATTGTAAACATGCATTTTGTACCTCACGGTTCTATATGTGCAATAAATAAATACAAATACAAATACATATATTATCAGAGAAAAGACAGACAGTTTTTTTTTTTGATATTATGCATGTTTCAAAATTATATATAATTATATATTACTATTCTAATGACGTCATATTTTATCACAATATTAAAATCCCCCTCTATGATAGCCACCACCCATTTGTTACATTAGTCATTGAGAATAATTCAAAGTATATCTCGGTGGGCAGGTAAAACACGGTGGAGCGGGGGAGGATCGATATCAGAGCGAGCCTGCAGCTTCTAGTGACTGTCCGGTAATTACCTGCAGACTTGGTCTAACATGATCACCATGATAAACGTAACCACTAAGGTGGAATAATGGGGAGAAAATTATTTTTAATTTTTTATATTTTTACAGGAATACACCCCTAACAAGTAAGAGTACAGCTCACAGCGGGGTAATGGGTAAGGATAAGGTAGGGAAAGGATGGTGGTCACGGCCTGTACGTGTCCTAGCATTCGCTGAGAAGTGAGACTGAGGGAACCGTGGAAAACCTCAGTCAGGACGGATACCTCCAATTTTTATTATCAATCGACCAAAGTGATATCCAAAGTTTGAGGAACCACACATAAGTGCATCACTGCACTGGATGGAAAGCAAGACCAATATATACCTTAGGGAGGGATTAACGTAATTTTTACTTAATACGGTCACCCATCCATGTACTAACTACACTAGACTTCGGTTATCTAACGAGAATCGGTCAATGCACTGCACCACGCTCAAATACCATTTAAAATGCTTTATATAGTAATATTGATAGTGTATTGGGTATACTGATAATTATTTCAATTTTACTGTGAATTTAAAATTGTGTTATGTAGTCTCGCTAATAATGACATTTTATTTAGAAAAAAAAACATCAAATTAAATAAATTTTATATAAAATTTAAATTTTTTTATAATTTAAAATTTATTTAATTTAATATTTGATGTTTTTTTTTCTATCTATAGATAGTCAGCCGTGCTTGCAGGGAACTTTTTGTCATCCAAAATCATTTAAATATTAAAACTCCCTATATCCAATGGACAATATTTCCATGAATTTTTATTGTATAATTTAATAGAGGACCTCGATGTGTCATATTTTGGTTAAAAATCTGACAATAAAAATTGAGCACAGTGACATCATAGAGCATTGCAAATATTTAACAAGCAAATATAGGGAAAGACGTTGCATGATTTTGGCGTCATATCGTCTTTCCCGTCAATTTTGAAAGTGTTATTAGAAGGTTCAAGTTAGGAAAATCTGAAGAAAATTGACGATACTTATTAATTCGACGTCTTCCTTCTTCTATCCAATCATGTAGGATGTCTTTTAGTTAGTAACTAAATGAAATGGATGGTCGTGAGTTCGATCCCATCTATATATTCTATCCAAAGGTAAAGAACACCCACTTGATTTATTAGTAGCAACCTACATCAAATATATCAACAATATACTTATATTGAGGTTTCCAGGGTTCCCTCAGTAAGTAGTCAAATCTGAGCTGAAAATGCATAAGATTATTAAGAAAATGTTAAAACAACTGTTTTATTTTTACGGGTCATGGTGATTAAAAAAGCCGCAATGGGAATTTTCCAAAGCGATGGCTGTACAGATATATTTTTTTATATATAAAACAGAACGCTACATATTCCACCTGTACCTTGTATCTATCTTGGCTCCACGTTCAGTGCGATGTTAGAGTTGGCAGCTCGTACGGGCTGGTACGGTTCTCTCTACTGTCCCCCATATCGCACAACAAACTTTTATATACTACCCTCGTAACAACCAGCTAGAAATAATAAAACGTGGCTTTTAAGTTTGTGGGAGTTTGTATGGTACAAAATTTTGTTACGAATATAATAATTTAAACGTGTAAATTTTTTAGAATAATGGCAAAATTTTTAATGAAATAAAAAAAAAAAAACTGCTTGACATGTTGATTATGAAATTTAATGTTGTATTATTTAAACAATTTAATCTTTAAAATTGATGAAATATGTAAATAACTAAATAATATATATTATATATTTGCAAAATATAAAATATTGAAATATGGATATTTTTATATTTATTGTTGTTTGTCTATTGCTTTAGCATAACCAAACAAAAATGATAGAAATTCCGTTGTAGGCCTACGATAACGTGTGACTTCAATAAGGGAGTTGTGAAATCTAATTTAATCATCAACAATACTGCAACGAAACTCCCATGAACACAGATAAATATGTACTAAAATCATAATTCATATCTATTACAAAAATATCAATGCTTGTCTCAGTTTTTAGTAACTATTATATCAAACATGGTATACAGTTGGAAATAAGGTCAATCTTGTTAATACCCAAATTCAATATTAACAATGAATATTACAGGTTATTACTACATAGTAATATTTTTCACTTGATACTAATAAATATATAAAAACGTTTTCATTCACACTTTGAGCCATTACGTTGATTTACTATAATAACTTGATAACACGTTATCGAGACTCACGCAGAGGAACGTGATCACCCGGAGTGTCCGTGCGTCCTTGGTCACGTGATCTGGTCATCTTCCTTGCATGTCGGTGCGTGCTGCAAGTCCAGTCAAACAATAACGTGCGTGCGCCATCGACTTCCTTGGCGTGACAACCGCGAACCTGCACTTGAGAGTGTCAGACAAAACATGCAACATTTTCAATGTAATATTGCAAAATAATAAAATTTATTACTCTTATGTCAATACTTTGATATTTTAATTTTAAGCTTCATGGCAAGTTAAAACGATTAAAAACAACATCGTCATCAGGTGTCGAGCGTGGCGCAGTGTATTGACCGGTTCTCGTTAGATCACCGAAGTCAGGCTATGTCGAGCGTGGTTAGTACTTGGATGGGTGACCGTTTCAAGTAAAAAATACGCTGCTGCCTCCCTGGGGTAAATTAATCTCGCTTTCCACCCAGTGCAGTGATACACTTGTGTGTGGTTCCCCAGGCTTTGGACATTGCTTTGGTCCACTGAGAAAAAGTAGAGGTGTCCGTCCTGACTGAGGTTTTCCACGATTCCCTCAGTCTCAGCTCAGCGAATGCTGGGACGCGTAAGCATGCAGGCCGTGGCCACTATCCGTTCCCTACCTTATCCCTACCCAGTACCCCGCCGCAAGCTGTAAGCTCTTAGGGGTGTATCCTTGTAAAAAAAAAAAAAAAAAAAAAAAGGTTCAATTTCAATTATTAGTAGGTATTGACATATTTTTCAAAAATATTGTAGAATACATTTATTATATTTTAATTATTTATATAACTTTTAATAATTTATTTCAATTTTAATTAATTAACTGAGCATGCAATTAATTTTAAATTAAATTTCAATACATATTAATATTACAAATATTTTAAGATGATAATTATTTTAAATATAATATTAAAATGATTTTTTCTGAGCGTATCGAAAACAAAATTTATAACTGTCAGCTGAATGGAAAAGGCCATAATGAGCAAAATAAATATACTCATTAATATTACATAATTAAGAATTAAAGTCCAAGAACATCTTATTTTAAATAAATTAACTTTCAACAGTATAGCTATTTGCAAATAGCTTGGTATAATATTTAAATAAAAGGTTAATCACTTTAATTATTTAATATCTTTAAAATAATTAAAATTACGTATTTTTTAAAAGAAAATAAAAAGTTAAAGTGATCTCAATAGTTGATGTGTCGAAGTGGAAATGATTTCCTAAGCACCACCTCACGTTAAAGCATCAGTAAGCGACCATCACGTCTCAAGGCTGGCAAGTCTGTACTTGATTTACTCTCAACTCCTCCCGCTTGGTCCATTAACATCTTATACAGCATCCCTTTAATTTTGTTTTAATACGTGATTTGGCCAAGATAGAAAACTTAATTTAATATTTTTAATAATGAAAAATAAATAACGTAAACAGTAATTTAGGATCATGGAGTATTTTTCTTTATAGTTATTAAATTTTAATTAAATTAATTAAAGATTATATAGGATTTATCAAGAGGTATACGTAAATATTAGTAATTATAATTTTTTTTAAAGATCAAAGATTGGACTGTTTTGAAATTCTTACACCTGGAAGTCAATGATCTTCTAAAAACAGGTATTTTTTCTTAACTATGGTATTCGATATAACAAAATCATCTTATAAACATAATTTTTCTGTATAGAATATTATAGCTTCGGGAGGTGTGGCGCAGTGCGCTTTACCGGGTCTCGTCAGATCACCGAAGTCAAGCAACGCCGAGATTGGTTAGTAGTTGGATGGGTGACCATTTTCAACAAAAACCACATTTCTTACTCAGGGGTAAATCGTTGCGCTTTTCCACTGTGGTTCCCCTGGCCTTGGACCATTGCACTTCCAGTTTATTGACAAAAAGCTGTAGCGTCCATCCTGGCTGAGGTTTCCACGTTTCCCTCAGTCACAGGTAAAAATGCCTGGATGGATTGCAAAGCCGTGGTCGCCCCCGTTTCGGAAGAGCCCACGAAACGCTCAAGCTAGGGTTTCGGAAGGTTCAGTTTTTCAAAGCCGTTTGTAATTAGTATTTAGAAGTACCCAATAGGGTTTGATTTAAATATATATATATATATATATATATATATATATATATATATATATATATATATATATATATATATATATATATAATATATATTCTCACTAACTGCATTGTGAAATATTAGCAAAAAAAGGTGACAAGGATCAACTATGATATATTACCTAATGAATATTATTAGCCTTGTATACACTATTGACTTATTTACATGAATAATTATTAAGATATCATACCTCCTAACTAATATGTCAATACACAACAAAAAAACTGTTGCTCATCAATTACAACTAAAAATGTTTGCGTGTAGACATTGAAAAAAGGACATTAAATTTGGTCACATCACTATACAATGATGAGGTTAGGCACGCTATTGCAACTAACACATAACATCACGCGGCTCCTCCTCACGTGTGTTCCAATGAGTTGACGTGTTACTACTTGCATGGTCACGTGATCAACACCGTTATTTGGCCATCCTCTCTGCACGCGTGCTTGCCTGACTACTCGTTGAAGAAAGTCTTTACCTTAACCATGGTCAGGGTTCTTAATGTGCAACCTCTTACATTAATATTTATTATTGTATGGCAATCAATCAAGTATCGGTTATACTGAGAATAATAATTATGACTATAACAATATTCTCACTGAGAATATTGTTATAGTCATAATTATTTAGGTTTAGAACTTTGAAAGTACAAAATTATTTATTATTTGAATTATTTTGCTTTGTAAAAATATTAAGTTGTTTTGTTTATAAATCTGTAAATACAGTATAGTAACGATTTACATAATGAAATATCACCAAGGCTACGGGTCCTAATATATGCTTCAAGACTAAAGTGTAAACTACCCATCATCAATGCACTACTTAAAATATAAAATAATATATCTCTTTTTATACCTCGTCAAAATATTTTGTTTTTATAGTTAGCAAATGAGACCGCAATTGCAAAAAAACAGCAATTAATTTTTATTATTGTACAGCAAATTTGGTAACCAAGTGTCAGTTTTATGGAGAATATTCTTAAGATTCAATTAATTTAATATGAGATTTTTGAAATTAAAAAACAATTATTATTTGAAATAAGTATATTCCTATGGAATGGACAACATACATGAAAAAAATTTATTGCAAAAATGAATAGAGGGTACCAAATTATGCTACTCTGAATTTTTTCAGATTTTTTTGAGACCCAGAACTATTTTTAAATAATTATTGAAAGTCCTGTGATTTCAGTTGGCACCTCTGAATTCTTAATGAAAAGGATAGAGACTGGACGCATATTGACGCCTCCAGGGGGCGTGGCCGCACTTTCAATAATTATTTAAAAATAGTTCTGGGTTTCAAAAAAATCTGAAAAAATTCAGAGTAGCATAATTTGGTACCTTCTATTCATTTCTGCAATAATTTTTTTTTCATGTATGTTATCAATTCATCTCTTTTAATTGCAAAAATATTATAAGACTGTTTAAATATGAATATAAATAATAACAAAATATTTTTCATTTAATGAAAAAATTTTGAATTCGGGATGTTTAAATTCATCTGTTACAGTAATAATTAATATAAAAATTAGGCCTATCAGAATTATGAAGATAAAAATAATATAACATAGGAACATAGTATATAATAAGATTCGATGTTTTTTTCTTTGTCCTGATTTATTTCACAAATAAGTGAATGCGATATGCAAAAACAAAACAAATACTATTTTCAACGAACGTAAAGAGGGGCTCTTATCATAGGGAGTTGTCATTGTCATGCATTCAGAAGTGATGCATTTGATGAGAATCTCAGTTATTTAGAATTACCATATAATATTGTTATTAGCCATTAATTTTTTACCAGTTCTTATATTAAAACAAAACCGAACAAAAACCCTTTTCTTGCTAAATCCATAATATGTAAATCTTACCTGACAACGCTATATGCTTTACAATATTAAAATTCAAAACCATATTATAATATAGTCTCGTATGAAAAGATTGTTGCCGCTTATAATTCCGAATGTTCTTTATTACTATGATTTAGAGACGAAATGAGCGACTATTTTTTTTTATATAGAAGTCATTAAAATAAAATCACTCAAATGATGCTAAGACTGTTTTCATATTCAGTTATTTTGATAACGGGCCTTGAAATACAAGCCAACGAAAAATAACTACCATACGTAGATATTATAGTGTTTTTTTTGTATCATTTCTTATATAGGTTGGATGATATAGGGTATACTTATGTTAGACCCAAATGTTTAGCTGTTTCATTATTAAAGTTCAGCCTCTCTTAAGTAAGTCAGTTGCTACCGCGAGTTGAAAAATAAAAAGTAAAAGGAAAAATATAATATTTATGTTTGTGTCTGTAATGGTTCTCAAGGCTCGTATATATAAAACCATTAAACAGTTTTCATTTTTTATAATTCTCAGACGGAAATAATGACTATGGGAATAAATTGAGAGTTTGTAAGATTACCTTGCTAAAATATAAATTAGTATTAATTTATTCGTATATAAACATTTTATTTATAAGACTTTTTGTCAATAATAACATGGTTACTCTAAGGTCACTAAATTTAACAAAGAGGGCGAGTGTTTTTGTAATCTTGATTAACTCATCGATAAGGTTTAGTATACATTTGTATTTATTTGTCATAATGTATTTCCATCTACTTATCGTTGCGAGACTCGGATATTTAATAAGAAAATCTATTACATATTATAATATATAAAAATATTCTACATCACTTCATTTTACAAGAATTGATCAATTTTACATTAAAATTTAAGCTTTTTTTTATACTTATTTAAATATTTATCATTTGTAAAAATTTTGAAAACAAATTTATTTCAAAAAATATAATTACTTTATTATTTTAACAAATAACTATTTTTTTAAAATATATCTAATAACGTAAAAATATTGAATTACAATTTTCTTAGAAATAAAAAATAAATTTAAACTTACATAATTACAAAGATATTGACAATTTTATTTTGTGTAATACATTGTTATATTTATGTAACTAAACCTTTTGTATAATTTTGTATTGTAAGGGGTTAATTAGGAATGTGATCCTACCACTCTCATAGTATTTATATGAAGCTGCCCGAAGTCGGCACAAGAACACATGCAGGGAAAGAGTTATGGCGAGGAAAGACTTATAGACTGACCAGAAAACAAGCCCAGCATGAGGTTTATATAACGAACTGATGATACTCCATACTGCGAGCTGGGGGGAGAAATTATCGTACTTATTTGTATGACGATTAATTAAAATTATATAATATTATAATTTCTAAAATGATTTTTATTGCTTTTTGATAAGTAATGACTTATTTTATATAATTTTATGATCTCACATAAATATTGACTTTTATACATACTTATATGAACGTTTAACCTTTGTTTTGTGTGTAGGGATATGTGAATTTAAAACTAATAGGGAGTTTACCAGGTCGTAAAAAAATACTAGTCTCTTTGTGTACCGAGCATCTCCAGAAAGTGAGGCAAGAGTAACGTTCGTAATGTCCCGAGGTGTAAATATGCATGGACAAGTTTTGAAGTCTGCTAAATTTAAAAATAGAAAGCGTTCAGGAATCTTACACTAATAATTGTGTTGACGAATTAAATTCTAATAAAGCAAATTATAAGTATTTGAATGGTTTTTAATTGTTCATGCATGCAGCTCTTCAATGGTATTTAACTATTTAAGTAATTTGCATTGGTTGCTTGAAATATTATGATACGAATTATAATAAAAAAAACATTATATTAATTAGATTCATACATTAATAAATTGCTTATTTTTAAAATATATCTGAATTGATTTAAAATTTGTTGATAATTAATATTTATGTATTATAAATTAAACTAATACAATAGAAATTGGCTACAAGTAATACAATAAACGAAGAATTAAATTATGTACTATAATCTTCATTTCACTTTGGGACGTAAAGGATTATAAGAAAAGGTATAATTCATTCCCTTTAATTACCTAGCAAGGGTAATGAAAAGCAAAGGGTTGATTTATTGTAGACGTCCCCCTGGCTTGACCAACGCTACTAAGGGTGGCGAGGCATTAAGATTCGTTCTGATTGGAACGTGGACTCAGATCAGCTGATTGATAAAGTTGTGCGTGAGACAATGACGTCATAGTAGGTGTCCTGATATTAAATGTGTCGTTACTTGTAATTGTTTTTGCGAGTAGAGAAGCTTTTAAGGTAGGACTATATAATTTATAATGATGCTTCTTACATGCTTGACTATATTGATGCATAAGCAGAGGGTATAAGATTAATCAAATTTATGAATGGGGACACTAATACTGCTGCATGTGAATAATATACACAAATAAATACATTCTAGCACTGTTTATTATTTATTGCAAATTCTGTTGTATAAATGGTAAAATAATTACTTTCTATAATATGACATATTTACTTGAAGAGGGACTTTGTCTTTTTAGCATGATGGCCAAAGAAAAAAGTATGAAATATGAATTATGAAAAAGGTTAATTTATAATATTTATTTCATAATCGAGTTCGTTTCATTGACCATTATATTTATTTTGTAATGAGAGACTATAATTTCCAATAATTTTTTGTGCGATATATTTTTCAACATGATAACAAACAGGGAGTTTTAATATTTATAAAATTTGATTTTATTTTTTATTAATATTATATTAAGGTAAAAATTATTACATAAAGATAAAAAAATAAATATTTAAAAAAATAAAAACAGTAATTTCTTTTAACAATAATTACATTTTTAATATTTTCTACAAAACAAACGTTACTTTCAATGTATGTGATGCTATAGCAAGTAAAAATCATAAGTTCTTCCATTATTTTCCCTGAATTAACGCATAGCCATGGAAATGAGTATCACCTATTAAAGTTTTGGATAAGTCTATCATATATTATTATAAAATAAAAATTAAAATAACATTAAATGAATAATTGTCACCTGTTCTTCAGCATGAATTACGGAATCTACTTTACCGCTACTAGTATTACATGAACGTTTACTATAATGTTAAAAATTAAGGGCGGTAATCACGTGAACCCACCTGCACGTGACGTCACACGGTACTCCGGTGGAGTGAGGAGTGTCGGCGCCAGAGCCTCGTTAGGACGCGAGAGGGGCGGGGTCAAACCACCCTTTAAATTTATTTATAATTTGCGTCTCTGTAGTGGAGACTGTCAGGTACGAATTAAAATGTACGCAAGAAAAAAAGTTTTATAATGGCTTTGATTTAGTTTTGTAATACTTCAACAATTTTTTTTTATTTACAAAATATTCAAAATGTCAATTTTTAATGCAAATATATTTATAAACTAAATAAACAATTCAATTATTTTTTAGTAAAAACAAAAGTAAAGGTATTTATAAAAAAAATCGTAATGAATACAGAATGAATGAATATAATGAATAATGCAATTAGTGCTGGATAAATTTGTAATACTTTTAAACAAAAATGTTTACATTAAATTTATGTACTGTACAGACTTACTTCCTAAAACGGAAAATCACGCATGAAGACGAATGACATATAATGCAATTAATCTTGTTACTAGTTAATTAAAGATCAAATCATACAAAACAGTCGCAAGAAACATAATATTAAGCATGTATCCTCTTATATGCATGCCTTTGGTATTGAATTTGGATAAATTCATATTATATTCATACTACATGTGAATATTTGTGGGGGGGGGGGGGAATCAGAAGAAAAAATATGACAAACAATGGAGGGCACTCAATAGTATTCTGTGGTAAAGCCGATATTACACGATACAATTTTTCTAACTATTGCATAAAATTTTTCCTTATTATACAAGAAAACTTGAACTCCATTTGTTTGTATGGAGATGAAATTTTCTTGCAAGGAAAATTTGTATGCAAAATTGTATGGTGTAATATGGGCTATATATGACACCGAAAATTATTTTGAAGTTCATTAATTCTCACAATTCAGACCATGTTATGTAAAATTTAACTTCTATATTTGACAGATTAATTATTATAATTCCAAGTAAACTAACCTCTTTTCTTCTTATGTTCCAGCATGAAGCCACCCCCTAAAGACGGAGTCACCAAAAGCAACCCCAGCAAGCGACATCGACTACGTCTGAACGGAGAACTGGACACTCTGGCCAGTCTGCTGCCTTTCGACCAGAACATCGTGAGCAAGCTGGACAGACTGTCCATCCTCAGGCTGGCTGTCAGTTACCTGCGCACCAAGAGCTACTTTAGAGGTGAGTTTGCGCATGTAACTAGGAACTTTTGCTGTTCAATATTGTATCATTTCAATGCAGGGAGACACACTTGAAATTTCATCTACTTTCGATGTACGAATATTATCAGACATTTATTAGTTTACTCAGATCATATCACCATCGTCAGAACACTCATGAAAGATAGATGAAAATCAAATTTGTTTTCACAATATAAGGTGAGTGATTGAATAATTTTATACAAAAGAATTTCTGCAATGATTAAATAATATTGAATAAACAAAATTAAAAGTTAAAAATTAAAAATTAAAAATTAAACAAAATATTTTATTTCTTATTTAATTAATTTTTTAAAAATAAATTATTAATATATATGTTGAAATTAAATATTAAACTAAAATTTTAAAACCAATTATTGTATTATACTGATAAGCACATTCAGTAAAGAAACTAAAAGAAAAGCTTTGGCGTTTATATGATGACTGCTTATATGACCAACATGAAAAATCTGTTACAACTATTTCATTTCACACTTCTGAAGAGTTAATTATATTTGCTGTTGACTTGATATTGTGTTATGATTTTTTTTATTTATGCACTTCGATTTAAACACCCTTACCTCTCATCTTCCTGCAAACGATGTACATAATACACCATTATTTGAAAGTCTGTGTCAGTTATAATTATTATTAAAAAATTGAAGTGCAGAAAAGTACAAGTCTCTCTCTCTCTCTCTCTCTCTCTCTCTCTCTCTCTCTCTCTCTCTCTCTCTCTCTCTCTCTCTCTCTCTCTCTCTCTCTCTCTCTCTCTCTCTCTCTCTCTCTCTCTCTCTCTCTCTCTCTCTCTCTCTCTCTCTCTCTCTCTCTCTCTCTCGGTAAGCACGACTGAGCGTTGAAGTCGTTCATCATCAAACCTACCGTATGCAAATGAAGGCATGAATCAGAAATGTTTGTTCAGTAATAATTGAACCTCGAAATCCTCTCCACGCATATATTTCATTCAACTATGACGCCTACGTTTTTATTTTTTTCATAATTTATGTGTATGGTATGTTTAGGAAATAAATTTACTACATTATTTCTGTTTCTAACTCTCTAAAGCCTTTTTTTTTTATCATAAAACTGAATGCTTAAAGAATATGAAGAGAGATTTTGCGTTAAATTTTGTATTATTTTTCTAATATTAATTTTATTAACGTGGTTTGGGTCAAGCATGCAAGCAGCCTGAGTATTGGAGACAATTAAGTATCAGAAATTGTTGAGAAAGTCACCAAAGTGAGGGGCATTCACAAAGCACTTAAGCCTCACTTTGGCTTCGATTTTTATCCCAGGTTAAATCGAATACTATGTATACATGGTACTAAACCAGGGACTATTATCATGGTACTAAAAAATGTGGATAAAATCGGTGCTAACATATTTGTAATTTTTAACATTATTTAGCTTATATAATTTTTTTAGTACCTCTTATCCTCTAGTTCTGCACCATATTTAGTACTCGATATAACCCGGGATAAAATATAGACTAAAGTAGATCTAAAAAACTTTGTGAATGCCCTCATATGGCAGCTAAAAGAAGAAAGATTTTTTTTTTTTGAACAATTGACTACAAAACAAATTATACTATACAGTTTGTGTATTGTAATTTATTACATCAATGGATCACTCAATTGACTTACCTGCAAGTAAACTGTCGGGCCAGAGAGTGGACAGGTATCGAAACTGAAGTACCAATTATACAGTGACGGTGACGATTAAAAAACGAAAGTATAATTTCCATTGAACTTTGCTCACATTATTGGTGTAAATTTCTAAAACAAATACATAACCCTCCCCCCGATGTCCGAGCGGCCACGCGCCCCCTGTCAGTAAGGTGGAGGGCGCGGTCCGACTGTTACAATGGAGGGCGCGGCGCTCTGAATGTTAATTGTGACGATGTACCTCGTTGTCACACTGACGAGCCATTACCGTGCGTTTATGTTAGTTGTTTTTGTCTTTATATTCAAAGTAATGCCGCAATGAAGACTTGCTGTATACATTATAGTAAGTGACTTGCTACAACATATGTATAGCGCTAGACTGGCGCTAGAAAGTTAGGCTCTAATTATTTTATAATATTTAGTAATAATTTATATGCTTGAGACATGAATGTTATTTCATATACTTATAAAGTAGGGAAATTCATTTACTATCAATACAAATAATTGTTAAAATATTTTAAACAAGAGCATTGCATATTTAAAAAAAAAAATTAATTTATTTTAATTTTAAAAATAACATTTTTTTTTTCTAAAATTAATTTTTTTTATATTTCTTTTTATTTTCTAATGTTTGTTTTTAATTTTAAAATTAATATTTATATAAATATAAAATTTCTTTAACAAATATGTTCTATATCTGCAATAAATAAATACAAATACAAAATAATAAAATTGTCAAGACTTCTATACTTCTCTTTGGGTCATATAGTAAAATGGACATGTAAATAATAATTAATAACAATGGCCTTGAAATGATATGAAATATAAAAAAATCAAGCTTTACAAATTAATATGAATGGAGTATTGACTTCAATTTTTTTTATTGCAGAAATGGATAGAGGGTGAAAAGTTTTGCTACCCTGATTTTTTTCAGATTTTTTAATAATAATTTTTCAATAATTCCAATAATTTTTTAAAAATACTTCCCGGGCTCTAAAAAATCTGAAAAAAATCAGGGTAGCATAACTTTGCACCCTCTATCCATTTTTGCAATAAAAAAAATTGAGGTCGATACTCTATTACCGTTGTACAGAATGATTACAAAAAATGACCAATTTTCTGATTACATCGGTACATGAACATTACTTCATGAACAAGATTAAAGAATCATTATTATTGAATCTGATCAAAGGAGTAATATTTCACGTCCTATCATTAATCAGAACATTGGTCACGTGATCAGCTGCTCGACGGGGTGTCTGGTGCCTCCAGGCGGGGGTGATTATAAAGCGATCAGAGCGGCGAGGGGAGCTTCATCACTTTCCCTTTCAGCCAGGTAGTAGCAGGGCAGGTATTATAGGAAGAGGGTTTTTATACCATTGCTGTGAAATAAACAACTTGGAAACAAAATATTTTCACTTGAGAACTCCCTGTTACTAAATAATACAAGGCTGAAATGAAAATAATTGTATGTATCATCAACTTTAAATGTGGAAGTTTAATTATATATCTGATTATTATAGTACAGTTTTAATATCAATTAAATTTATAACAAAAAATCAGTACTATGAAAAAATTACATATTGCATACGCATATTAGAGCGAAGGGTAAATTGGATATTTAAAATTTAAATTTTATGCAAATAATACTATATATCAAATAAAATAATTAAATAAATTAACAATTTGTTTTACACATAATCTTTATACATTCATAAATTCAAATAATATATTTTTATTATTTTATTTTAATTTTTTTTATTTCATTTTCACTCAATTTAATAAACATTACAAAATGAGTCAGACTTGACACAAGTTCCAGTGATACAAACGGACATGAAATTAATGACTCGGATCGAAGAAGGGTAAATGATTTGCTTTGACCAGCAGCTGATGTATTGTAGCCGCTAGTGGCGGGAGGTTCAAACGCACGAGGAGCTGCACCACATAATGGATGGACGAGGCCGCACGCGAGCTGTCGTGAAGTGCACCCTGAGGAGCGAGCGACACGTGCCGACCACCGGACACGTGTTCTTGTCACGTGAAATATATTGTAAACAAAACCGATACTTCGGCTTATTACTGCCGTCTTTAGTACCGGCTACTGAAAGCATTACAAATGCAACGATATAAATTTAATTGTAAACAAAACCGATACTATGACTTAATACTACTGCCTGATTAACGGCAAATGAAAGAATTTTAACTGCAATCAATTAAGTATATTCTTTTGTAAACAATATAAACAAAACTCCCTCTTTGACTTTATTTGCTTATAGCTAAAAGCATTCAAATTGAATTATTCTTAATAAAACATAACTGGCTATATAATACTTCATTATGTATGTACAGTATAAGGCACTTGCATGACTGCGTTATTTTGAAAATTATTTTTTTAATATTAAATTGCAGTCTGATTTTTTTTTTTTTTTTACAAATATTTAAGAGTTTTACTGTACTAAAAAAAAATCCTTGAAGATGGCGAAGGAAGTTCTGAGTTATTGGTGATTACAATGCCCTGTAACAAAAATATTATATACAAATCAGTCATTGACATGTTCATAGTAGGTTTAACATGTTATCGGACTCAAAGCAAATAACCTTCCTACCCACTTTTATTTTTTTATATCGACTCGTCATAAAAATTAAATGTACTTCGTGTTCTTTTTATATATCCATGATACTACCTTTTATTTAATTTCAATTATTCAATTTCTTATTATAATATTGTTACACGTTAAATGCATTAAATGCCAGGAAGTGTATCACTGCATAATTAGAATTATTTTCAACTTCCAAACAAGGATTTAATTAATTTACATATTATTAATTTTAATAAATATTATATTTACATATAATATGTAGATTAAAATATTAAAATTAAAAAAAAATAATATACCTATTTTTTTTAAATAAAATATTTTAAATAATTAATAAGTAATTTAATGAATTATATTAAATTAATAATACATCAAAATTAAAAGTATGCACGTTAAACACACCTGGGATTCTCCCACTCTCCACCAGGTGCGCTACATCACAACTATAATACCCTCTAACTTCTGTTGTACGCAGAAGAATGAAATATTGCTTTAATTAACTCTGTGATGTAGTGCAACAGAATATTCATGTTAGCTAATAATTAACTTGTATATATATTTATGATTTTAATTACATGAAACAAATATTACTATATATATGCTAATAGCAGTAGCACTCTATTATTAATAAATAGGAGTTGGAGGGTTGATTGTATGCACTATTAGATGCAAAAACGTGCGAGATTTATAATATGTTATTTGATTTTAGCCTTTTTCAATTCAATAGTATAAAATTCCAAACAAAATATATGGCATACAGTAAAGGTCAATTTATCATCATGCTTAAATGTTTATCTGCAACAATAAAAAGGGCTTACTAAATTCAATTTCAAATATTTACATTTACTTATAACAAAAACGATTTCATAATTCTCGTCTTAACAGAGGCACAGTTGGATTTGAGTCTGAGCGATACATTTGCATAAATTAAAATGTTTCATCCTGAACAGGTAAATAAAAATCTGCCTAATATGTACACTTCATTTTTCTTATAATAATTAACAATATAATTTTATTTCGTTCTAAAATTTGGTAAAAGTCATTGGAAAATTGTAAAAATATGAAAGCCACCATTTTTGCCTAGTAGATATGCAAACTGCCTTACATGAAAAAAAAAAATCAATGCATTAAATGCCAAACATTTGAGCTGACTGCAATTCATGCATGGAGCCCCATATTTTAGTCCTCTAAAGGAATAAATCAGTGGTATAAAGTTGCTGCAGCCCCCAGATTATAGCCTCCTAATATCGAGCTGCTGGAGAGTGCAGGTCGATACTTGCTGGTACCTTCCTCCAAGACGCTCACAAAGAAATGATTACCGTGACGTCATAACAAGATGGCTGACATCAGATCGCTATCTCCTCCTGCGACGTAATAATGATAAATCTTGGCCTTATGTTACTACTGTTTATTGTTGTATGCGTTGTATGTGTCTTTATACATCGTAGAGGAAATTTCATAAAAGAAAATAAGGTGTAATTAAGCTGATGATTTGTTTTATTATGCAATTGAGCCAATAAAACCATGCAGACACTAACAAAAGAAAAAAAAAAAAAGCATCAGTATATATTTTAGACTTTTTGTTTCTATAGATATATTATTCCTTTTTTAACACTGATAACCGTGATAACAAAACAGTTTTTAATGTTTTTTATATACTATTATAAAATAGTAAAAAGTTTCCTAACCTATGTAATGTGTAAATTTTATTAAATATTTGAATCGCATTATTTACTGCATGTGTCGTATAGGATAGTTAATTCGCTAAGTGGATAATTTAAAATGTTTGCAATCCGAAGCCTGTAGCCAGGTATTTATTTACAAGTAATGCAAGTGTGTTATATTGAATTTAACTGAAAAAAAAAGAAAGAAACATGCTAATATTATGCCTCAAAAAGGCGACAAATTTAACGCACTAGACATGGAAATAAAAAATTAATCATTAATCATATTTTTTTTAAACCTGCATAATAAATAATATTTCACTCACATTTTTCGTACAAAAGCTAACAATATAAAAAATATTACAGACCTACAATATAGTTTAAAAAAAAAAATCAAAAAAACATGGAATTAAACTCTATTTATTTTACAGTTAAGTTATTTATTCTTTATTTTATTTAAATTGATAACGAAAAAGTAATCAATAGAAGTTTGGCAATTTAATTGTGCATGACATATTTGAAATACTGCGTAAATATTATAAATACAACTCCCTACTCACCCTATATACTGTATGTAAGATTTATTAAACCGGCGCATTTTTATATTTTTTTTTCAATTTATTAATAGAAGGAAATAAGTTTTTTAAATATAAATACACTGTAAAAGAAGCGAAAATCAAAAGATGCACGAATTTTGCAAATAACGTTTTTATTATTATTTTTACATATAAATATATACTGTATAATACTGCCGTGATCTTTTTATTCATTATCTTTTATTAATTCACTAAAATATTCTATAAAATAAAATCAATAAACGCGGCACTACAGAGATCATGGTATTCTCTGGCAGCACGATTAGATAAAAATATTTGTTAGAAAATAATATTATTTTAAAAATACGAAAATATTAAATATAATTTACTTTGCATATTTCTTACAAATCTGATTTTCAATAATTATTTAAAAAATTAATAAAAAATCTTATAGGTAAAATTGATGAAGTTAAAAAATGTTTCTAAAATCCAGTTTGGTGATGTCTAGATGATAGTAATCTGATCTTCTGGTCCGGCTGCTGTGTCAGCAAAATGTACACTCTTGGTCTCAATAAGTGAGCCTTTTAAATTAAAAAGATTTTGTTTGTGCAATATTTACAAAATTATTAAATGACAAATATTGGTCCTGAGTTTGCCAAACCTTTACGAAAAGAAGTTTGTCATAGTTTGTCATGCATGAGCTATTATAAATAAATATTTTTTATCACAATGTAATTATTTATATTTGAACAGGCAGGAAATTTCAAAAAATGTCCTTTATTATGGTGGGCAACATATTGTTCAAATATTTTACTTACTCTTCGATGCTTTTGTAAATAAGGGAGTTTGTTGCATTTTAATTAATAATAATTGTATTTGAAATTTTATATATTTATAAAGACTTTTCATTCGTTAGCGTCACATTACATTTCAACATAAATATATTTTCGGTTGATAACCTAGATGATGTTACATTGAAATTGTATTTCTTAAACTTTTGACATAAATTAAATTTATTTTCAATAATAGTAATTTTCAATTAATAACATAATATTTTATTTACACTTTTTACAAATTTAAGCAGTAACAATTATTTATTTATTAACATTTTATAATTTTGTAGTATAATTAAAATAAAAATTAATATAATATAAATTTTAACTTTAAAAATATTTTACTATAATAATATTTTATTTAACTGAAAACTACATAAATTTAAAAGTTTTTCTTTTGCTGCACGTTTTATTAGAGATAAAAATATTTTAACATTATTATAGATGTTATTTGTTGATATTTACGGTAGATTAAAGTATGAAACTTAATGTCAGTTGAGGGGGGAGGTATCATTGTAGCATATGCCTCATGTAAGGGAGGGGGCTAATTCCACCCCTAGCAGGTCACGCTGGCTTCACATCTCCCTAATTTCAACCCCCCAGTACAGAACTACGTTTAATGTCCGAACGTTGACCACACAGCTGTTTCCGCTCGCAATGTCTGATTTTACACAGCGATCGAAATCATTAACTGTGCTAATGCTGTCGTCAAATGCTATAATACATTACACATAAATATGCAGCTGTAATATATTTAATTACTGAATAATTAGCTAAAATACAAAACCAAGCTATTATAAAAATAAAAATAACTGATATAAAAACGATAAATTCCCTCCAATTGCGGATATTATATTTTTGCTCTGGTATTAGTATATATACTGTAATATAAAATAATTTCCTGATCTGATAATCTAGTGATATATTTTGAAAAGTGAAAGTATAACTTTAAAAAGTTCAAAATAATTCAATAATAATCAAAACCATACGATAGTTTCTGCACTTGATGACATCACGAATAGTTTTTTATTGACTTTTCAGTGACTCTTATTTCTAACCTTCATGTATATATTATTATAGAATTTATTGAAGTAGAACCTAAACACAGACATAGGGCGCTCATTTCTGGCTTACACTATCTTATAACAAACATTCTCAAAAGAAAATTCCAAACTCTTGTTAGAAAGCTAGCACCACTGGGACACGAACCCAGAACCCAGATAAACTCCATCACTGCTATTTCAGAAGAGTTTGGAATTTACTTTAGCGAGTACGAGATGGTGTAAGCCAAAATATTTAAAATATTTTTTTCCACATCTTTTCTCCTCTATACCTTGATTAAGTATATAGGGTATATGCCTGATAATCTTTAGGTTGAAAGATGTAAGGATAATATTGAGAATTAAATTAATCACTTTCAATATTTGACGGAATTCAAGTAGGATTTAATATCCAGGTTTCTCACTAAATAATACATATAATATTAAATGTCGTTAGTAACATTGAGTTAGGTTGATAAGCGTGGTTCAAAAGAAACTGGTTGTATACTTTCTTGAATCTTGTCCATATTATAAATATAGTAGAACCATCATATGGTCAGCCCTGTCACATTGACATGGCACATAAGAAAGGAATACACATGCCAAAGTGACAGCGCTGACCATATGATGGTTCTACTATAGTGTCGTATATGGCCTTAATTTCTTTAAATCATTTTAATATTATGTAACATGCATTTGAAACCTTATACATATTGTATTTACGTTGCATTGTAAAACAAGTAAGATTAAAATAGTATGGGTGCATAATGCAATTTCTTATACTATGGTGTCTCATGTTTGCTGTAAAAGTGACACAGTTTGTAAAGGAATATAATAAAGAATATACTAAGAACCCACTTGTAAATAAAGTGTTTTTTTTATTAGACATTGCATAAAACAAGCTATGGAATTAAAATATAAATGATGTATTTGCAAAGTTGTTTTTTTGGACTTTCAAATTAAATTTCAAAGAACAGTTTGCTGATTTCTTTCTTTTAATTTGAAAATTTAGAGAAGAAAGACAAGGAAGTACCCTGGAGGTTGAAATTCATCAAATAAAACTCTCATCTGTGAAGTTTCAGGTTCAAAACTGCAGAACCTCGCACTTCCGGCAACTTCCGATGGCAATCTTATATATTTGTAGAACTATAGCTCAATTAATTATACTTACTATTATCAAAATAGATCTTAATTTCAGAATGAAACAAAATTTTTCAGAATCTCTCAAGAATTAAACTCCATGTTTTAAAATTCATGCCCGATGAATATCGATTGAGTGGTGCAGTTGCAGTAGCGCGCATGAGTGCAGGTTATGCAGTTATAGGAGCCAGAGGGACGCTAACCAGGAGGGGGCGTGGTCGTTGCCATAGTTACAGCTTTGTTTTAAAACATTGTATTCATTATGTGAAAAAGTTTTAAATTATTAAATATTTTATTATTTAAAATAATATTCAAAACATTTTAGTTTATTTTATAATTTTTTAAGTTTATATCATTATGTATATAAAATAAATAAATTTAAATTACACTTAAAATTTTATATATTCTCATTTAAGCGCCCAATGGTATTAACGCACTCGACACATGCATTATGATGCAATAATGATGTAGAAGATATCGACCAAATGATTTCGATGTTGTAATTGATTGAAAATAATTTCTTAAAGACACAATATTATATGTAACATTTCTAATATTATTATAATATTGTATAACAATTTTTGGGGTGTGTATTATTAAGAATATAAATTCCCAGCAAATTCATTCGAACAAAAGTCGAAAGGTAAATCAGTGTAAATCAAGAAATGATCAGACTTGCAGGGCACTGTAGATGTTAAGAATATTTAAATTACCTTCGAATGAACATTTATAATTTTATTCTTTTTAACATATAAATTAAGAGGGGGATTCAAAAAGACTTATCCGCGAGACTTGGCCGGCGGATAACTTGTCCACGTTCTAGTCTGGATAACCTAAATACTTGGCCGCGCGGACAAGTATAAGGCTAGACAAGGGTTTGGATACGTCGGTCTGGACAAAAGTCATTTGGCCAAGCCTGTTGGCTAAAGTCCCGCGGACAACTAACCGCGCGGCTATGTCTCGTGGACAAATCTCCCACCTGGATAAGGTTTTTAATTACGCCGCCATCTTGGATTACGTGTTAAATATGGAGGTAATTGGATCTACATATATGATGATTCATTGCTAATTTATTAAACAACTGTGTTCAAATTTGATTAAATATCAATTTGTGTAGTTTGCATAAGACATAGGAAAATTAGTTTTAAACATTTAGCGCTTATATTCAATGTTTACCTCCCCCCGCTCCCCCTTTTCTACATCATCATGATCATCAGCAAGCCTCGCCCTCTTTGTTGGCACACATTTTGTTATGCTCATTTTTCAATAATTAGACGATTAATACCTGATATTTTTGTCTATAATTGCTCAAGGCCAGCCCAAGAATACACTACTCTATGACAGTTCATAAAGGTAAGTGAAATATCTAACGTTAAATTGCTTAATTTGACGAGTTATGATAGCTCTATGATATGATACCATTCATCTGTAATTTTCTGATACTTCATCTGCGAATTTTTGATACTTTTATTACATATTTAAACACGAACAGTTATTAAAAATAAAGCTCTTTTTAAGTTAATAATTAGTCTGGAAGCATTTAATTAAGGAGTATGAACTCCTGTATGTTAAAAATAAGTAAATGAGGCAAACAGAAAATGAACTAAAATCAAGGAGGTTGAAATCAAGCCCTCAAATGTCGTCAAAATAAGCAATTTTCTAATGGATATTTCACGTACCGTCATTAATTATAATAGAGTATTATCATATGATAATAAAAACCCATTATTTAATCCAAATATTGGGTATAAGGTATAAATTTATTGAAAAAAAAACGTGGGTTATTCAGCGAGGCTCGATGAATTTATTATTATGCCACCAGCGCCTCGCACAGAACGGGAAATTAGAGAAATATAACAAAAAATGTTAAAAGCGCCAAAAATTTTAAACCATGTCACCCCAATAATAATAAGATTGACATTACATTAATTTTAAACACAATGTTTACGTAATATAATATAAAATCACGATATATGGCGGTCTAATTATCACCGTATTTAACACGTAATCCAAGATGGCGGCGTAATTAAAAACCTTATCCAGGTGGGAGATTTGTCCACGAGACTTAGCCGCGCGGTTAGTTGTCCGCGGGACTTCAGCCAACAGGCTTGGCCAAACGCCTTTTGTCCAGACCGACATATCCAAACCCTTGTCCAGCCTTATACTTGTCCGCGCGGCTAAGTATTTAGGCTATCCAGACTAGAACGTGGACAAGTTATCCGCCGGCCAAGTCTCGCGGATAAGTCTTTTTGAATCCCCCTCTAAATAAACAAAGATTATATTATATGGATGTTAAAAAATAATAAGAACAATGTTCATATATCATATCTGTAGGGGGTGTTCAAATCCGTAAAGTTACGCAAGAAATTAACATGCATTTCCTATGCATTTCTTGCGTAACTATAGGCAAATTCTGAATTGGCGGTATTTGAACACCCAGCAGCTGGTTCTTAAATTCATGGGTCATGAGTTCTATCCCAAGCTACACACCAGATTCTATTAAAAGCTGCTAAAGAAAACTCGCACTTCCGAAATGATAAAGTGATTGACGTTTTTTTTTGTCTATTAATTACTGACGATTTTAATAGGTTTACATGATTCCCTCAGTCAAAACTAGGTAAATGTTGAGATGGATTAGACTATATGGCTTGGAGAAGGATCTACAAAATTCTAATCAAAGAATTAAGTATCTATATTATATTCTCTGGCTTATATATGTTGCATTTGCACGAAGAGCCAGAAAGCAGAGAAAAACGTATGTATGGATAATAATATATAATTATTATGTTCTCTGTTTTATATTATATGAGACATGATTGACAAATTCACCAATTACTTTATTATAAATCACTATTAATTATAAAATATAATATACATGTATAGTTGAAAACAAATTTAGCATGTAAAAATCTTTAAATAAGCTTTCACAGTAAATTCAATTCGCACCCTTACGATGACGCTGCACTTTGCCCTCCACGGGGGTGACTTGACGAGACTGACAGCGATTTTACGGACGTCACAGTAATGTGTTTACCTACCTGTAATTACCATGAACAAACAATTAGACTGCGTTTATTGAATTATCTTATGTGTGATACTGAACGTAACTTTGATGTTATTTATCATTGAATGTGCTGGGTAATGCATAGGGAGGGAAACGATGGTGTCCACGGTCTTTCTCTCGTCCTATCATTCACTGAGGTGAGACTGAGGGAACCGTGGAAAACTTCAATCTGGGCGGACTCCTCTACTTTTTATCCCAGGACCGAAGCTTGGGGGACCACACACGTGTACCTGAAATCTTCCCTAGCCAAGGCATATGTTCTGACGGTTGTTATGATTGTTTCAGTGGTGATGCACCGCGACAAAGAGGACGGTATGCACGGAGACTCCAGCTTCAGGTCACGTGACCTCACAGCCCTGGACCACTCAGTGCTGGATGGAGACATGTTCCTGCAGGTTAGTTTTATATAGATACATCATACTTATGTAAATTCATTATTAAGCACAAATAGTCTTAAAAAAATTAGTACATACTTATACAGATGTAAACTCTGACCATGATTGAACTTTTAGGTAACGTTTATTTAATAAATAAATACTACAAGTTAATACTAAAAATGTAAAAAAAAAAAAAAAAAAAAAATGCATGTAAAGCAGATTGATTTTTTTTTTTTTCTTATTTCACCCCAATTTATTAATTTGAATGCAACATAATAATGTATAGTACAAATTATAATAATTATTATTACATGCACTTATTTTACTCAAAATTAAATGCAGAAAATTTGCATTTCACACTGCTGATTAATTAGTTTTGTTTGCGATGTTTGGCTATACGAATATCTAAATAGTATGGTATTATTATATAGATATAGTGGCATATTATAAAATAAAGTCATCAATATATTTCAATATAAAGTGAGAAAATGATAAAGAGAAGATATACTGAAATCAATAAGCCGCCAAAACATGATGTAATTTGTAACCTCTCCAGCACGATGAAAACAAATGATGTATGAGAAATGAGGGTGTTGTTTGTTGACGTCTACCTGATGCTGCACGTCAAGACAGATTGCTTGCTGGAGTAGTCAAGTCAATCATCTTTCTGTGTGATAGATTATCAGAGTTCATATTGTTCACGAAATAACTTAATCTTTATGCTTTTAAATTATTATCAAATATATGAAGTATAATTTATTTACTTAAAATACCGTTAATTTCTAAGAATAAGCCACTTTTTTTTAAAAAATCTTTCATAATTGTATAGCATAAAAAATATAACTTTAGTAAAAATAAAATCTGTAAGTACTGCATGACCAATACATTTCAGAATTAGTGTAGAATATAAACCGATGAAAAAATTTTTGTTTCTTTTTATTATTGTTATTTTTTTTTAATATTTTTTTTTTTTTAATTTTTAATCAAACCCTATTGGGTACTTCTATTTACTAATTACATACTACTTTGAAACCCCGAACCTTCCGAAACCCTAACTTGAGCGTTTCGCGGGCTCTTCTGGAACGGGGGCGGCCACGGCCTTGCAAATCCATCCCGGCATTTGCCTGCGGCTGAGGGAAACGTGGAAACCTCAGCCAGGATGGACGCTACAGCTTTTGTCAATGAACCGGAAGTGCAATGGTCCAAAGCCAGGGGAACCACATAGTGGAAAAGCGCAACGTTTTACCCCTGGGTGGGAAACGTGGTTTTTGTTGAAAATGGTCACCCATCCAACTACTAACCACGCGCGGCGTTGCTTGACTTCGGTGATCTGACGAGACCCGGTCAAGCGCACTGCGCCACACCATTAAGTTTATCAAAATAAATTTAAAAAAATCATATTTCTTTAATATAAAATAATTTACATACAAAAGTAAAAATTTTAATAATATTTTTTTAAATTATCCATACATTGATGTTGAATTTTTTTTAAATTTTAAACTATTTATAAACATTTCAAATGATTGAAATTATATACATTGTTGTATATTTTGAGCTTCAGTTTGTTGTACTACGTACTGTATACTTATGCAAGGAGGAAACTACCATTAATTATGTTTTATTGTTTAATTATCTTTTTGATTTGAAATATTTCCCTTAAAGTAGATGGAACATTACGAACTCTTTCGATAACTACACCTGAAATTTTTACCACTTATACCCCTTGGGCTAATTAGAATTATCAAATAAAATTCATGGGGGGGTAACCCAATAATATTTTGAGATAATCAAGCTTTTGCTCCCTATTTGATTACATGTAAAACTGATATTTTAAGTGGAATTTTTGCAGAAAGGTACTCATAGCTCGAAATCTTGTTCGAGATTGATATATTTTTCTTTCGGAATGTATTAGTAAAAACTCTAAGCTTTGTATTGCAAACTACCACTATAGGGCCAATGGAATATTATTTTTTGCTTATCAACTTTACAATCTGAGAGCAGCCCATGATAAACTTTGACTTCACGGCATCCATCTTGAAAATGTACAAAATTTTTAAAAAAATTACTACGCAATGAAAAAAAATTAAATGAGAAAACTGAGGTGACAGTTCTCTTCTAAATTTAATTTTCTTATTTGTCAATTAAAAATCAACATTTTTCAAATAAGTTATAATGCTTTAAAGGTGAAGTTAAAAAATTCGTCTGCTATGCAGGTTGCCTAATTTACAAATTACCCGAACAGCTGGTTTGTCATCTACTTTAAAAAAACAATAGAGAACAGTGCTCCAAGTAACAAAGAATAAAGGGAGCTTCGTTGCATCTTCTTTATTAAAGATTAACAATTCCTCCTCCAGCCAGCAGGTTGCGTGTCAGGTGCACATTAGAGGGTGAAGTCCCAACGAAGGGTCCTTGCGGGGAGAGCGGCGCTGATTCATCGGACACAAACTTTTTGTGTGACATCGCTCTAAAACATTATTTATTTGTAATGGATAGGTTTTATAAATTACCCCACAGTGTAATTGTGCAAAAACTACATTTGTTTGTTTACTTTAATATTGTAAACCAAATTAGAATTGGCATGTGTTACAAGAGATCAAATTGGGAGTTTAATAATTAAAATTCAATATGTTTTCGACTAATATTTACTTAATTGTTTTATTTTCAATTTCGGTTATGCATGCAGCAGTGGGGGAGTAGAGTGATCCACACAATAGCTTCGTGAAAAAGACCCAGTGTACTTTATGACAAAACGGAAATAAATGCTGAAAAGTGTTAAAATTACAAATCCAAAAATGTGCCATATATGTATGACCTATTTGTTTTCAATATGCAAAAATTGTTAAATTATTCCCTATTATACACTTTAACTGTCAGTAAAATTAATCTTTTATTCCTTATATTAAATTATCAGGTAATATTTTCATTCTTTCCTCTACAATTTCAAATAGATATATTATAAAAACACCCAAACCGTCATACAAAGCTTTGATTTGTAAAAAAATTACAAGATTGTTTATTTCCATTTTTCTCTATATTTATAAATAAATGAATAGAATTATTTATTTGTACTGTATAATAATCATTCCAATATTTTGTATATTGTATATTTAAAATTAAATAAAATTATATAATTATAACACTATAAATATTTAATTTTAAATAATTTTTTTTTGAATTATATAGTCTCTATAAAAAAAAATGTTAACATAAAGCTTAATAAATACTGAAGTATTGAATGTTATCTAATAATTGAAACCTACCTGAAAATACGTTGCATGATTAAAGCTGCAAAAATGCTATTTCTTATTATACTTTTTATACATTTAATTATAAATGCATGCAGTACTAAATATAGTATTTTATTCCATAAAAATAACCTAATAATCGCAGAATTATATATATTCTTATTAATTACGTTGCTAAGTGAAATCATTTTAACTCTAATCTGGTGCTTGTATTGAATACAAGAAGATAAATACTGTACTGCAAAGAAGACATGTAAAAGCTTATAGCTGGGATTTTGAAATGACAAGATGGCGTTCTCAATTGCAACTTTGGAAGAGAGGGAGAGAGAGAAATAGAGAGCGGTTTGATATCGATGCATACCACGGTCTCTCCCCAACCCCCTCTTTGTCCCTCCACCCCTACAAACAGGGTGGAATAAACCAATGCCAGCAAAGGTCACCATCCCCTGCGCATGCGTTTTTTAAACCAAGTAATAACAAAAAGAAATTATAAATGTTATAAATATAATTTGTAGTATGAAACTAATGCTTTAACTTTTTTGTATATACATTACATTAAAATTGTATTGTGTTCTTAGTGAAGTAAAAAATGTTTAATGTGAACAATGTATACACAGACCGGAACATGCGTCATGTTTTTAACGTGAAGGTTAATGTTTATCTTTAATGTAATATAAACAAAAAGTTCATTTGTAAATTAAGCATGCAAAGTAAAATATTACATAACCTGCTGTGCAAAATAAATATACTGCAGCATAACCTTTGGCATGAAAGTTTCCATAATTTCGATTTTATTTTACAGTCTTTCAATTCTTTATATTTGATTATTTAGAGATAATATTATTTTTATAGATGTCCAAAAACTACATAACACATAATTCTTACTCACAATCAGACCCCAGACCAGGAAATATTATTAGCTGAACCAACTGATCACAATTGACATTTGAATTTAATTTTCAGCTGGCTCTTATATAGTGAAACCCTTTGTTGGGTCCCTTTTACAAACCATGTGCAATGCCCATGCAAGCAATTAATCACAGTATTTGCTTAGTTGGAGATTGGAGAGGGAACCATGGAAAACTCATGCAGTCAGGAAAGTCAATAAATGATACGAGACTGAGACCTTTGGATAAAATCCAGTATTGCCTTGAATCGAACTCACGACCATTTATTTACGAAATGGATGCGTAAACCAATTGACACAATAAAATTTTGAAAACACGTAATTTGTGTACAAGTATTGAAACTGATAGCTTTGTCCGTAATTACGTTAGTTGGTTTTTACTGACACTTGTTATTTTATTTTGTTTCAGGCTCTGAACGGATTCTTGCTCATCCTTTCGTGTGAGGGAGAGGTGTTCTTTGCGACTCACAGCATCGAGAGCTACCTCGGCTTTCATCAGGTAATTACCGACTATACAAGGAATTTTGTAAAGTGTACTAATAAGGAACACATTGAAGTATATTAAATTTAATTGATCAGTTCTGTCACAATTCAAAACGTGAGTAAAGTATATTAAAGTTGAAGTCTATTATTTTTTTTTGTTAGTCTTAATTTATTATAATTTCATATATAATATTAAATATTTTCTTTCTTTAATTCTTTTTTTTTTTCAAATTAAAAAAAAATATAAAAAACATTATTATATTTATTTGTTTTATTTTTCAAGAAATAGCACAATGCATAAATTATTTATAATTTTACTCTAATTTTATTTACACTATTATACAGTATAATATTTTTATATTATTTTAAAAAAAATGCAACCAATGAAAATAAAAAATGATTAAAACATAATCTTTTGGCCGCATTTGCTTTCGAAACATTTCAGTAATAAATTATAAATAAACTTCGTAAAGTAAAGCTAAATCATCGATTAAATGTAAATCATGCAGCAGAAATGATTTTATGTATGGACAGCTGGCTGGTAGACAGTAACTGGACAAAATTAAAATTTAATATGTGAGTTGGGAATGTATTTTTATCAATTTTCGGAACGTTTCTAATTTTATATCAGCTGTAAATTTTGGAGGAAATTTTTATTGATTCACTAATATCTCTCTTCTAAAATTTGCACCAGATGATAAAATAAATTCCGTCCTCAAAGAGCTTAAGAAAGAATTTAATTTAAATATTTAAAACTCACTTTATATTTGATTATAGTATATAATAATTTAAATCAATTTCATTCATTGTAAACAATAATCCCCGTCATAAATCGACGTCTAAAATCACGCAATTGCTCGTGCAGCAGTTCCGTGACGTCTGCTGCGTGATTTGAGACGATCGTCCTCCCTCGCCGTACTTTTTATTCTATTAGATCACACCTCGGCCACTTGACGCTCATGTGCTGACTCAATAATAGCGAGCGTGTGAACACAGAAGATAGATGTACCGACAATATATCAGCTATTACATTGTTAACAAGACATGAAACTTAATGACAGAATCTTATAAATCATTTTCCTTTGTTACCCTTTTTTTAACTCAATTTGTAACTGTTATTTTCTTATATGAATAAGTAATAATGTGAATTTTTGATAAATTTAGAAATGATGGGAAACAAATACATATAAATCAATTATAAAATATATTGCTTAATATTTTTATCACAATGGCTTTAAAATATTTTTTTCGTAGCTTTAATTAAATTGAAAATACCTATAACTTGAAGACACTGCCAAACAATTTGGCCTCTCTTAAAAGGACACTAAATTAATTGTTATGTAAGATAACATTAATTAAACAACGAGTACAAATATGTAGTAGAATTATATTTATTATATTTTAAATTATTTCTATAATAACATTGAAATGCTAATTCATGAACGTATAAAATTCAGAAGAATCTGTTTTAAGGGTAATACGTTCGTCAAGCAAGAATTACTAGATGTGTGTTGTGTTGCATTAAATTGTTTAAATATAAAAGTAAAATTCATTACAAACTTTTATATAAAATTAAAGGCTATTACAAATTTTATTTTTATAAATCAAACAATATATTAAAATGCTAATAAGAGTAATGAAATTAAAAACACTTATTATTATGTGTTTTTTTAAAAAATTAAATTAAAAATTATTCAAAACTTTATTTAATTTGTTATATTAAAGAAGTATTTACATTTTATGAAATTTTCAAAAGATGCTGCCAGTTCATTTCATATTCACCAAGTTAGTATGCACTAAATTCATGAATTAAAATAATAAATTTTTAAATTTGATTGTAAAATATGTATATATCTAGCATTAATTTTTGTCGAGGATTCACTTAACCCCTAAATGTCCAGTTTTTTTTTAAAAACTCCTTTGCGGGAGCTCGTACACCTCGGGACAGTACGAACTATACGAACTTCACCCTGGCATTATTTTTTAGCGTTTTCACGTAATGTTAAAGTCAGAGCATAGACAAATGAGTGGAATCTCCCCCTCAATTTCCTCAATGGACTAAACCATCCCCAAAACATGTCCCGTGAATCATGGAATTTTCAAATTCCATAGTATGTTATAAAGGAGGATACATGAGTGTCCCAGAAAACCATGGAACTTATGATATTTTGGTTAATTTTCTGCCTGCCATAAGGCAAGGAGGTCTCTATTCAGTACTCCAGCAGGTAATGTACTAAGACTGACCCTCCCCGGTGTCCATGTTCCAGTCTGACATCGTCCACCAGTCGGTGTACGAGTTGGTGCACTCAGAGGACCGCGAGGAGCTGCAGCGCCAGTTGCTGTGGAACTCATTCTTACCGCCAGAGCACGCCACCTGCTCCCTGCCAGAGGCGCTGCTCACGGAGAACTGCCATGTGCTCGAGAGGTCCTTTACCGTCCGCTTCAGATGTCTGCTGGATAACACCTCGGGCTTCCTCGTAAGTTGAGACATAGTATAATTTTTATTTATCATTATTTTCTAGTACATTTCTAGTTTTAGTTTCCCATAATCTAATTTACTATACATATAACAGTTTAGGTTATAATGGAATATTTCTTTATAAAATCTAACACGTAATAGAAGTTTGTAAAATACTCTTGTTTGTAAAGTTTTTCCTGTGTATTAAATTTTCTTCATCTGATCCAAGTGCATAAGAAAATCAAGTATAATACAGAAATGTTATATAGATCAGGGTTTGTTGCACAAGCAGATCTTTTGTCAAGGAATAAGAGAATAAATTGACATCATATTTAAATACTAATTCTGCCATTTGTTTCAAATCAATGCAAAACATAAAAAATAATGAAGTTATATTTCATTTTTATTTTTGAAAAATATTAATATAATAAACAATTTTTATTTTATCTTATATTTTTAAATTTACTTCATCACTTCTTATGGTAAATAAATTATAAATAAATATTATATTTTTTTAATTTTACAAATAATATGTAATAATTGTGATAAAATTGTAATGATATTTGGTTTCAAAACGAATAATAACTACAGATCTTTTTATCCAGACTGTTAATTATTAATTAAGTATATTAAATATAATTAAAATGTGGTTGTAAATTGTAATTATTTAAATAAAATAGGGAGTCTCATTTATCATTTTTAATACTATTTACAAAAAAAAAAAAAAAATTGAAATAAGTTTGACTTTGGGTTAGTACGTCAGTAAAAAGATATAATTTATAATTCTCAAGACAAGACAGACATGGTTATAGAGGTGGCTACGACGTTGAGGAGAAACATTTTTAATTGTTGCTTCACAAATTGTCTGATCGGAACATCCGGTTTTATTAAGGAAGTTAAAAGTCGCCCCCTTTGTTGTGACATTAAAGAGATTATTATTATATTGTTGTTGTGCGCGTTGCCAATAGCAACACAGTCTTTATTATATAATTTTATGAGATCATTTTCATGATAACTGCTACCTATATAATCCACTATTTTAAACTACAAAAATACCATTCTAGCCGGAAACGCACTAACTTTAAACTTTTATCAAAATATAATAATTAAATGATATTTATGTACATACATAATTGAAGATAAAGTCATTAATAATATTAATAATCACTTATTAGGTCTCTCCCTCTCTCTCTCTTTCATTTTTCTTTGCACCAAACAGTGGAAAAATAAAATGAAATTCCTACAAAAAATATACTCAAATATATAAGCCTTATAATAAACATTTCAATTCACATGGTCTAATTTTGACACCTTTCTTATGAAAATTAAACCAACTTGAAAGCACCAAGGGTTTAAATTTACCCCCGACAATGATTATCATCCCTCAGTTGACAATACAATCCCATGCAACTTCTGAACTTGACTCTTGAATGTGCATCACCCTCTGATTAACAGTACCACCCCCAGGTCTCACACCATCCCTGCTATTGTTATATTTCGTACTCTGATTAAATTACCACCCATGTATCATGCCACCCCTAAATACTCGCTTCACAATATTCACCCCGTTCTCTCACACCTCCCGATGTTTCCACAGCGGCTGGACATCCGCGGCCGCGTGAAGGTGCTGCACGGACAGAACCGCAAGACGGAGGAGCCGCCACTCGCGCTGTTCGCCATTTGCACGCCCTTCGGTCCTCCCTCGCTGTTGGAGATGCCGCAGAAGGAGGTCATGTTCAAGAGCAAGCACAAGCTAGACCTAGGGCACGTCTCCATGGACCAGAGGTGAGAAACTGGGGAGGTTGGTAACACTGGGGAACGTGTACCAAAAGGAAGAAAGTTAGTACCACTTATAGAGTTAGTACCACTTTGTTAAATTCCATGGACTACAGGAGAATGTACTAAATGGGAGACTGGTATACAGTAGTTTTTTTTATTAATAAAATTTAATTATGTGGCTAATTGTTTATATTTGTAAATAATTGTATATATTTGTAATCAATATGGTTTTCAAATATTGATTTGTTATTACTTATACTAACGTAAGACAGATCCACTTGATTTAAAATAAAATTCAATAAGTTAATCATACATAATTTGAGTCATTATATCTCAAAGAATCATTAAAAAAAATTAAAAATATTTTTAAATGCTTCTGACTAAAATATATCAATAATTATTGATTACAAATGAAACTAATACAACTGTTGTATTTTGATTATCAGAGGCAAGTTACTACTTGGTTACTCCGACTCCGAGCTGGCTAACATGGGAGGTTACCACCTCGTGCACTTCGACGATCTTTCCTACGTTGCCAGCGCACACCAAGAACGTGAGTGTAACGTTTTAGGTCTTTAACAAAAATATATCAATCTATACATTGTGCATAAGGTTTACCTAATTTTTTTATTGAATAATGAGAATGTGTTTTAAGGGGTTATAATGCGCATATAACGTCGCAATTTTTTCTTTATACATGTATGATCATATATACCTCATGCAGAGCTAAGAACAATAGTCTTCAGTAAAATTAATAGAGGGACATCTGCCACAAAACAAAAATCAAACTATTGCTATTTTTTACAAATCTCGTCTCACAATTTCTTTAATGTAGATATTTCTTTTATTTCATTAAATTTTATGTTAGTTATTTATTTTTCTCTTTCATGGGCACAACATATAATATATTGTGCATGTATTACAATACAAATAATTCATAAGAGATTTCAATTAACCTGTTTTAAGTTTTTTCGTGCGTAATGGCTTGAATTTCTCAATTATAAAAAAAAAGAGGCAGAAAAAAATAGAAATGTAGACATGAATTACAAATATGTTCTGTTTATTAAAAAATTTAATGCCCCCACACCTTTAAGAACACTCAATGAAAATAATATGTACTCGACTGAATAATTTTTATATAAGTTTGAAATATAAATTTAATATCGCTTGAATTTAACAAGAGAATAGCAATTTTAATAATGGACAATTTGCATGACATTTTTTTATTGCAGAAATGGATAGAGGTTACCAAATTATGCTACTCTGAAATTTTTCAGATTTTTTTTAGAGCGGGAACTATTTTTAAAAAATTATTGAAAGTCAGTTTTATGACGTCACGGGCGTTTAGCGCCTATCCTTTTCTTAAGAACAGACTCCTCGTGACGTCATAAAATCGACTTTCAATAATTTTTTAAAAATAGTTCCCGGTCTCTAAAAAATCTGAAAAAATTCAGAGTAGCATAACTTTGCACCCTCTATCCATTTCTGCAATAAAAAAATGTCATACAAATTGTCCATTATGTAATAATTTTCTCTGTAATAACTACGATAATAGTGAAAAAAAAAATCACATAAAAATTAATCCGAAAGTGTTCCGGGTCTCTAACGATCACATTGCTTCTCCTCTAGTTCTGAAGACGGGCGCCTCGGGGATGATCGCCTACCGCTACCAGACCAAGGAGGGCTCGTGGCAGTGGCTGCAGACCAGCTCGAGACTCGTCTACAAGAACTCCAAGCCGGACTTCGTCATCAGCACGCACCGACCGCTCATGTGAGTTTGGAACGATCACGTGTGACGACCTGTCTTTAATTTGTCAAGCAGTTCTGATTAAAAGTGCTGTTGGGATAAATTGTGAATAATAAAATAAACTTTGCCATGTGCTCTAATTTTGTTCATTATTATATTATATATTGTGGCGTCATAGTCATATTTAATATTTTTTTACATAACCCTCGGATTGTATAGAGGCTCAGGACCATATGTATGCATGTATAAATAATGCTTTGTAAATACAAATTAACTTACATTGCTTCTTTTATTTGTTAGGGAGTTTTTAATAGAAGTTTTGATTCTTCATCTTAACTACACCAAATCTATTATTATAAAATTATTGATAACAGTAAGATGATATGAACATAACGAATATATTTTACATTAATTAGTAATTTGCATTGGACAACATTCACAACATAGTGCAGAGCAAAGTAATGTAGTATTAACCATATAAAAGAGTTGATACTGTTGATTGATTTAAAAAAAAAAATATAAGATATTATACTGACAACAAGTGCATGATAAAAAATATATAAACATTTTATTTTTTTCAAAATAAATTACATATTTTATAAAAATTATTTTCATAAAATATAATTTATATTTTTTAAGACTCAAAAAAAATTGTCAATTTATTAGTATTGTCACAAATTTTCAAGAACTATTTTCCGAATATTTCAGGGAGGAGGAAGGTCGCGACCTGCTGGGCAAGCGGACGATGGACTTCAAAGTTAGCTACCTGGACGCCGGTCTGACCAACAGTTACTTCACAGACAGCGAGATGGGCAGCAACTCCAACACCTCCGCACCAACCGTCAACACCTCTCAGAACACCACCGCAGTGGTGGCACCTCCCTCGCCGGTCAGCGCACCTCCCAGAGTCAACCGAAGATACAAGACTAACCTCCGAGGATATACTTATAAGTCAAAACGTAAACAAACAACAAACGAATATACCCCGGCAGCATCTATTACACCACCACAACCTAGTCTACCTGAAAGTCCACAGGTGAATTCTAATGAATCAACATCAATAGCAGCTGCAGCAGCTACTGCAGCCGCAGCGTACTCGAATATATACTACAATGGTACTCCTCCAAATGAATATATTCACCATCAAAGTCAAAATTTTCATCAACAATTATATCCAACTGCATTACATCCACATCATACAAGTACAGATAATAGATTTTTAACTGATAATTTATTTCATCAATATCGTCCATTACCTCCATATTATCCTGATTATCATCACGCCGCTGTAGCAGCAGTGGCAGCACCATCGTACGTACCAACAAATGGATATTTAGACGTACCATCATCAAGTAGAAATTCATATGAATCAATGAATGAAGATAGAATGTATTCAGATCGTTCAAATACAACATCAAATTATTTAGTATTTCCAAGTAAATATCAAAATGATGGTAATTATCATATGAATAATTATCATTCATCAATAGAAAATACTTATAATAAACATAGTCCTGCACCAAATGAAAATTCTACTGATGAAAATACAAGAATTGAATTATCAAATGTAAAATTAGAAGATAAAGAACAATTAAATCAACAGTTATTAACATACAATCCGGCAAATGATACTCGACAAACTGTACTTATATGGGGGAGTGCAGCTACAGCGCCAGTCACAGAGGTTCCAAATACTTCGGGAGATAACAGCAGACCACCTTCAAATCATCGTGGGATATAGTCATACGAGTAGTCTTGTTTCAAAATAAGATATATCCACTTTTGCTCACTTTATATAAGGTAATTTTTATTGTAATATGTATAAATGTATAACTTTAATTATAGGATAATTTTTCTACCGTATCGGTACATAATAGTTATTTTTAAGAATTATATCTATATAAAGTGGGAAAATTATAGACATCCATATTTATGAAAAATATTGTATATTATATTTAAGTGCACAAAAAAAGGTAGTTTTATGAATTTGTTTCAAAAGAAAATGTTTTAATTTTTTCTTATATAATCCAATGTACACAACAACAAAAATATACACATGTATGAAGTTTGCTGGAGCTGCAACTCTACCAAGATGCACAATTGGAATTTTGAGACAAGATCACTATAGGTATAAAAAATTATTCCAAATTCACCACGCCCTTATATACTGTGTGATAATGTCCTTAAAAAAAGCATGCAAGGGTAACTTTCGTCCCTGACTCAACGACACAGTTAGCTTCCCAGTTCAATATTCATGTCTCTTTACAACGTTATTTGAGCTACTTGGCAGCCTAGTTCGTAATCCTCATGTGACACAGGTCTCAAATCTAATTGTGCTCAACTGTAATCAACAATGCTGTGGAGTCATGTACTAAAAAGGTGGTATCCTGAGTTACTTTTAGACAGAATGAATTTTTTAATAACTGCTCTGTTTGGTTGTCATTCAGCCTATAAAAGCGTACGTTATATTTTGAGGTTCTCTTACAACCAAAATTGTGTCTCTCGGAGCTGAAACTCCAGAATGAGTGACTTTCTTGCTATTCTGAGGTTTACCTTACAATCAAGTAATAATAACATGGTGCTTTTTAAAATACACCAATATAAAACTGCCTTCAAAATTTTGCACTAGACAAATGAATTTGTTATTACTATGATAAAATATGGAGTCTGTTTTTGTTGCAAAAGTGGAGATATTTAATTTTGAAGTTAGGCTACTCGTATAAATAAATGTGTGTGTTTTGTCTTTGTTCAAAAATTTAATCATGTGATGTATGTCTTTTAAATGTTTTAATTATATTCCTGCTTTGTATACTCAAATGGCTGTATAATAATAATTATTAAATAAATATTTGTGTAGAGAGAAAATATATTTATGTTTTAATTATTTAAATTTTACCTTAAGTAAAAAAAATGTAAAGTTCACAAAAAGTTTATATTATTTATATTTATCATGAAAGGAACTTTGATAAATTATAATGTAAATAAATCATTTATAATCCTAAATATTTGTTGCCACAGCTGAAATGCGAAAAAATAATTCCTCATTCCCCATTAGCGTAGTGGTTTCCTCTCATGGCTCTCATGTTAATTCCTACCTCACCAATACTATTTAAATTATAAATTCTTTGGTTGTACTTCCCATTTGACGAATTTGCATATAATAAAGTCTAACAGAAAATTGAAGTATAAATATTTTAATAAGGGAGCGATTCAGAAAGCGTTAAGGAGCTATTTATATAAGAAATATTTTTTAAGGGGATTTTTTCAAAACAATTTACAAAATGTACAATCTCATTGCAGTTTGTTTCTTAATTTGCTACATAAAATGGATAATTGTAGCCAATAATTTAAAGCTCAATTATTCACTAATTCATTCAAAGAATTCTGAAAAAAAAAATAGTACTTGGTTTCAAATGAAATTAACTAAAAGAAATTAAAATCAGGGTATAATTAAGAATGATGTTCAACACACAAATTCGTTTAATGTTTTATATTTTCATTTTTTTTTATTTAATTTTTTTCCACACAGACATTTTTTTTTTTGTAATTTTCCAAGAAATTTGAGAAGAAAAGATAAAATTTTCGTGCAAATGACATTGGATTATGTTGTAAACATTTATTTTTATATAAGAGATACATTTTAAAATTATCGAAGTAGTGCTATATAGAATTATTCTCCTTTAAAAATTGTTACTTAGAAGAATTTAATTTAATTTTTCACCAAAGATAAAAAAAAACTTTTAAAATTAACTTTTCATTAGAGACCGCAATTAAAAACTTAAAATTTATATAATATATATATATGGTATATATTATACATACATATCATACATATTATATATCTGGATATTTTACTACTGCATATATAAGGGTGCAGCACTTTCATAATATTCTGTCTATAATGCTGGAACAATTATTATCACCTCATTTGCAAAAAAAAATTCGTAAACCTAGTAGGCATGTCCATTGATAAGCGGAAAAAAAAATAAATTTGTTCAGAATGTCGCATATTAATAAAATTGAATATAAGTTTTTTCGAAATGAAGAAATGATATTACAGTATTTCTTACAAATTATTAGTTTCTTACCTGAATATGAATCTTGAAGTGAAATAGACCGACCCATTTTATTTTGGTAACAAAGTCTACCTTCAGATAAAACTTTTTTTTATGATTTTTATAACCGAAAATAAAACATTAATTTTGTACCACGTTTTGATGCATGGAAAAAGAAAGAAATTTTATATATCTTATGCTTCAAATCTAAATCTAATTAAGTCTAGAGACAATGCTACTGAGTTTCAAATATTGAATTTTCATTTGGTTTGTTTACCAGATGTTCATCTGTATTTTTATATTTTTAAGATTTTGTAGCAATATTATATTCTTTTTCTTGTTAATGGTGAACATAGCATAGATTTTAACCTTTAGGAATATTAAATTTGGTACTAAAATTTGATATCAAATTCTGTATGCATCGAACTAATTCTTGTTATACTATATTACTATATAATTAGAAATTTTATAATCTCGCAAAATTCTGTGTAAATAATTAGTTTTTTTTTTCTTTGGTGAAAATTAAACAATTCTTCATTTTAATTAAAAAAAATGATGAAATATTATCATTATTTCATATTAATCAACATTGAACATAAATAATTTTTATATATATTTACAATATTTTTAAGTGAAGTGATTTTTTTTTTCCACTAATTTGAACTAAATCAAATCATCACTTCTAAAGCATTACAAATTATTTTAATATAAAATACAGAACACTTATCACAGAAAATAATAATAATAAAAATGTACAATTAACCACCCATTCTTGGCATAATATTATTTAAAAAGGAATAGTCCACTTAAAGCGTTATTAATATAAATTTATACAATGCACAATATACGATATATTAGGACATCAAGAAATATATAATAGGAAAGAATTTAATTATATTATTAACTATAGTAATATCAATAATTAAATTAATTTTTGATTTAATCTTAAATGGCATGACAAGATTTATCATCGAATATTCACGGCTTTTTTCAGCAGCACCATTATCCTGAAATCAAACAGGAAAATAAATATTAAAGTCTGAATTTTATCTATTAATTAAAAATAAATTCATGCTAAAAAAAATGAGCTTGATTGGAGCAGCACATTAAAAATCAAACGTTACATAAATTTTTATATACTCATATTTTAACATTTTTTTTTCTAATTTTATTAGCAATTTCCCATTAATAAATTTATAGTGAGCATGCATGCAGTATTTAAAATAGTCATCCAATTACATTGAATGTTAATTATAAGAGTATATTATTACGGTTGGAGTGATTTTATAACAGGAATTCATTTATTGACAGTATATTATATTCTCTTCGACGTGTTATTTTGGGCATACTTTATATGTGATGTTCACATTATTGAGTAATTCTGAATGCATGAAGAAAACGAAAACAATTAGTTGAGTTAACTCACGTTGGTGGCGCCTAGTCGTGGTGGTCCAGGAGAGTGTTCGTCACCTCGGAGATGGACAGCAGAGGACTGCGCTCTTGCTGCTGCTTGACGGGACCCTCGAGACCCCCGGGGGAGGATACGATCCCCCCACCAAGCTGCTGTCGACTGACCCCGGAACCCTGCGATCAAGTTAATTAGGGGTTTGGCGTTATTGTTGTTTGTAGGGGCAATTAATGTTAATTTCAATGGAGGCAAAAATATTTATAATGAATGTGCATGCCACAAAACTCATAAAATTATATTTCTTATCAAATATAAAAATATGCATGTTCTGTTTTTAATTTTAGTAACAAATGACGTTTAATTTTTGTTCATGATTTATTATTATTAAATAAAATTAAAGTAATAAATTAATTTTTATACCTAATTAAAAACAAAACGTATACAACCTTTAAAAAAAATAAATATTTGAAATAAAAAAAATATTGTAAAAAATTTAAATAATTTAAAGTCGGTTCTGTCACTTGTAAAAAAAAATAAGAACTACATAGGAAAATTACGTTTATGAGTATGCAAGAAATCTGATGGTCCATATAGTCATGCGTTATCATCCATCACCTTGGAAAATAATGAAGTCTTTTACCAATCAATAAACATGCAGTAAAATATCATAATTAAGCTCTAGTATCAGGAAATAATAATGGTACCAATAAACATTAACAATTAAAAATAAACAAAAACTCACACGTGATGTGGTGCAGTCTGCAAATGGTGCAAATATGAAGAATAATGGTGATGGTGGGCGTGATGGTGATTAGGATTATAATGGTGCTGATAGCTGATTGGGGGTGCACAAGTAGTAGAATGGTGCATATGATGCTGATGGTGTCCTGGTGCACTATTAGATTGTGCTGTTGTATTCCATACCTCTGAATTATTAGATCCTGTTGTAGTAACATTATAATTATTATTGCCTTGTAAATGTTGTTGCATATTATTATGTTGTTGTAATTGTGGTGAATTTCTTGATGGTGATTGTTTTGATGATAAATGTTGATAAGTTGACATTGTAGAACTCGTAGTAGTAGTAACCCATTTACTTGAATCTTGTACTGTATTCATTTCTGCTAATGATTTTAATGGATCATTATTTATATTATATGTTGAAGGTGATAATTTTTTTGGTGATACTACTATTATTGGATCTTCTGGATTTTGTAATACATATGTTGATGTAACTGGTGGACCACCAAGAGATGTTGAGGATGCTTGAGATGGTGGTCTACTACCTCCTGAAGAATTTGCAGACACTGATATTGGTGCTGTTGCTCCACTACCCCACATAAGTACTGTTTGTCTTGTATCATTTGCAGGATGATAAGATGATAATTCATGATGTAAATGTTCTTTATCTTCTAATTTAACATTTGATAAACCATTTGTATTATTTTCATCTAAATTTGGTGAATTATTATCACTTGGACTATGTTGTAATAATTTTTTATTATTACTATTGTGCAATGATGATTTATTATTAATTAATTCAATACCATTTGAATTAATATTATCTACAGGTGATATTGTTGAATGATGATGATGGCTACTACCTAAATGATGATGATTTGTTGAATATAAACTATCATTTTGTGTTAATTTACTTGGAAAAACTAAATAATTTGTTGATGTATTTCTATCTAATTGACAAGAATATAATCTATCATCATTTATTATAGAAGAAGTAGTTGTTGGTGAATTTTTACCAGATAAATGTGATTCATATGTATTTCTAGTAGGTGGTGAATTTACATCTAAATATCCATTTGTTGGTACGTACGATGGTGCTGCCACTGCTGCTACAGCGGCGTGATGATAATCAGGATAATAAGGTGGTAATGGACGATATTGATGAAATAAATTATCAGTTAAAAATCTATTATCTGTACTTGTATGATGTGGATGTAATGCAGTTGGATATAATTGTTGATGAAAATTTTGACTTTGATGGTGAATATATTCATTTGAAGGTGTCCCGCCTGAAGCGTAGTACATATTGGAGTAGGCCGCTGCTGCTGCTGCTGTTGCGGCAGCTGCAGCGGCTGCTACAGCTGCACTTGATGAACTTGATGAATTTGAACCAGCTGATGGTGAATGGCTATTTATAACTTGAGAATTTTGTAAAATTAGACTAGATTGTGGTGGTGAATTTGTATTTATATCAATATTACTTGTAGCTATATTATATTCTGATGTTGAATTTGGAACTACTGAAGGAGTTACGTTTAGTTTACGTTTTGTTCGACATGTAGATAAGAAATCTCTTAATTGAGTCTTGTATCTTCGGTTGACTCTGGGAGGTGCGCTGACCGGCGAGGGAGGTGCCACCACTGCGGTGGTGTTCTGAGAGGTGTTGACGGTTGGTGCGGAGGTGTTGGAGTTGCTGCCCATCTCGCTGTCTGTGAAGTAACTGTTGGTCAGACCGGCGTCCAGGTAGCTAACTTTGAAGTCCATCGTCCGCTTGCCCAGCAGGTCGCGACCTTCCTCCTCCCTGAAATATTCGGAAAATAGTTGAAAATTTGTGACAATATTAATGAATTAACATTTTTTTTTTATAAATAATATTTAATGAAAATAATTTTTATAAAATATATCATTTATTTTGAAAAAATTAAAATGTTTATTTATTTTTTATTGTGCACTTTTTGTCAGCACAATAACTAAATATTTTTTTAATTTAAATTGAGAATAGCAAGTATGCTGTATGCTCTATGATTAATATTAAATAATTCCTCTCCATTCATTATCCGTTGTAGATTAGACGAAGAAACGATACTTAAAAAAAATTTACATCTGACAAATATAAGGGGCAATGTAAGCTAATTTGTATTCACAAAGCCTTAATTAATACATGCATACATATTTATGGTCCTGAGCCTCTATACAATCCGAGGGTTATATTAAAAAATATTAAATATGACTATGACGCCATAATATATAATGAACAAAATTAGAACACATGGCAAAGTTTATTTTATTATATTCAAAATTATTCCGACAGCACTTTTAATCAGAACTCCTTGACAAAATAAAGACAGGTCGTCACACGAGATCGTTCCCAACTCACATGAGCGGTCGGTGCGTGCTGATGACGAAGTCCGGCTTGGAGTTCTTGTAGACGAGTCTCGAGCTGGTCTGCAGCCACTGCCACGAGCCCTCCTTGGTCTGGTAGCGGTAGGCGATCATCCCAGAGGCGCCCGTCTTCAGAACTAGAGACAAGTTATGAAATTTTCATTCATGTGAGCCAGAAATCGGAATTTGAGTTAATTGAAACGTTATTCCTAACTAAATTTCTGTTGTATAAATTGACATTGTTTTGTAAGAGGTTTAAGGATAATCTTACTTCTGTATATAGGCTGTACTCAAAAACAGACCAAGAGGGCTAACGAATCCTAATTGTATATATATATATATATATATATATATATATATATATATATATATATATATATATATATATATATATATATATATGGATCTTCTGGATTTTGTAATACATAAGTTAATCAATCATTCACAATTTTTCTGTCAATCCCACTCTAACAATGTACAGCTTGTTTATTCAATTTGTTTTACATCAGTTGTATTAATGGATCAAATTTAAGTCAAGTTTTTTTTTTCTTTTCATCATCCTTGCATTAAATTAATTTATCTCTTTCTTGAGATACCTGCCTTATCTGACGCCTGCATGTCTGTTTGCTACTTACTTGCAGTGAGCCATTAATTGATGTAAATTTTTCTAACAAACGAACTGTACAGTATCAAGTTAAGTATAATAAATAATAATAATGTACTCACGTTCTTGGTGTGCGCTGGCAACGTAGGAAAGATCGTCGAAGTGCACGAGGTGGTAACCTCCCATGTTAGCCAGCTCGGAGTCGGAGTAACCAAGTAGTAACTTGCCTCTGATAATCAGAATGAAACAGCAGTATTAGTTTCATTTGTAATCATGTTATATAGGCATAAAGACTGATACTGTATATTTTTGCTGTGATAATATTACTTTTATTTCATTAAAACTTTTAATTTAGAAAAAAAAAAATCTGAAAAAATGATTTTATAAAATGGTGTAGCTTTATGAAATTTCAAATTACGTAGATTTGTGAATAACAATTCAAATTAAATATTAAAGTGATTTTGAATTAAAATTATATCATGATGTAAAAATAAATATATTCTCATGTTGAAATGTTTAGTCAATGAGCCAATAAGTAGATCAACTTGCACGAACTTCTTAAAAAATGCTCCTCCTATTAACTTCTCTCGGCATGACCTCCAGTTCATGGAACGAACACCAGAGGTCAACTTAAGAATCATCTTTACTGGCAAAAACATCCCCTCCCCCTCCTCTCCTTTCTTTCCAGTCTCTTTGGGCCTCTAGTCGACGACCAAGTCAAATTAAAGTTCCCCAGTGATACCAACCTCCCCAGTTTCTAACTTCTGGTCCCTAATTAATTCAAGTTGGTACACGTTTCCCAGTGTTACCAACCTCCCCATTTTCTCACCTCTGGTCCATGGAGACGTGCCCCAGGTCTAGCTTGTGCTTGCTCTTGAACATGACCTCCTTCTGCGGCACCTCCAACAGCGAGGGGGGACCGAAGGGCGTGCAGATGGCGAACAGCGCGAGTGGCGGCTCCTCCGTCTTGCGGTTCTGTCCGTGTAGCACCTTCACGCGGCCGCGGATGTCCAGCCGCTGTGGAAATTTCGGGAGGTGTGAGACATGGGGGTGGTATCAATATCAGGGATGGTGAGACCAGTGGGTTAACTAATGGATGAAAAATATTATAAACGGTATCTTTAGACCTTAGGGTGGCAAAGTGATTAACAAATATCCAATTAATGAAATGAACAGAAAACAAAAGATCATGTTACACGTTTATAATTTAATACAATTATAGGTAATGCTATTTGAATCCTTGATCTATATAAGGATGAAGATGTTGCTGTTCACAATAGACTTTTTCAACAAAAAGTTGGCAACTATTATTAAGAAGCTTTGATCTTCTACCACGGTGATATTTTACAGTGTTATATTTCTGAATTATGTATTCACATGAATATAAAAAAATAGTTAACACCTTATTCAAAGACCAAGTCATGAATAATCATTTAAATTAATATTTTTACATTTTCCCTAATTAGTTTTACAATAGAAGAACCGGTTTTTGTTTATTTTTAATTTCCAATGATCTCTACGTTTGATAAAACATATCACTACCTCAATAAGTTTTATATTAAAAATGTTTTAACAAATTTTTAGTACATTAAAAAAAAATCGTTCATATATCATAGAAAAAAGTTTTTTGTTATAGACCACTTAAAAACAAAACACTGATATCAAAACAATTATTTTTTATGTTTCCTGGAAAAAAAATATGAAATTTTGCGATATCATTTTAGATTATAAAATATATAGTATAACATTTTATTATAGTATTATGTTTTTTTATCATCCATACCAGGTGAAATACTTTACTTAGGTAGTTTGTCAAACCGGAACTTTAATATAATTATCATTTAAAAAGATCTTTAAAACAAAAAAAAGTTACATAGTAAAGACTGGGTTGCTATTGGCAACGCGCACAACAACAATATAATAATAATCTTTTTAATGTCACAACAAAGGGGGCGACTTCTAACTTCCTTAATAAAACCGGATGTTCCGATCAGACAATTTGTGAAGCAACAATTAAAAATGTTTCTCCTCAACGTCGTAGCCACCTCTATAATCATGTCTACCTTATCTGGAGAATTAAAAATTATATCTTTTTACTGACGTACTAACTCTTGTTGCTTTTTTTTTTAAAGTTAATGCAAAAATTATAATTTTTTAGAAAATAAATTACATTTTAAAATATTTAATTAAATATTTTACATTAATTATTTGAATTTAAAAATTTAATATTTTATTTAATTTTATTAATTATATATTTATGTTATACGTAGATGTTTACTAAATTTTATTTTAATATTTTAAAATATTAACTAAAAAATTTAAAATATATAAATCCATAGAGCAATAAATTTCGATTGTGTTTCACAAATTTGGTAGGATTTAATGTATTTGAAGTGGTGAATTTATCCAAAATGAATGACTCAAATGTAGGATTATTTTTAGGTAAGTCTATATATATTTATATAATGCATTTTCATTCAATAACAATTAAACCTCATCGCTCAGAACCACCAGATAATGTGTGTTTAAATACCTATAAATATCTGGAACCACCTCTGTATTTGAGCGTTCGCACCGGTGAAATTGAGAATACCATGTCTGCAGAGATGTAAAGAAAGGTGTGAAGCCAATAATATTGCTGGAGGTAAGAAACCATAATGAACAACCTGATTGACATTTTATAATTCCATGTTGAATATATAGTTATCAAATTTTTTTAAATCTCTAATAACCCCGTTAAAATTACGCCGCAAAAAGCTTTGAAATCAGTCATGCATATTTAACACGCAAACATTGGGAAAAACGTTGAATGAACTCTTCAATCACAGTATATTATTTCACCATTGATTTTGAGGGATTTATGGGGTTCAAAATTTCATAAATTGAAATACATAATTCGAGGTCATCCAATAAAATAAATGCAAGCACGTTGTCTATAGAGCTAGGCTCACCCGTTTCAATTTATTTATATGATTACCAGTGTACGCTATTTAAGAGGTATATCGAGTTAAATGAATATTTTTAAACAAAATGCGCATAAATCAGCTTATATTTGCATAAAATTGTTATACGAGCATTAATTTATATTATAATTTATTTATTTATTATATTTATTTTATTATTATTTTATAATTTCTTATAATCAAAATTATGAATCTCATTTTTATGTATTAAAATAATAAATTATCTACACACTCAGAAATTTTAATTGATTGCCTTAGGAAGTAAAAAAAAATGAAGTTAAAATAAAATGCAGATTATTCTATTTTTATCTAGCTAGAATTTTTTAACTTTATTTTAAATAATTAAGTGCAGCCACAATTGATAAGGATAGAAAATAAAAAGGGAAAAGAGAGAGAGAGAGAGAGAGAGAGAGAGAGAGAGAGAGAGAGAGAGAGAGAGAGAGAGAGAGAGAGAGAGAGAGAGTTTTCTAACCGTGCTGTGCAGGTGGTCGTATATACTAAAACTATACTTCAATTTGTTATATCTATCACATTAATAACTTTTATTTTTTATAACATAACCTTTTATATTAATTATTATGTTAATGATAATATTAAATTCTAATTGTGATTGCAAATGATCAAATGAAATATATAAGAAAAAATTAAACGTTTAGCATGCACATTATTTTCGCATAATCATTTATTGATGTCCTATTGTAATATTATTAATTTGTGTTAATTAGTATACAAACTTAAACTGAGAGGTATAAAAAAAAATGAGAAATTATGATACTGCAAATTAATTCAATTTAAAAATTAACAAATTATTTTACATGTTATTACATGTCAGATTTGAGACATCCTGTGTATAAGATACATATATATAAGATACGAATTTACATATACTTACTTATTAAATGGTATATAAGTTATAATAATCAATTGACTTTATATAATTAATTAATAATGTTTTGTAATATGAACTTATTATTTATCATATGAAATTCCCTATATATTTGTGTGTGTATTATGTTTTATAAGCAAAATTACCATCTTCTGGCACACATATAACCGTATTAATGAGAACGCTCAGAAAATTTTGAGAATTTGACAAGTTTTTAATTTGCATTCTATGTCATTTTGATTCAGGATGTTGAAGCTTGGTGACAGGTTGCATTACGAATACTATCAGATTATTGTCAAGTGACACTTTCACCTGTCATCCAAATGTCGTTCAACTTTGATTCAAATATTCTTTTTACTGCAATCCACGACATGTATAGTTCAGATTTATTACTTGAATTATATATTATTAAAAATTTATTTACTAATTTATTTCGTTATTATATATATATTTTTGTTCAATATTATTATTTCAATTTAGTGAGATACTTATGCCTTGGAATTTTTTTAAAAGTAAAAAGATGAAAATTATTTAAGCAATTAATTGTGTGTTGATAATGTTTTCAAAAAAAATATGTTTATATATGTTTATATTGTTTACAATCTCAATTGAGATTGTTAAAATGGGACAGGTGAATCAAATCGAAAAGAAACGAATCGAAAAGTAAACGAATCGAAAAATAAACGAATCGAAAAGTAAACGAATCGAAAAGTAAACGAATCGAAAGGGAAACGAATCGAAAAGTAAACGAATCGAAAAGTAAACGAATCGAAAAATTTACATAACCACGCCCTCGCCACGCCTCCTGGTGGGTTGAAATTTTAAAAACTGGCAACACTGTATAATTTTCGATTCGTTTCCTTTTCGATTCGTTTACTTTTCGATTCGTTTCCCTTTCGATTCGTTTATTTTTCGATTGGTTTACTTTTCGATTCGTTTCCTTTTCGATTCGTTTACTTTTCGATTCGTTTACCTTTCGATTCGTTTCCTTTTCTATTCATTTACTTTTCGATTCGTTTCCTTTTCGATTGGTTTACTTTTCGATTCGTTTCCTTTTCGATTCGTTTCCTTTTCGATTGGTTTACTTTTCGATTCGTTTCCTTTTCGATTAGTTTACTTTTCGATTGGTTTACTTTTCGATTGGTATATTTTCGATTCGTTTCCTTTTCTATTCATATACTTTTCGATTCGTTTACCTTTCGATTGGTTTACTTTTCGATTCGTTTCTTTTTCGATTCGTTTACTTTTCGATTCGTTTCTTTTCGATTCGTTTCCTTTTCGATTCGTTTACTTTTCGATTCGTTTACTTTTCGATTCGTATTTTTTCGATTCGTTTACCCGCTCCCGTTAAAATTAATGTAACAAATTCAAATATAATAAATGACGTATAACTCCACTGCTAATTACGAATAAATAATATTTCCAATAAAACTCCCTTTTAATAAAATTGAATTTATGTATAGGCGCCATTGACATTAATATACGACCATGCTGTAATAATTCTTGTCAAAATCATTCTTATGATAAACCTAATTTTTTTCCAAGGGCTAACTTTATAATAATGTAACTTGTATTGTATACCTTATTGGAAAGTATCATTCTATATTTAATCTAATAAAAATTTTATCTTTCAAAGTTTAGGCTACATTTGAGCTCTTTGCATTTTTTGTTATAAATTAATGAACATTGCATGAGTGTAAATAATATATATTATATCAGATTAATCATCAAGTTATAGAAGACATTTTATGCAAACTGTCATCAAAATATAAATTAAATTAGCTACAGCACAGAATTCAAATTTTGATCTTTTGATTTCCGTTCATTAGTCTTAATAATTAATGTCAAAATTTAAATATTCTAATTACTTTAACATGTTGGGTGCAAAATATGCATTATCCCACTAAATTCATAGGTTTTACGAATACTCTATGATGCCATTTAAAATTTGTTTTTTAATAACTAATTAATTAGAAAATTTGTCCATCTTATAGTTTAAAATGAGCAAAAAATATTAAAATTTGAATTTCATTTTAAATATTCTCACTAAATCTAAATAGTAAATAATATTTTCAAAGAAATTGGCACTTTAAAAAAATGATTTTACATGCCTTAGTTATCAAAATTAAGTAAATTTAATTTCAAACTGAAAGAAATAATTAGGGAATTTGTAGGTAGTTAAGTGCTGTATGAATATAATAGTTTCTTACTATATCATATGATGAAGAAACAAGTAATATATAAAACACTTTTTTTTTTTTTTTTTCATTTTGAAAATGCAGACTATGCTTTTCTAGTCCTAATTTGCGTAAAGTTTGAGGCATTAGCTCGAACATGTCACCAAAACAAAAATTCAATAAAAATTATACTATGTCTCAACTTACGAGGAAGCCCGAGGTGTTATCCAGCAGACATCTGAAGCGGACGGTAAAGGACCTCTCGAGCACATGGCAGTTCTCCGTGAGCAGCGCCTCTGGCAGGGAGCAGGTGGCGTGCTCTGGCGGTAAGAATGAGTTCCACAGCAACTGGCGCTGCAGCTCCTCGCGGTCCTCTGAGTGCACCAACTCGTACACCGACTGGTGGACGATGTCAGACTGGAACATGGACACCGGAGAGGGTCAGTTATAGTACATTACCTGCTGGAAAACTGAATAGAGACCTCCGTGTCTTATGGCCAGCAGAAAATTTACCAAACTGTCATAAGTTCCATGGTTTTCTGGGACACTGTCATGTATACTCTTATATATATATATATATATAACATCTCATGTGGAATTTGAAAATTCCATGATTCACGGGACATGTTATGAGGATGGTTCGGTAGCTTTGGTCCATTGAGGGGGTCGGGAGGGTGTTCTCCCTCACTCGGTTATATTATATTATATGCTTTGACTTTAACATAAAAAAGTTTTAAACAGTTCATTTAACCGTGCCTTTAAACCATGCAGCTCAATGATTGTATTGATCAATTATATGGAGACGAGCAAGTGAAACCATACCAGTCCATGTAACCACGGACACAATCCTACTTGATGTTCGGATACACGCAGTGATCGAGTGTGAAATGACCGCTATAACAGTCCATGTAACCGCAGCTACAATCCTACTTGCTGCTCGGACACACGCAGAGTGATCGAGTATGTAAGCAGCGTGTGAAGTGTGTAAAGTCGCGGTAGCCACCCCACCGAGAGCTACTTTGTACCACTCATGTAAGACATAGGGAAATTAACTCACTGAGCTTTTATTTCAAAACAAGTTTTGTTGATGTTGTATTAGTTTTATTATAAAATATTTTTCATCTGTAATGAATTGTTTTATTTTTTATTTAAGCTTTATATTTATTTAATAAAAATTTTCAGCAAATACAAAATAGTTATTAATAAATAAAAATGGTATTTCATTTAATAAAATTTAAATAATTATAATTGTATTATTTCATTGATGACAATAATTAAGAACTCACTGTTTTAATGCAAATGCTATTTCAATTACTTTTTATACAATGGTATGTATATTTAATTAATAAAAGTAGATGATTATGTACTATAATAAAGCAAGCATACAACTTTTACCAAAAATAAAATATATCTATGATGTGTAATACAAGATTGTCAACTAAGATTTTAACAATGTATCAGCTGATATATTGTCGGTAAATCTGTGTTCACACGCTCGCTATTATTGAGTCAGCACATGAGCGTCAAGTGGCCGAGGTGTGATCTAATAGAATAAAAAGTACGGCGAGGGAGGACGATCGTCTCAAATCACGCAGCAGACGTCACGGAACTGCTGCACGAGCAATTGCGTGATTTTAGACGTCGATTCATGACAGGGATTATTGTATTGTCTAGGGTAGTTACATATTAAATTGTATTTCTTAACTTGTTACAATATTGAATATTTTACGTAATTTTCTTTGAAAAAAAAATTGTTTTATAAAATACTGTTTTTGAAATTGATAACTTAACTAATTTGAAATTAATTTATGGTTATAGTATTTTACATTATTAGCTTATTTATATTGAAGAATATTATAATGCAAAGCTAAAATAAAATAGATAGCATGATAGATAGGTATACAGTATACATGCAAATCAACAAAAATGAACCACGAATTTATAGCTTCGCAGAAAAGATGCAAACTGTAAAAAAAAAATAACAAATTTAACAGTTTCAAATATTTAGCTGCAAGTAACCTGTATTTTTATTATAATCTTGGATTAAATCAGTGAATTAGTTTCACACAACATTAATTTCATACCGTATCAAAATATTTAGTCCTTTTTCATTGTAATTATAATGGTAAATGTGAAGGCTGCAGGCACATAATATGATGGAATTAAATTTAAAATAATTATGAAAATGTAACTTTGGTATCTTGCAGGACAATATTTATTTGGAATAATAATTTTTTATGAGATTCACAAAAGAGTAATGCTGAAAAATTATAACCCATGCAGTTTTCTCAACTTCATACATCATTTTATTTTATTGATAACTTATTTACTTTTTAAAGACCATAAAATTGAATTATTTCTTGTTACCTGATGAAAGCCGAGGTAGCTCTCGATGCTGTGAGTCGCGAAGAACACCTCTCCCTCGCACGTTAGTATCAGCAGGAATCCGTTCAGAGCCTGGAACAAAAGGAGAAGAAAATTTTCAGGAAGTGTTCGCAAATTGCATAATGTTAAAGCATAATCATAAACTCGTATTCATAATTAGTAAAAATTCATAGCAAACTATAATGTTTTTTTTGTACATATATTTTTTACTCAGTAGAGCGAATAAGAAAATTATTTTTTTCAATTAGAAATATTATAATAATTTAAATATTAATTTTATTATTTAGTTGGAGAATGATATGGAATATTTATAAGCTAATTTGGAATTTTAAAAACTTAATTGTCATCAATTTCAATATGTGGTTTGCATTAAAAAATTGAATTTTAAACCTTTGTTGCGTGTTTTTCCTATCGGTGACAATTTTACATAACAATTAATCTGATGTGCTTTTGTTAAAATTTAAAAAAAATGTAAGTGACAAAATAAAAATTTATTTTAATTAATTATTCAACATTTTAAAAATATGTTTTGTTTTTATTTACAATTAATATTACGTATACACGCACATCCAAAGTATGAGTAAAAATTTTATAAACGAAGTTAAATATCTCATATCATGCAATTTTTATAAAATTAACTCACTTGTATACCAAGTAAACATGAATCAGCTAGTCTTTGCATAGTCAACAAATATAATGTTTAATTTTTTTATTAATGTTTTTTTTTTTATTATTATTCTGAGAACACAACAAACTTTTATTATAATAGAAAATGTTCTACATTATTTTTTTTATACTACAAATTATATTTATAACAATTATAATTTCTTTTTGTTATTACTTGGATTAAAAAACGCATGCGCAGGGGATGGTGACCTTTGCTGGCATTGGTTTATTCCACCCTGTTTGTAGGGGTGGAGGGACAAAGAGGGGGTTGGGGAGAGACCGTGGTATCAAACCGCTCTCTCTCTCTCTCTCTCTCTCTCTCTCTCTCTCTCTCTCTCTCTCTCTGCTACAGTTGCTACTAAGAACGCCATCTTGTCATTTCAAACTCTATGATAAGCTTTTACATGCTTTGTACTTGGCAGATAACTTTTTTACCCCAAAAAATATTAAATTATACATTATATCTCAAAAGTATAAAACTATGTTGTAAAACTTCCAGCTTTTTATATAACAGAATATATGTTTTCTATTGATGTGTTTAATATTAGAACTGTATATAAAATTAATATTTAATTCATATTATATCTAGTAGAAAATTATATGTTTATATTAAAGCTATTATAAAATATTAATATAACCAACACGCATATAATATAATAATAGTAATGATTAATAATCTATTTTAGTATTTTGAAAGATATTCACATTGAAATATTATATGAAAATAGCCGCGTATTAAAGTTTAATTTTTCATTGTTTTCCTTAATATCATCCAAAAGTACCGGTGGGACCACAAAAAAATGCCTATCCACAGGCCTTATGGGTGTCGTCATAAAAGACGTTTGGCATCAAGGCATGAGTGATAAGAGAAGGCAATATGAATGGCCTTTTGATCAATTAACTTCACAGATACACATCGTTGACGATACCATGTAAACAAATAGGCATTTTTTGTGGTCCCGTCGATACATCAGTATATAGTTTGTGTATTTGAAAATTTTATAATATTCATCAATAGGTCCGATAGGTGGACCTATTCAATATAGGTACAAGTATAGGTCCATGGGTCATCAGAAAGTAAAAAAATGCTGTGACGAAGAAAAGGAAAAGTGAATGACCTTTGAACTTTTCACTACTATAAAAAAAGTATGTAAAATTTTTAACAAACTCCCTAGATCAAGAATTTTACAAAGAAACTATGCATATATATAAATTTTACAATGTTCTATAACTATTTTGAATTTACATATTGCTATTTATTTTTGAAACAAATACATAATTTATCTTTCGAGAGGGAAAAAATCGCATATATATATATATATATATTTTTTTTTTACATATAAGAAAATATTATCTGCTTATAAAGTTTAAAATTATGAAAATCAAAGTATATAGAAAATGCTTTTAAAAGTTCCAAGAAATCACATCGATGAAGAATGTCAAAGAATTATTATTTTTTATTCTTTCTCTCTCCCCCTTTTACAAAGCCAGTGTTTTATGGAGAAGTTATCGATCACTATAATATAATATACGTTTTTAGCTCAGTACCTGCCGGTTATCAAGAAGGGGAGATCGGCTAATGCCGGCTACAGACCGCTCGATTGCCCACAACGACACAAATGTCGGGCTCCACCTTTGTTATGTTAAAAAAGAAAATCAATACCTTCTACTGCATAAATGCAGCTCTATCATATATGAATAAATTATATTATTTAACTTTTTATATAAACTTTATATCTTTTATATATTAGTCAGGAAAAGTAATGAAATATAGCTATACATTCTGTATAGAAAAAGATAGAGGGAGAGAGAGAGGAGAGAGAGAGAGAGAGAGAGAGAGAGAGAGAGAGAGAGAGAGAGAGAGAGAGAGACATTTGAGATAATACTGCATGCATGGAATATTAGAAAATAAATGTTAAATTGTATTTTATTTGAATTTTTATATTATATTCCATATAATATAAAGTTTTGATTAACATTGACGGATATTAATTTAACAAATTTTACATCAAAATATAGTATATTTTTAAAAACAATTATCGGATAAATATTCCACATCTATACTGAATGTTATAAGATTTATTTTGCCGCAATATTGTGTCCTATAATTAGTATATACCCAATATCGTTTTACGATACATACAAAATTGTATTCTTTTTAGGTTTTAGACTCTGGGTTTTATTATGAATATAATATTGATTTATAAATTACTATTTTCTAATATGAATAAATAACTGCAGTTTTAACTGAAATGCAAAAATTATAAATAATAAATTCTTATTTTTGTAATTTTAAATAAAAAATTGAATAACTTACTAAGTCATGAAAATAATTTTGAAGAATTAATACATAATTTTCACACCATCTGCTTATGTAAGACACGATGATGTATTAACATAATTATGATCAACAACAAATCAGCTTGTTTTGATAACAAGCCAACAAGGTTGTTACATGTCGCACGCATGTCTAACAGCTGATCGAGGTGTGAGACACGTGACATCTCGTGCCAGAGTTAATTCCTATACCGAAATGTGTCAATCGTGTGCTTGAACAGTACAATAAGATAGCAGTGCTATAATCTATATTCAAATCATTTTTAAGATTTAATAAGGGGCATTCACAAAGACTTAAGGCCACATTTAAGGCTCAATAATTTAAGACCAGAAATTTTGGGTCTAAATAAACACGTCTAAAATCAAGCTCTATATTTTTTAATTGTTTTTAAATTTAATAAAAAAAAATTATTTCTATTTAATTAATATTTTTATTTTTTTTTATGTAATTTATATGTTATTTTAATTGAAAAATAACTTTTTAATTTTCTTTATTCATAATTAAATATATAATTTTGGGCTACGGAGTTGTAATAATTAAAAGCAATCGAACATTGCGCTTCTTTGATGGACAATTATTTCCAGATAAAATGTGGTCCAAATATAACATAATTATGTGGTTGTCAACTACCATCTTAATTAATCATGCAATTTTAATTACTTTTTTATATATGCAAAACTGATATTTTTTTTAAACATCTCGTAACATGTATGTGTCCTTGATTACCCTTCTTTTAAAATCCTAATAATGATAATCCATTTTCTTAATTAAATACATTAAAATCAAATCTCAACTCATTTTTAACCTAGGCTTGAAATTGTTGAATTATAATTAGTGGGTCTTATAATATATAAATTATATACCTTTGGTGATTATATACATATCTATGGAATAATTTCCAAGAAAGTTAACTCGCAAGTGTTATAACGATTGAACATTATTATCGTACCATAATTGAAGTCGTTAACTTCAAACAAACTTTGCAATTTTTTTTGTTACTTCATCCTAAACATGAGAGGCGTAATGTATAAAACATACTGATGTAATTTGTTTTTAGTTATTACATTTTGAAGAAAGCGAGAAAAATGTATCCACCTTCACGTATATAATATACCTGACAACGATCAACACCTAAGTTGTAAAATAATTATTATATACTTTTTTACACTTCGGATAAGCACAAATTTTATTCCTGCCTGATTCTCTGGAGCTGCAGTTTCAAGAGACCAATATATAGACGTAATATTTGCCATTTTAGGAGAGGTATAAAAAAAAAGTAAAAAATTGACTTGGACAAAGGTAAAAATGCTGCTGGCTTACCCCGTAAGGGATATGGCGTCAAATTATGAATGAATAAAAAAAGCACCCAGTCTAGGCATATACCAAATTGATCTAGTTCAATAACATAGACTGGAACACACGGCAAAGGTAACATTCATGCTTCTCCGAGGTGCACTTATCGAAAGAGAACGAATTATAACTCTGCTATAATTTCTGAAGCTCCGAGACCAAAACTGTACTGCACGTTTGTCAAGATTTTAGGGTGGAAGTTTTGACAAATTTACACTTGTCGAAGCAAAATATAATTATTATAAACATTATTAACCATTGCATTGAGATAAATTTAGTAAAATTCAAGCAGTTGACTTTCAATTTTGTTCAATTTCACTTTTATGATTTATTACATTCAGTGTTAATCAAGATTTTTCATTAAAAATTTAATAATATTAAAATAAACATTTGTCCACAAAAGTATGGTAAATATTAAAACCTTCAATATAATAAAAATATATTATATAATGATGTATAACATTTTAAAAGTTTTATTTTTTTTTGTAAATAAATTCAACCCTTTATCTTTTTTTTTATCCTAATGATTTTATAATAAGCTCATAACTTTTTTTGATGATATTATAACATAGTTTATTCTGCATAGACATAAGCTTATATGTTTGATATCTAATCTTATATCATAATTAACATAGAAATTACATTAGATGTTAATGACTTTTAAGGCAAGAACAATGCACTTTTATAACCTTGAACTTTAAATACAGGGTTAAATATTTTTATGTTTATATTTTTTTATAAGAGAAATTTCACAATGTTCTTGATATACTTCATATCTGTTTATATTGCAAAATTAGTTTTATGTATTAACATTTTATGCATGCATATTATACTGTACAAACTGGATTATATATTTGCAATGTATGTTAAAAGCTTGAGTATTTTTAGAATCTTTGAAATAAAATTTCATGAACTTTCACATATATATTTTGTATTAAAATTTCTTTGTTCCAGATAATATTCAAGATAAACAAAATATAATCTTGACATTTCGTTTTGCTCTAAAAAACACGTTATCATACTCATACCACAAAAACGTTTTTGTAACTAAAGCTAAAATAAATTGCAAGAATTCGTAATATTTAGAATAAATGTAGTATTATATTTATGAATTTTTTTTAACTCTTCCTAATTATGTAAATCATTATTGTGATTTTATCATCTGTAATAAAGTAATCAACGATTCGTATTATAATTAAAAAAATTATACAAGTAAAATAGATTTATAAACTTGTATAACGCATTTATTGGAATAAATCTTATGAATATCCCAAATAATATATCAAATTTTTATAATTTTAATGCGATTTTTTTTAACAAATTACTAAAATCTATTACAAACAAATCTATTACATTTATTTTTTTTTTTCTGATAATTTTCATTTATATTTTTAGTTCTCATTTTTCTGCACTGCCACTGTCAGTAGATCAATTTATTTATAAACATAATGTATTTCAAAATAATGGAAAAAAGTTGAATCCTGCAACGTATCCATTACAAATGTTTTAGAGCGATGTCACACAAAAAGTTTGTGTCCGATGAATCAGCGCCGCTCTCCCCGCAAGGACCCTTCTTTGGGACTTCACCCTCTAATGTACACCTGACACGCAACCTGCTGGCTGGAGGAGGAATTGAAGTAAAGACGATGTAGCGAACAATGAACATTTGTTGAGGGATGAAATTGTAACTACACAATGTATATTTATACCTTTGAACTCACGAACATTATCCTGAGTCTACGGCAAGGCACAGTTGGTTAGATTTTGATTTGGACAAGATGAGATTAAAAAAAAATTATAGTATCCTATAATATATATTCATACATATTAATTCAAATTGGTACAACTGTACGTTCCATTGTAGACCAGCCACAAGGGGATTATAAATTAGGCTGTCAAGTTCAAATAACATTGAAAATAGACATGATTAAACTGGGAAGCTAACTGTACCCAATTGTGTTGTGGAGTCAGGGATATCCAGAGACTATCAGAGGTCTATAATATGTTTTATGTATATAAAATAGACCAATATAGAACCTTTTGAAGTTTTAGTCAATAATTATTTGCTTGCATATTCAGGGGCCTCTCAACTTTACCCCTGCTATTTTTGTGGGTGTAATCTTTTGGGTTGCTCACTCTAACTTCCCCGAAATTGCAAATATAAATCAATTTGTACTGTACTTTGGATCTGCACATGATTTCAAGAAGGTCTTGATTTGTAGCTCAAGTAAATGAGACAAAAGTTGAGTTTTTGATGAAATGTGTTGCATGCAATGCTACATTCTCTAATGCCAATAAAAGGCCATCATTAAATTAATTTAATATTGATAATATATTTCTTTGTGTATTAAACAATAAAGAAAATTTTAAAAATTATATAAAATTTCTCTCTTAAAATACAGTATTACAATTATTTTAGTCTGTGTAATATTTATTTTTCTTTTCTCTGGCATAATATGTATTTTGATAGAATTCTTTAATCACAATGTTCTGCATAATATGTTTGTGATGAGTTACCCGATTTGTTATGCATAACTGCATAATATATAATACTGATCCTCAATTTTATTTCTATAAACACAGTTATCTGCAAAGCAGACAAGGATGAATGAAAATTCAAATTATATTAAAAAAAAATATTTATTTAAAAAATATATTTTCTAAATATATTTTTAAATTAAAATAAAATCAATTTTTATTTATAAATTAAAATATACATTAATTAGATACACATAATATATAATAAGCATATATAAGCAAGCAACTTAATAACATCTCATTTAAAACCCCACTTATATGATCTGTATCATGAATTATTTCGTTCCTGTGCTGCCCACGCTCCTCATGAAAGATGATTGACTTGACTACTCCAGCAAGCAATCTGTCTTGACGTGCAGCATCAGGTAGACGTCAACAAACAACACCCTCATTTCTCATACAGAGAGCTGCATCATTTTTCATTCTCAAGTATTTCTACTTCCGAAATATCTTTACAATATTAAATTGAAATATGACATACTTGTCTAGTTATAACAATAATTTGTAATAATTTCTGTACTTCAATTTGACTAGTATACTGTATATTATATTCTTTAATACAAGCCAGCTTTATTTATTTTTTTTTCCTTATTTCAAAATTTGGTAATCACTTTATCATTTGTTTTTGAAAAATCATTACTTACTTAATTAATAATGCATCCAACATGTTCTATAATTAATTTATAGATATTTCTCAATGGTATTTTGTTTTATACAAAATATTTATTTATTTGTTTTGTTTTATTTTGTGCTATTTTAATTATATAAGACGTGACACGCTAGCACACCCTCCAAAAAATTAACTTTTAAGTAATCCTTATCTTGAAGATATTCCAATATTTATATATGAATAACAAATATATTAATAATAACAATTGATATTTTCAAAAATTAATGAAGTTATTAGAAATATTTTAATTTCAGTATAAATCAAATTTAAAAATTAAAATATTTAATTTAATTAATTATATATAATTAAATATATAACACACTATTTTATAAAAAATTTAAATTCATTTTTACAACAAAAATGATGGCACAAAACTAAATAAAAAAAAATAAGGTTAATATTTAATAATGTTAATAAATAGTGAGTGTTATTAATTTTTTAAACAGAAAATAAGATGTACTTTATTCATATAAGTCTCTCAGTTAAGACATTGTATACTGGAGGACAATGATATTAATTTAATTTTGCACTAACCTGCAGGAACATGTCTCCATCCAGCACTGAGTGGTCCAGGGCTGTGAGGTCACGTGACCTGAAGCTGGAGTCTCCGTGCATACCATCCTCTTTGTCACGGTGCATCACCACTGAAACAATAAAAAAAATCGTCAGAATATTATTGTTTTGGCTAGGGAAGGTTTCAGGGATGGCTGTAACAAGATTTTGTATTTTTATATGCATAAGTAGGCAATGATATAGCTTTATTTTTTATATATAAATATAATATATTTATAATGTGCATCCAAGCATTTCCCTCATACAATATAATAATATACGAGTTATACTGTAAAAGCATTTTTCTATTGTTTTGCAAGCCCAATTGCTTTGGTAAATATTATAATTGTGCAGTTGCATTGATTTAAATACATACCTGCAGTATAATTAATAAAATCTGTTAAAAAATACGATAATATCAAGGGAGAGAGAAACTATAATATTCTATATGTTTTATTGCAAAAATTATTATATTGTCACGGTGTATCACTATTTCAACAACAATGCCTCATTCACTATTAAAATGCAACAATGTATTGCGTAACCACACACTAACAATTACCATAGGAAGTAACGAGGCTTATGTTCTCATGGTCAATGGGTTATACTGCAATAATGTAATTCAATTATACGTAATTGTTGGTATTATATGTGTGGAAACGAATAAATTGTGATATTATTATATAAATTTTGTATTCTTTTTCCATAAATAACAATAGAATTATTTTAATTTTAGAATCTTTATAATAATAATATTCTGGAATTTCCCGAAACTCTTGTAAAAACTTATGCAGTAAAATGTACTGTAATTCTTCATACAGCTTCAATGTTGTAAATTCTTTTGTATATTTTGGAAAATAGTTCCAAAATATAGTCACTTTACTATAGGTAGTAATTGATAATAATTATAACTAATAAAATTTTTCTCCTTAATTTTTTATTTACTCAACAATTAATTATGAATAAATCCAATATTTTACATAATTTGGTAAAATTAACTTTTAAATTTTTTCAAATTTTTTGTTTGCAATTTCTTGGCCCATGCACCTGCACAAAAATTATACTTATGGTTGAACTACAATATTAATTGCATATTTTTAAGGTTGCCTACCTCAAAGTAAGCCTAAAAATCACACATCTTGATTAATATAATGACACTTTTTTATAGTTAATAAATTTTAAATGTTATTTTCCTGTTATGACAAAAGAAGACTATAAAATTTAATTGACTATGATAATTATTTTTGGGAGTTTCGCTTTAAAAAAAAGTTCAATATACTTAGTTGAGACAATTTTTGTTTTTTTATAAATTCAATGTATTGTTCGTCATTCCTATGTTATCACTAATGTGATCTGTTGACGTTACGCTGCTGATTTTATTGTGAAATACGGGTCATATCACTCAGTAAACGCTTGCTTAACTTTTTGCTACACTTAAGTTAAAATAAAGTTCTGAAGAGCAGGAAATTTAATAAAATTTGTGAATTTTAGTACAGAAATGCTTTAAAATTGTATCAGTTTTATAGATACTTTATTATTTGACAAGAAAAACCATAACTCAGTATTTTAACTGATTTGTAAAATAAAAAAATAAGGCTTTTAAAATTCAGAACAGTCAAGAAAATTGATACTTTATTTTAACAATGTTTGTCACATTTTCGTTTTTGATAACGATTATAAAATGTGCTAACATACGCAAATAAGTCTTTCTTGTAGAGCTGAAGTAAAACATTTTGGAAGTATAGTAATATTGTTGATAATTTTGAATTACAAATTAGCATAAATAAGTGACTACAATTTTATATATCAAACAGTATTTATCATCTTTATGCAACTTATTTTGTAAATCTATTACTATTCCTCAACAAACTCCCTATTTAGAATAAATCATCGTTAAAAAAACACTAAATTGAAATTTTGTTTGAATAAATATTAGAGCCAATTAAAGTAAAAACTAAAATTGTATATTGTGTATTAAATGGAAAATTGAAAAAGAACAGACAGAAAATCATCTGGACTATAAGAGCAATGCAAAATTCTTTTTATATATTGTACATAAATTATTCTAAATATTTTATTATCCTTTGGTTTGACGAACTTGCAAATTATACTGTACATTATAAATTTCAAAATATTAATATATGGAATAAAAAATTATGTAATGAAATAATAGCTCCAGTATTAATTACTTGATAAAAATTTCTGCTTCAATTTTTGTAAAGTTGTATCAGTCCGACAGTAGGCAGGTAATCATATTATAGAGAAGAAGAAAGTAACGCCATTGTGAGCACACCGGCAGCCACTTGAAAATTAACTCATATGTGACAATGAATGAACATTTCCGTTGTTTTCATTTTTTTATTAAAATTATAAATTTTAATTTTTTTTTATGGAATTTTTTTACCCAGAAAGATTTGTTATCTTTTAACTTATAATATATTCTTCTTCAAGGCTGTTGCCATAATTTTATTTTATCAATGAGATGCTAGTTAATATATAAATATACTTAGTTTAATCAATAATCTGTCAGAAAATAAGGGTTTCGAAATGAAATTATATACTTGTGCAGTCGTCGCCTCGAGAAATTTGCAGTCCTTTTTAATCATCATGCCCCGTAAGAATAACACAGGGCATTGCGATTAAAAAGGCTACAAATGTAAATTTTTTTGAGATGATGATTGGAAGTACATTTTTAACTTTGTACTGGTGTGACCTAATAAAGCTACACAAATAAGTGTAACTTATTTTTATTAATTAATTTTAAATATTGATTGAGTTTGTTTAAAATAATTTTTTAATAGTGAATCTTAATTGGAATATTTATTTTATGTAACAATTGACGTGATCCATGCTGTACCTGTGCTGTACAGCCTACAATTATGATCGAATAAAATTGATATTTAAAGTTAATTTATTACATAATCATTACTCATGACATCACAATTTATTTATATTTATCTATTTCTCATGTTAATTTTTATATATGAATGTTGTTCATGCATTGTTAAAAATATTAAATCAAAATAAGATTTCCCTACCTCGGGAAGAGTCATGACAAGAGAATATTACTTAAAATGGACATTATTAGCACAGAGCTGCAGAAATATTTATATAATATAATTTGTAAAAGCAATAAAATTATCTATATTTCAAAATATAAAATTATTTTAATTAACATAATTTCACAATTTATTAAAATTATTATGCTACAGTTAAATATTTTATTTAAAAAATATAGTTATTTAAAATGATATTTTTTTAAATGAATAATGAAAAATAATTTAAAAAATCTTAAAATTAACTCCCATGTTTCTAAAACAACCAGTGTATCAATGCGTTTAACACAGTCTAATTGTTTGTTCATGGTAATTACAGGTAGGTAAACACATTACTGTGACGTCCGTGAAATCTCTGTCAGTCTCGTCAAGTCACCCCCGTGGAGGGCAAAGTGCAGCGTCATCGTAAGGGTGCGAATTGAATTATTATGTTAAGCTGATGTAACGTGAGCTTGATGCTTTGATATACCGTTGTGTCCATTCATACAAATCATTGTTGAGATTGTACAACTGAAATAATACGAGTAAATTGAAAATAATATATTGCCATTATGGGATAATTCACTTTAATTAAGAGCTTGGCACAAATTTAATTCAAATTTTGTATCAAAATAAGGTGCAGGTAAGGTAACGTCTGAACAGATATTTAATATATGTTTTTTCATAATTAAAATTTATAAAAGAAATTAATTTTATAATAATATTAATTTAAATTATGATTTTTTTATTTTTGAAATATGTTTTCATTCTTATTTTTAAAATTAAAAGTTAATTATTCATTTAGGTAATCTTATATAATAATATGATTTACAAAATCGTCCTGCAGCAGCTGAAGTCTAATTTTCTTATTCTGAAAATAAAATTACAAAATAAGGAAATAATTTTCATGTAAATTATGATGGGCATTAATTAGGTTCTGAGTGTCTTAATAACGTCAATAATCTAATTCTAGCCAATGCTTACTTTATATCATTAAATGGATTCAGCATATAAATGGAATGGTCAACACAAAACGTTCACTCGTTCACTCACCTAAAAAATAAAGTATATTATTATTTTATTTCTTCTTAAAAAAAGGTGAATTTGCAGAATATCTTTTATACAGTATTACTGTATTTATCGAGTTTACAAAACATTGATCTGAGAGATTATCATTTTCTCTTCTATTTGAACTGTGTTATTTTCTCTTCAAGCATTGTTTTTTTTTTACTACCACGACTTTTGTAAAGGGAGGGTCTAATTGCGTAGCTGTCAATCAAAAAGCAAACGTTTCGTGGAAGTAAAGAGAGGCCTTCTCTTGCAACAGCGGCCTCTCAGTTCTACACTTCCGCTCCAACATGCAGGGTCACGCAACTTCCGTGTGACGTCATCATGTGTACACAGTAAAAAATAATTAAGAATTAATTGCACTTCTTTTATCTAAAAATGCAACATCAGTATACTATTGTACTGACGGGAGACTTTAAATTTGTCTTTGTTTACATTATATTGGCAACGATGTGTATTGAATCAGTGGAGTGATTAAAGTTATTCATTTACTTTGATGCCAAACATCTTTTATGAAGTCACCAATAGACTTGTGTATAGACAAATACATTCCTTCGTCAGCACATTGGCTGTCATATTAATTTAGGTCTTCATCATATTAATTTGTAACACTCTTAGTCACTGGCCGATACTAGCAGATGTAATTCCGAGTGGTTATGAATTACGACGAAAACCTAACTTAGCCAGAGTCCTAAACGAATGGGAATGTGAAAATATGAATTTGAAAGGCTTTTAATTCCCATGGCCACATTGTGTTTTTAACGCTGCAATCTATTTCTTAAATAAGATGTCATTATAAAAGTACAAAATTACTAGAAAAATATTATCATTTATTATTAGTTAGGTATAAAATAAACAATATGAATTCGTTTTTTTTTTTTTTTTTTTTTGCTTCAGAAGAAATCAGAATTTAAAAAGTAACCTGGATCATCACTAAAATCAAATTGTAAGATAATGAACTAAAACAAACTTTAGTAAGATAAAGAATTATAATACAAGCAAATTAAAATATATGTACGAGTATTATATACTTTACGCTGGCTGGTAATGCTTATATCGTTCTTTTGGAAATCAATGTTTAAATGAAAATCGGTATTATGTCAATAATTAGCTAAAGTTTCCTAATTAATATTGTAAATAATGTAAATTATTACTTTATGGAGGTAAAATGTACCTATAATAATATATCTGTTCCCAACTAGATATTATATCAGACTTTATTTTTTATATTGATGTTTCGCAGGAAGGTTTTTTTTTCTTTTTTTTTACAACTATAAAAGGCATTAGAAAACAGTAGCAAAAGACATAAATCACTCGCATCCTCCCATCGTCAGTTCAAACATCGCGGTAACCATGGTTACGACCACGCCCCCTTTTGCAAGCCGGCGTCTACCTGGCTGCCAGCTGCATCGTCTGCTACTGCACTCATGCGCGCGGCTGCAACTGCACCTCGCAATCGATACTTTGGAGACAAGACTAATTTGCATATTAGTTCGACTTGAAATAATGTCTGACTTTACATCGCAAATTACATTATGTTTTAGTATGCATGATAAATAATATTTATAACTTTAACTGCACAATGTTTTAAATGTAATTTTTTTTATATGTTATTTAATTAATTAATTTTAAATTATTATTTAGAAAATTAAATTTAAAAAAAAACTTCCGATCTCTATTATATTATGAACTGCATTATTTATTATTTTGTATTTGTATAAATAAATTTATTCCATCCGCTCGTATCAGTTTATCATCTATATTTTAGCAATGAATTGGTCAAAGTTCTTCTTGCCTGACTAAAGAAGAGACACGACACAAGTAAACGAAATAAATATTGTAGGTTATTTTTCTAATTTAAATTTTGATATTAATGTTTAAAAAGAAAATATATTTATGTAAACTTAAATTAATTTAATTTCTAGCTAGACATAAGATTTAGATTAAGAAAAAACCTTTGTACCTCTATGTTGTATTATGTACAGCCACACGAGGAAATAAATAAAATAAATAAATATGAGTTTTATGTCAAAATTGATACGCCATGTATCTTTACATAATATGCCGTTGAATATATTCTTAATATCAATAATAAACATAATGGGCACGATTCATGAATCAGTTAGGGAGGTTTCTAACCACGTTTAGCTTAACTATGTTTAACTATACTGTTTTACTGATTAAACCACCTAGTTAAACGTGGTTAAGCTAAACGTGGTTAGAATCTTGGCTAATGGAGTATTGACCTCAATTTTTTTTATTGCAGAAATTGAAAGAGCGTGCAAAGTTATGCTACCCTGATTTTTTTTCAGATTTTTTAGAGCCCAGGAACTATTTTTAAAAAATTATTGAAAGTGATTTTTGTGATGTCACGAGACGCCGCTCCTTAAGAAAAAGATAGGACTTGCCGCCGCGTGACGTCACAAAAAGGACTTTCAATAATTTTTTAAAAATACTTCCGGGGCTCTAAAAAATCTGAAAAAAATCAGGGTAGCATAACTTTGTACGCTCTATCCATTTCTGCAATAAAAAAAAAATTGAGGACAATACTCCATTGCTTCGTGAATCGCGCCCAATATGTAGAGAAAATGTACTCTTGCATATAATACGGAATTATTTTAAAATTAAAATAAAATTTGTTCCTTTAGAGTTTGCTAATATATTACTTGTGTTGAATAGAGCAATGAGTAAAGCTCTATTCTAAGAGCTATTGCATAATTATGTTGCAGCCAATCAGAACGCTGCATTATAGCTGCAAATTACATTAATTAAAAGAGCTGTCTATTGATATATTGACTGCAAAAATGTAATGATAAACTTCATAAACGCCAAAAACGTTGTAAGTTGAGAAAGGTCCAAGCTTTTTTCCGTTGATCATTATCGATATGTCATAACTAAGAATGCCAGACTGCATGACTGTATTCTACATATTAAGCACCATGTTCTGTACATCACAGTACTGTAGTACAGTATAGTTTGCTGTTAGAAGACTGCAAAAGAAATATATGTATCTGAAAGGTTTCGAACATGAATGCTTAAACGTGGCTACAAATTGAATTTTAAAACAAGCTGCAGTACAAATTTCATATGCAGTGCTTCATATTGTCACATGTCATGTAATATGTGCAGTACAAAATGTTTTTTAAGTGACGTACAATGCACTGCAGAAATATTTTTAAAATATTTATAAAATAATTTAAAAAAATTTTAATACAATATTTTCAATTTGTTACACATTTTATATATTTTTTTTTAAATTAAAATAATATTTTTCAAGAAACTCTTTAGTAATTGATTTTATTACATTAATTTCATAATTTTAACTTTATTTTCTAAATAGTAAACCTTTTTTTTGTTTATAAATTAACCAGCTCTCTAGTTTAATTGGAATATAAATAATATCATGATTACGTTTGTTATTAAATATAATAATAGTACTCAACATTCTCTTTATTAAGACTTGATACAATTAAATATGCATGAAAATTCCTAAAAATTGCTGTTTATAGCGTGTAAAATAAATTTCGGTATTATTTCAGATATTTATTTCTTAATTATTCTTGTAGAAAATTTGAAAGCTATCTGAATTACACTAAATTTTACATTGTCTAATATACTGATTATTACTATTATTATTATTTTTCATTCACTGCATGTAAATTTACATTCCAGCATAAAAGTATGTACCCCCTTAAACAAAAAACACTACCTTCATCTATGTCATAAAGTACTGTACATATTAGCTGATTGTTCGAAGAGAATCAATTCCGTAAAAGCACATGCATCTTTCTCTTATAAAATTTCAAATCTTCATCAATATATTTTCATTATGCAAATGAAAGAATGTATAAATATTTCTGTAGTAGAATGTACAAATAATATTGATTAAAAGCTTAACAAGGTGTTAAATATTGGGAATCCTTTCAGCAACTGTTGACTAAGCTTAACATTTTTTGTTGTACACAGACACTATAATATACATTTCAGCCTAATTCTTTAAATTATAAATCAATATATAAAAAATATACTATATATATAGCCACATTGTATGTGTTGCAAGTCTTGTAGTTTATATAGTCGCATTGCACATGCAGTATAGGACACTTTATAAGTGCAATACGTAAATCGTTCGTACTTTATCTCATATTGTTTACTGTGCTATTTTTACAGGCTTCGTTCAATGTATATGTCCTCTCTCACCTGCATAAATTAACCTCATTCTAATACACGTGCATTGGTGGCTTGCGTGTGTTAATATTTAGAATATTTAATTTTATGTTTATAACAAATAAATAAAGATCTGAAATTAATAAACTTTTTTTTTTAATTTGTCTCGTATACAATCATTCTAATAAAATATATTTGATAAAAATTTTACCCAGAGATTTTAACAATGGACAACATATACATGAAAAAATTTTATTGCAGAAATGAATGAATAGAAAGTACCAAATAATGCTACTCAGAAATTTTTCAGATTTTTTTGAGTCCGGAACTATTTTTAAATAATTGTTGAAAGTTCTGTGATTTCAGTTGGCACCCCTGAATCCTTATTAAAAAGGATAAGAGACTGGACGCCTATTGACGCCTCCAGGGGGCGTGGCCGCACTTTCAATGATTATTTAAAAATAGTTATGGGTCTCAAAAAAATCTGAAAAAATTCAGAGTAGCATAATTTGGTACCCTTTATTCATTTCTGCAATAAAATTTTTTCATGCATTTTGTCCATTTATATATAAAAAAAAACAAGAATTTATATTATAATATTTGTAATGAATTATTTTTTTAATGCCATGGAATAAGCAAATTATTGAAAAAAATTACTACATTTTATTAACATTTAAGCTACAAAATAATAGAGGATAGATTTTTATTTTATGTAAATAAATATGCTGTCTCCGAAAAAATGTTGAAAGGGATATGTAATCATTGACGATATTGAATGCTACTCTTAACTCTTAGGTCATTCAGCTTATAACGGACATTATATTAAAATGTGAAGTATCAGTTCTTATATTTTTTTTCTTATATATTAACACAACAATCATGCAAAAGTGATAAAATTTAAATTTGATTCGAATATACCTATACCATTAATTATATCTTATTTGCATTAAATCTATTTTTTTTTAAATACAACTACATTTTGACGACAGCATTAGCACAGTTAATGATTTCGATCGCTGTGTAAAATCAGACATTGCGAGCGGAAACAGCTGTGTGGTCAACGTTCGGACATTAAACTTAGGTCTATACTGGGGGGTTGAAATTAGGGAGATGTGAAACCAGCGTGACCTGCTAGGGGTGGAATTAGCCCCCTCCCTTACATGAGGCATATGCTACAATGATACCTCCCTTCTCAACTGACATTAAATTTCATACTTTAATCTACCGTAAATATCAACAAATAACATTAAAATATTATAATGTGTATAAAAAGTTCAGGTGTGTTAAATTTACATGTATATAGATATATAGGTAGAGTTTAGTATGGATATATGAAGCCTTATTAGTGTTCTTTGCCTATATATTGTGTATCGTACGCATCCCTTTTTTTTTACTATTTTTTTCAACCTTGACTCCATATGGAATATGCTTGGAATAAATCAATACAAGTACTTCTTAAAAGAATTAGTTAAAAAATAATAAAAAGTATGTGTTATAAAGTAATTAAAATTAGTTTTATTTTTAATCAATTGTAATTTAAGTAAAATAATAGAAAAACTGGGAAATTTATTTTAAAGAAATACAACTTAAATTTTCAATATTTTGAAATTTGATATACATTTATAATTAACAATTTAATGCATTAGAATATTATTTAAAACAAATAAATCACATCGCAGCTGGAGATGGGCTCTCATTAAAAAATAATAAATAATTTAATATACAAAGAAAATCAATTTTAATTTACTTTTAATGCATACGTTTGAAGTACTATTTTTTGTGTAGCTTCTGAATGTATTCGGTCACGCTATTATGACTGATATTTGTTTTGATCAATGTGCTCGGCCCCGCAATGAGCACAAATCCTTATCAGACAATCTTTAATAGAGATATTATAAATATGGTAATTTTGGTCTGCATTAGCATAGTTAGATTTTACATCAAAGAATATTTTTCCATTTGAATTAAATTCATGAAGCTTTATCATGAGATGGAAATAATGTATTATTCGAAGCTATACAGAATTAAAATTAAATAAATGTAAATATTAATGGCAGAAAAATATATAACGAAATCATTTTTAAATTGAAAAAAAGTATTAGTTTTATTATAAAAAAAAAATAGAAAATAAGATATTTAACTACATCTTTTAAATTACACCCTTGAATACGCTCCATGTCAAATAATGAAGCAATAAAACAAGCTGAATAAATCTCTCAAGTATATTAAAATATATTGCAATTGCATTAATATTTTTTATATATTGATACAGCAAAATGATACTTGAATCGCATTTGGTTGTGTGTGAGTTCTAATTGTAAGCTATTCAAATTGCAGAGCTACAAATTGTTAAATAAAACAGTAAACAAATCAATTATTTAATAATTATTTTTAAATCTACGTAATATTATTAATATGATATTATGTAATATCTTGAAAATGCATTAAAGATTAATAATTCAGCACATGCATGAATGTAAAGAAAATTCTTTACGAAATGCAAACTAGAAAAGCTAGAATAATTTAAAACAATTTGCGTTTCTTTTAGTATCACTAATATCTGCATTATTATTATTATTTTAATATCTTTTATTTATAATATTGCAATACCTTCCATCTAGCATAAAATCCATTGGCTGGCTAGCATTACATAATTTATGTATAGTTGTTACGAAAACTATTTATTTTTTTTTCAATAATATTTTGTGTAAATTATAAATTGATTTAAAATTAATTAATTTGATAATAATCAATTTCTTTGATTTATTTACATCTTTAAATTTAACAGAGCTTTTTGAAAGTGGTAAGACGTTGCTGTACTGTTACACTGGACCCTCAAGTATCAGCAACTCGGTAGCCGCGGTCATTTATCCCACATAAAGTCACGTCTAACAATATTTGCCCTCATAAAAACAAGGTGACATTACGGTTAGTCAAATATCTACATTGATTTTCATGTTAAATAAACATGGTTTGGATGTTTTCGTAAAGATTCGGCTAACTTCGGACCAATAGAAATCGTTGTCGGTGACACCTCACCAATGACAAAGGCTCATTTATTGAGACCAAGAGTGTACATTTGGCTGACACAGCAGCCGGACCAGAAGATCAGATTACTATCATCTAGACATCACCAAACTGGATTTTAGAAACATTTTTTTTTTAAGTATTATACATTTTTTTCAGTCTATTTTTTACATATTTTTAATAGAGAATATATATAATTTTTATACGCTTATGAATATTGAAGTTTATACTCTTTATTATAAAGAGTGAAATATGACGCAAAATATGAATTTAAAACTGTAAAAGTAATTCAATACATTGCTTATATATAAATATCGAATCAAATTTCCTTGTCGCTTGTAATTATACTATATGTACTACACTCAAAAGACAATAAAATGTTAGATCATGTATGGACCTGTTTTTAAATTTTTGTAAATTGTTTAAATAGCCCAATAATTTTTCTATAGCAAATAAGATTGCAAAGATAAAATAAGGCCTTAACATGCAGTTTTGAATTCAAACAGAGCATGACTTTATCACATGAGGTCACTGGAATGGTACAATGACAGCCAGTAGCTCACGAATATAAATTTTATCACAAATTTTTTCACGCAGAACCATAAGCAATATAGCGCATGTATTGCTTATGGTTCTACGCAGCAGCGCTATACACTGGCTGTTCCATGCTCATACCCAACGAAGCTCTGCGCGAAGTTCTGAAAATATTCATTTCTATTGGCCATAAGTCATGGATGTCTAATTAAAATGGTCTCTGATCATCATGTATGCCCACAGTCGCCTTATAACTCTAACTTGTAAGTGCTCCTCTTCAGTGACCATGATCGATATGTTTTGTACCCTGCCTAAATGGAGTACCGACCTCAAATCTTTTTTATTGCAGAAATGGATAGAGGGTGCAAAAATATGCAACTATGATTTTTTTCAGATTTTTCTGAGACCGGGAAGTATTTTTAAAAAATTATTGAAAATCCGTTTTATGACGTCACGGGCGTTAATGTCCTATCCTTTTCTTAAGGAGAGGCGCCTCGTGACGTCAGTAAAATGGAATTTCAATAATTTTTTAAAAATACTTCCCGGTCTCAGAAAAATCTGAAAAAATTCAGAGTAGCATATTTTTGCACCCTCTATCCATTTCTGTAATAAAAAAAATTCGAGGTCGATAATCCATTGTTGGAGCTAAAAGAGACAGAGATATTTTAAAAGGAGGTATAAGAAGAGCATCCAAACTATAGGAAAAAAAATTCAGTTCATCACACCTTTAGACTGCGTGATAATGCCAATAAAAATAGCATGAGAGGCTGCATTTTTGCACTCTCGAGAAGTCTATACCGCGTTATGGCATAAACTATATCTCTGCATGATTTGCTGACAGCTCCAAAAGAGAAAAAGATATGCAGGTTTTTATTTTTTTGGACAGGTAAAGATCACCTTATAGTCTAGCCACCAATTTTAACACGCGTACGTGCCCACAAACATATAGCGGGGGTAAAAGTCGTGGTGTCCCGAACCATACATCGTTGAGTTGCTCGCATAGTAAAACAAACCTCCTTTATAGCAACAAATATAAAAATAAATTTCAGTTTTTTATGTATTTTTTCTTTTACGACACGAAAATAATTTTTTTTCTTTACGATAACAATAAACAGTAGTAACATAAGGCCAAGATTTATCATTATTACGTCGCAAGAGGAGATAGCGATCTGATGTCGGCCATCTTGTTATGACGTCACGGTAATCATTTCTTTGTAAGCGTCTTGGAGGAAGGTACCAGCAAGTATCGACCTGCACTCTCCAGCAGCTCGATATTAGGAGGCTAATCTGGGGGCTGTAGCAGCTTTATACCACACTCTGATTTTTAGACAGTTTTCCAGTGAATTTTTGTTATTTTAAGATTTCTAGTTAAAATTTTGATATTGATTTGAGTTATTACGTATGAAGTTTCGTGTTTCTCATTTTATGTTCATATTTAGTGCATTTCCAGGAAAAAATTAAATTACTTTTAATCAATTCAGAATTATTTTATTATGTTTTTTTTATAAAAATGTTAAAAAAAAATATATACACGATTTTTTTTTAGAGATTTATTTCATAAATATGTATCAGGATATTTCAATCTTTAATAAAAGGTTTGTAGTAAAATAAATTTACAGTTTGCCTTTACCCCGATGATGGCGCTAGTTTATGGTCCCTTAATTAAATATATCACGAGGCAGAACACATTATTTCAATAGGATCTCATTTTTTTTAGCCGCTTAATCGTACATGTATTAAAAATTAACAATATATTAATATCATCATTGTGGAAACGAATATTTATAATAATTATATTCCATACATTACTGAAATGTCTTAATTACAAACGCGTAGCCTTTAGTAGTATATGATTAAATGTTAAACAGAATTGCCATGTTAAGGATTTTTGAAAGGTTTTTAAATCAGTCTTATTGTTAAGGTATATAAGTGAGGAAAATTTCAATTAAGGCACTATAAGATATTTTGATACATAGTTATATTGCTACCTGCACGCAAGCACGCTAAATGAAAATTTAGTGAGATCAACACTGCAAATAACTCTGTAGTAATTGTTTAATTCAATTGAAACTTTCAAGATTTCACTTTAAGAACTCCTTCTGTAACAAGTTGATAAAATAATTTAACGATTTGGTGTCCAGATATACAAAAAATTATAATGCATAAAGATGCAATCCACAATATATTTTTGAAAAAAAATAACAGTTGAAATTTCAGTGAATTTATTGCTTTTACTCCTTGTTTTGTATTAAATGTATTCCAAATACAAGGAAGAAACTCCCTAATTCCATCTTTATTTTATTTTATGAACTCCCCTCTACTTAAATCTCCCATAAGAACTGTAAATTTAATATTATTTTCTAATCTCATGGAATTGACAAATTTTAATTTTTATTATTTTGTTGTATCTTATCATATACTTTTATATAAGTTCACTGACACAAAATACTATACTCAAATTTGCTTTTAAAATTTATAATATACTGAATTTAATATTTTGTATAAATTTTATTATAAGCAATATAAATATACATTATATAAGCACGATAAAATGAACTGTATAAAAAGAGATCTTTTTTTTTAATTATATATATAAATTTGAAATATTAATAGATGTTGATTGGTTGGTATTTTGGGGCAATTGACACATTTTGGTCATGTGCCATAATAATGGGTGTTTTATATGCATTTTTTAATTATAACTTTATATATACACAAAGGGAGTTTATTTTATAACCAATACTAAATTTAAAATTTTATAAAAACAATTGTAAAAAAATCAATTCGTCAATAATTATGCATTGAACATTGTCAATGCATGCATTACAGTATAATTATCTTAGTAAAATTACTTGATCGTGTAATGAAATTTCTCAGCCTTTTTTTAACAAATTTTTTAACATCTCCATTTCTTTCATCTTTTAAATATCTTTCACCAAAAATAAGTACAAAAGTAATAGCATAATTAATAATAATAATAATGCATACAGAGGACATGGCGCAGACTGATTTGATGGAAAATATAAAACAGGAAAGCTGTCTTCGCTGCATAATAATATTTATTTGATAAATTTTCACTATAAACATTCATTCAAATATAAAAAGCTTTGCAATAAACTTGAATAAGTACATACTACATAATATATTTAGTACATTTGCTATTGAAATAACGTTGACACTCGAAGATATTTCACTTTTGTTGATGCTAGACACGGACTGTGGACATCTCAGTGCGCATGCGTGCGTTCAAGTTTATATCAAATGATAATAAAAAGACATTTTTTTTAACAAGACAACCTATCGCAGAACAAGAATCTTCTCACTGTAATTTGATTGGATAGGATTCTGCTGGGTACTGAGATTTTGTCAGCTTGATTTGACAATCTGCAGCGTGTGATCTTGTAGTTTTTACGATACGTATTTAATATGCTTTCTTGCCTTTATAATAGGGGCATGCATTATACGAACTTATGAAAAGGAGCATTCAAATCTAATTTTTTTTTATAAATTTTAAGGTAGAGATAACGTCGAACAGCTGTTCGACGTAATCCCCTTTGATTAACATGTAAACCTTAGCAAATTGACAAAAATTCTGATTTTTTTTTGAGAGGCAGATATTAGTGCCTAAAAGCCATAGCAAAAGTTTCAAAAACATTTAACGAGCCGATTTTTTTAAATTAATTTTTTAGTTTGGCTCTCCATGGGAAAGCCCTATGCTGAAAATTAAAAAAATTAATTAAAAAAAATCTGCTCGTTAAATCGTTTTGAAATTTTTTCCATGGCTTTTAGGCACTAATATCTGCCTCTCAAAAAAATTTCAGAATTTTTGTCAATTTGCTAAGGTTTACATGTTAATCAAAGGGCATTACGTCGATCAGCTGTTCGGCGTTATCTCTACCTTAATATATTAACAAATACACAATTAATGTACAGAAACCACTACTACAAATTGATTATTTATATCATTTTATGGTGGTTATGCATCAATTAATTACTTTATTTTTATTTTTAATTACTTAAAAAATATTTTAATTACATATATTTTAAGTTAAAAATTAATTATAAAATTTACTTTTTATTTCAATAACAAATATCAATAAATAAACAATTATAAATTTTAATAAAATAATTACAAAATTAGTAATTATTCATAGTTAAAAAATATTAAAATTGTAACAAAATACTTTAAAATAGGAATCAAAAATTAATTACAACAATGTTTCATCCTCCTCTGGGTATATAACAACAACAGACGTTATAATAAGTTATAAAGGGTCAGTCAGAATATTTCTGATGTATCGCAGCTGGTGTGTCTGACATAATTCTTTCCCAGGTGTCTTTCACGTGTGTAATAGCATAGCTTCATTTACTACCATTTGTGACTCAACTTTTGTTGCCTCCAAGCCATGTATCATAAACATTAGTTATCTCTCTCCCATTCGTTTATATCAGCTGTTTTAATCAGTCTAGTCACATTATAGTTATTCTATTAATGATACAGTATAAAAAAAAAAGTATAAATTTTTAATATTAAATTTATCATACAATACATCACAACATTATAGTAATAATTTTATTTATATATTCTACATTTTATATATTGTACTCTGTATTCCATTTTTTTTTTTAATATTATTATGAATTTATCTGATAAAATCATTTTCAACTACTACAAAGTAATAGAAATAAACAAACATTGCATAAACTATTATGTTATATGTTAATGTTTTTGTTCTCCAATTATGTTTTTTTAGTTATGCAAGTTATGCATATAAATATAATTTTGCAAATGAAATAGAAAATTGTGCCTATAATAAACGTAGCAATTTTATCATATCAAAATTCCTTGCTAATGAACTGCAGGCAATGATAACTCAAAATAATTATTTTATTGTGACCTTTTTGATGCTATTGCTTAATGATCAAGTATAATAATTTAATTTACACTAAATTAATATAGCAAACAATTCCTATTATGCTATCATGTAATATAATTATGCACACACACACAAAATTGAAAAGTTATAAAAAGTTCTGCATGAATTTAATTTTGTCTCCAAATCTTATGAACCGCAGAGGGAGTTTTGATAAAAAAGAAATAAATTGGATTTTGAGTTTTTGGAATTATCTGTGAAACCTGCAATACGACAGTAAGCTACAGTTCATATATTTTGGACGTATTAAAAAAACTATTGAAAGACCCATCCTTTCGTAAAGTGCTTGGAAAATTTCCCACTTAAATACAGTCTTAAATGTAAATCACCATACCCTGTGTTATTCTTACGGGGCATGATGATTAACAAAGCTGCAAAGAGAAATTTTCTGAGGCGACAACTGTACCATAAAAATAGTCTTTCTATCTTCCCCTTGGACTACAAATGATGCAACCCACAATACAATTGTGCACAGCAGGTTGCCTACCTACAGGCACGCGAGCATCGTTACCGCGTCTTCATTGTGCACAATTATACTGTGACTTTGCTTGTGAAGTACCACAAGAGCTTTGTTATGTCAAAGTACGAGAGTCAAATAAAATTAAATTGGACATTTGGAATATAAGGACAATGTGTAGTGAAATATGATCTCGTAATAACATATTTTTAATTATTATGTTAAAATAATAAAGTATAGGGGTGCGTGAGAAGAAGCAGTATTGTAATAAGAAATATGAAAATTAGTATATGAATAACAATATCATTCTAGATAATGTATAGAACCCTATAGAGTATTTGAACATATGGCATTCATAATTTCATTGGGATTGTAATTATTTGGTAGGGAAAAATGTCAGAGCTATACTAACTGTAAGTGTATTGTCAATTTATGTCGATTACGAATTAGATTATAGGATGATTGTTTTAATTGTTGTTCAAAGCTAAATCAAATTTTGAAAATTTTCAAATTTCATATTCTATCCATATTAAAATATTTATATTGTACTACAATATTTTGCTATTTTCTTTTTTTCTTAAAATAAACAACAAAAAGTTTTTTTTTTTTTAAATATTAAAATGAAATTTAAAGTTGTTTTAATTTTAATATTTTTAATATTAAAGACAAGTAGAGTTAAGTTTCCAAATCCAAGTTCAAAAGTGGTCTGAATTTTTTTTTTTTTTTTTTCTTGGTGTAACTGAGGCTTAAAAATTGTATTCAAGTTGGGCTTGGATTTAAACCCGTTTGATCCACGGCGCCTCAATATATACTGTTTTTTATTAAAAAAAACTTGGTTCATTTTGAAAAATATTTAGATACTTTTAATAATAACAATTTTGGGTGCGATTCACGAAGCAGTTAGCCAGGTTTCTAACCACGTTTAACTTAACCACGTTTAACTAGGTGGTTTAACACGTAAAACAGGTATAGTTAAACGTGGTTAAGAATTTGGCTAACTGCTTCGTGAATCGCACCCTTTAATTATTTTACATACGTTATTTAGATAGCATAATTTACTTAATTAAAGTATTAGTTTTGCTTACAATTAAATGAATTGTAATTTGAATACTTTTATTTATCATTGGCAAAACATACTGCGTTCAGTGAATTAATAGTAATCTAGGAGTGTTCAAATACCGCCAATTAAGAATTTGCGTAAAGGTAAGCAAGACACGCATAGGAAATTCATGTTTATTTCTTGCGTAGCTTTACGCAAATTCTCAGGTAGTTTTTTTTTTCTGAGTATGAAGTTATTTATTTGTTTAAAATTAAATTGATATTTTATAATTTAAATGCTTTTAGTCATCAATACTTTAATTAAAGATCACAATGTTAGCTTAAGTATCGTTTTTTTTTTTTTTTCCAATTAAATTTATATCGTTGTATTTGAAATGCTTTCAGTCACCGGTACTAAAGACGGCAGTAATAAGCCGAAGTATCGGTTTTGTTTACAATATATTTCACGTGACAAGAACACGTGTCCGGTGGTCGGCACGTGTCGCTCGCTCCTCAGGGTGCACTTCACGACAGCTCGCGTGCGGCCTCATCCATCCATTATGTGGTGCAGCTCCTCGTGCGTTTGAACCTCCCGCCACTTAGCGGCTACAATACATCTGCTGCTGCTGGTCAAAGCAAATCATTTACCCTTCTTCGATCCGAGTCATTAATTTCATGTCCGTTTGTATCACTGGGACTTGTGTCAAGTCTGACTCATTTTGTAATGTTTATTAAATTGAGTGAAAATTTATGCACTGTAATACTGAATAGATATGTTTAGACCTGGTCTGTATAACGAATTAAACTAAATAATGTTTTTATCAATAATTATAATGTACTCAATTATTTTTCTAAATATTTTGTATATTATGCTTTTTTCATTTTTATCACTTTTCAGAGGGGAAGAGTGTACGACACTCTAAAAATTTATTGCAAAAATGAATTTTTGTTAAAATTTCAGTATTAAAATATATTATGTGAAAAAATGGCAATATAATGTGCAAAAATTTCAATTAAATTATTTTGATTTCATAAGCCACACAAGAATTACACAGATAATAAAATCACCTGTAATTACAACATTGACTGCATTTCATTGTATGTATATTGTACAATATAGTACGATAGTAGTATTTGTCCCCTACCATTCCACGCTCTTCTTTGTATACCTGGCTGAAAGGGAAAGTGATCAACGTTTGTAACAAACCCCTCCTACCCCCACCGCTCTGATCGCTTTATAATCACCCTCACCCTCGCCTGGGGCACCAGACACCCCATCAAGCAGCTGACCTCATATCATCATGATCACCAACAGTGCAGTGTGGGTGAAATAAATTTCAACAGAAAATGTTGAATTAAAATTTTGAATTTTAATTAAAAACATTTTTATAAAAGGTACCTATTAATATACATATATTGAAGACATTAAATAAATTTATATATTATATGCACGTATTTTTTATAATAAATAAAATAAAGTTGTAACTTTTATTCCAAGAATAATAATTCTCTTCACACTCAATCACTGTTGATTAAAACCCTCTCATGGAAAGATTAAATTTTTCAAGACTTTTATAAACAAATTATTTAAATTTAACATTAACTCATTAAACCTGTATTATGCTTAATAATATATAATAATAATTATACTGTCAATAATTCTTAACAAATTTTCACCTCATTATAATGTCACAATCAAGGTTGGCTTTATACAGGTTAAGCCTCCGATTTGACCAATGTTAACGGGCTTAGCCAATCAGATTCAAGTATTTCAGGACCCATCGTGCCGCGAAACTTTGAATGCGCCCATGATGCAATGCTATTTTTGGATTTTCGCGGTGCAATGGGTCCTGAAAATAGTGGAAAAATGACGCACGAAATACGCACGTGGCTTAACCTGTACCTGTATAAAGCCAACCTTGGTCACAAATATTACATCTCAGAGAAAAGATCTGGTATTCCCTGTTCAAATGTAATGCACATTAAAATATTCCAGCAGACTTAATATAAACACGTAATGGCTCGTCAGTGTGACAACGAGGTACATCGTCACAATTAACAGTCAGAGCACCGCGCCCTCCATTGTAACAGTCGGACCGCGCCCTCCACCTCACTGACATGGGGCGCGTGGCCACTCGGACATAGGGGAAGGGGAGGAGAGGGAGAAAAAAGTAAATATATTTGAATATAAAAATTATTTTTTTTAATATTTTAAAATTAAACAAAATATTTAAAAAAAAATAATGATTATTAATTTATTTAAAAATTTAATAAATATAATAAATAATGATTCAAATTGTTTAACAATAATAAATTTCAAACTAAATTTTGTTAAATAATGTTCATATTATTTAATTTAATTATTTAACTCTATTATTAAAAAATATTCTTTAGAAATACAATGTTATCCGAAGTAGAAACGAATTGAGAAGAGTAAAAAATGATCTCTGCATATGGACTTGTAATGATACATGATACGTACGAAGTATTGTAAATAAATGAAAAAAAAATTATATATTATAAGAAATGAAGAATTAAAGAAAATGGTGTTATTCTGTATGTTTCGATAATGTTTTGATTCAGAACCTATAATTTAGCATTTACATTAATTGAATCAAGTTTTGTCCAACACTTTTTATTTAACCTTGGGATTAAAAAATTACTCTTTCCTTTCCCCCGATGAAAGCAGCTGCGCATTTTAATTGTTACAATTCACAGTGAGACAATGTGTCATTACTTCCGAAAATAATCACCTGCGATTATTCTTTGTAAATTATGAATCATTTGTTTATCTTATTCGTTAACATTCGTCATATATCATGACATTATACCATTAAAATACCTCGTATAGATCTGTATAATATTTAACAGTATATATAATAGATATGCAGTTGATAAAATCATAATAAAGTTAATATCATTCCATTTAGGAAAATTAAATTGCTTGACCATTGTTGTTTTAAGTTACAATTTTAATACCTTTTTTTTTTATCGAAGATTATCGTTATACGTATACAGTACGTGCTATTGGGGAGATAAATAATGATATGATTTTTTATATTGAATGTTTAATTCTATTGAACTGTTACCTTTGGTGGTATTCGACGTAATTCTCACTCTCTGTAAGTAGTCTGTAGTATGCTCTGATATATATCAAAAGTGTTCATACATGTCACTATATTTACTGCACTTCAAGAATTTTAAAGTGTCAACCACTCTCTTATTTATTAATTTGTGTATAATAATATAAATGTTTACTGGGCAAATAATTAATAATAAGGGACATTCACAAAGCCTTAAGGCCACATTTAAGGCTCAATAATTTAAGACCAGAAATTTTGGGTCTAAAAAAACACGTCTAAAATCAAGCTTTAAATTATCGAGCCTTAAATGTGGCCTTAAGACTTTGTGAATGCCCCTTAACATGTCCAAGAAGTGACTAAAAATCCGATTTTCAAGTGTTCAGCGTGTTCAGGCAGTTTACAGCTGTATAGAAGCAATGAAAATTAATAAAAATGTGGAATGTATTTACGTTACCAGAAAATTATTTAAAATATTATAAGCATGAGCAACGCAATCAGTCTACTTTACAGGGGCTGAGTGAAGACATGCGCGCGCATGCTGCCATGCCGGTGGAGTGGTAGAGAACTCTGCATGCAGGCAAAAGATTAAAAAAATTCATTGGAAATTATTTAAAATGAAAATAAAAAATGTGAGGTGAACAAAATGTTAAAAATAAAATTTACAAACTTTTGCTCACCTCAGAATTCAGAATATTTTCTTTATATATTTTTAAATATTTTTTTTAATATTTTCTCCTATGCTTATACACTGCGGAGTTCCACCAGGCCACCATCGACGACTGGCGGACGACTGTTGAAACTCCCGATCCAAGGTCACACTGACGTCACACGCAAGCGCCTATATTAGGAGTTTCAACAGTCGTCCGCCAGTCGTCCATGGTGGCCTGGTGGAACTCCGCAGTGTATAAGCATATAGGAGAAAATATTAAAAAAAATATTTAAAAATATATAAAGAAAATATTCTGAATTCTGAGGTGAGCAAAAGTTTGTAAATTTTATTTTTAACATTTTGTTCACCTCACATTTTTTATTTTCATTTTAAATAATTTCCAATGAATTTTTTTAATCTTTTGCCTGCATGCAGAGTTCTCTACCACTCCACCGGCATGGCAGCATGCGCGCGCATGTCTTCACTCAGCCCCTGTAAAGTAGACTGATTGCGTTGCTCATGCAACCGCCTTAATTCATTGAACTCAACGGATTTCCATATGTTGTATATTATATATACAATTATATATCACTTCATTCCAATCTACTTTTATATACAGTAAAAAAATTCGTATAGTACTACTATTTGTGAAGTTGTGAAAATAACTATATAAAATAATGAATAAGTCTCAGGTTGAGATAGAGAAGTTAGACAATTGAAGATTATAAATATTGCAAAATATTATTTTATCATTTATTTTATACATATCTATTTTGATGTAAATTATAAATATAATATATAAATACTATATAATAAAATGAAGTTGAAATCAATGTTTCTTAATTATATTCTTTACATATTTAGAAAAAAAACTAACACAAAACTTTTAAATAATAAAAAAGATTATTTAGTTTCTTATCCCTCTCATATTTTTGTTTATGAACAAAGGAACAAAAAAGAGTGAAGAAAACATTTCAAGTATACAACACATAATAAACATTCTTATAATATACTTCAATACTTTAACATATTCATTTTCTTTCTATCACCATTATTATAATTTATTATACTTGATTGGGTGTGAGAAAAAATAATCCGTATAAGATAAAATTTATAACTTGACTTTTTTTTGCAATATTTAGTTATAAATTATTATATTTCATCGGTATGATAATGAATAAAAATTTATAATGTAGGTAGGGATTTTTTTATTTGAATTGCTTGAGTTTATAAAAGGATGTTCAATTATTACTAAATAAACAGTTCTGATTCATGCCTTCATTTGCATGTTGTCATATTGATGTATGATTTCAACGTTCTTTAGAACAGGTAGAGAGAGAAGCTTGTTTTTAGATTGGACTATAAATTTACGCAGTGTCTTACCTAACCTTTTACCTTTTTTATTCTTTCACACGTTAAAATTATGAGGGAATTATGTATAAAAATTAATAGAATATATTTAAAAAAATATTTTACTGTATCTGTTAAGTTAGAAATTGTATTTAGTATTTATACTGCTTTGTATGAGAGCTCTAACAAATATTTGCATTAAAAAATATTTATCAACATGTTATTTTTGATGTGCTTTGGATTTTTGTTGATGATAAAATTTACATTGCTCAAAATAAATAACAGAATTAAATGGAAGAAAATGAAAACTCCAATCTTTTCCGAGCTTCGGTGGACGAAGATTGAATATGAAATTATTTCTAATTATATTATATTTTTTAGAGTAATCTGAACTTATTAATTTTGCTATTTAAATGGTTTATAAGTTTAAATTTAAATGCACGAAAATAATGTAGTACATGCTCAAAAATGCAAAATTGTTCCAAATTACTCACTAATTTGAACGATTTATGCATACTTAACATACATATGATAAGTTGGAAAAAATAACTTTGCAATATTTATAGAATTATAACAAAAATATCAAAAATAATCTACAATGTGTGTGGGCTTTTATAATATATAAATCATAAAATGTAAAAGTAATTGGGAATTTTTCAATTAACAAATATCGTTATCTGATAAATCCGAGGTTACTTTCATTATTAAATATTGGGCGTGTGGCTCGCCCCAAGCTGCTCCACAGATGAAGATGCATTTGCTCCTTTCAGCCTCCCATCAGACCGGTTTTACCTCCAATATAGTCAGATAACGTTCAGATTTATCGTGACGTATCAATTTGGAGCTAAACTCCCAGTCACATTTAATTAGGTTCTAGTCGTGTTTGTTATGTCCTCGATCATTGGTTGATAATTTGAAACGAAATATCTAATTGGTCCAGTACGATCCGAATACTTCCGAGCATCACCGACCATAACAAATTAATATGACGATCAGTGTAATAAAATATTGTGAAGATATTTACTGCTGTTTTAGTATCTTTAATAACATGAATTACTACCATGTATATGCTTATTTTTTGTTTTTAATAAAAAAATTATAGAAGTTTGAATTGGTTTAAGTTTATGGTGAAATTTATTTTTAATTGAAATTCTTAAGAAAGATGAAATTTTAGCTTATAAATGTTAATTCTCTTCAATGATTGATAAGGATTAAAAATATATATTATACTGCCTATAATCTTTTTTTTTTAGATTAATCATGTAAAAGCAATACAAATATCTTATATTTAAAAAATGTGTAAATATATATAGACTTAAATATAGTCATGCAATAATGCAAAACATTATATTATACTGTATAAATGGACATACATACCAACGCGATATATAGAAAATAATTCTTGTCCATTTTATTTTTTATCAATTTAATATTAAATCTAATGAAGTGCATGAATATCTACCAGCAGCAAAAAATTAAACCTTACGAACATGAAACGAATTTATAATTGCAAATTTCATACCGTCGATGGAATCTTTCCCTTACCATGCATGTATGATGTGCAAGGAGAGAAGAATAAAGGTGCTATTCCATGGACCGATATTGAACGGGACGAGAAAAGCGCATTTGCTTTATTATCCTATGGCGGCCATGTTGGCAATAAAATCGCTCCCCGTCGAGCGAGAAAAGCACTTTGAAAGGTGCATTTCAATGGAGCGATGTCAAGCGAGGCTTAGCGGGGCCAGAAAAGCGCATGTGCTTCAATCTCGTATGACGGCCATGTTGATGATAAAATATCTCCCCGCAAGGCAAGGAAATCCCGAGCCTCGATCTGATTGGCTGCAGCACGCGATTTTCTCGCTTTCCATGGAAAAGCACCTTTACACAGGGAGTTTATAAATAGCTTAGACTTAAACATTTGCAGTTTAGAAAGATCGCACAGTATAAATCTTTGCGTGTTGGGAAATGAAGACGCTTGGAGAATGACAAGCGAGAGTGACATTGACTGAGCTTGGGAAGCAGCAAGTGTGAGCTAACCTCTCTCTAGTTCTCATTCATCAATCTCAACATTTTTTATATCATATAATATATTACATGTATATCAAAAGAGACATATGGGAGTTCTTTAATAGGATGGTACACAGTGCTTTCTTTCAAATAATTATTCATCTCAGAAATTCTCTTATTGGCGTCATAAAGTTAGTGCGCCCCTTAGTAGTAACTGCTGGAACTACGTGCGTCTGGCAAGGATTGATGTATATGATTAACATTGTAAAATCATGTAAATGCTTTATCAGTAGCCACAGAATAATTTTATAGAAATGACAACACCATAATTAGTTGTCAAACACTTTCGGACAAATATAAAAAAATATTTCAACTTCGTAAGTGATTTCTTTCCTATATATTTGATAATTTTTGTGATTCTCCCCATGCTATAGGTATTGCCGTATCCTCGATGCAAAGAGCAAAATTTGCAGACGTCAACGCCATCTCTTGGTCCTTTATGTCCTCTATAGCAAAATGATTTAAATTGATACATTTGATTTTACTAAATCAGAAAGCCATGCAGGTAAGGCGTCAGGCTCTCCCGAGACATAATAATATATAACTCATAATTATATGCCTAGAAATTTGCAATTATGATTTAAGCAGTTTCATTGATAAAAATTAACAAGCAATAAAAAAAATATTGTAATAAATGAATAAAATATGTAATAGATTAATAATGAATAATGTAAACAAAATTAAAATATGTTTTGTAAATATTTTTGTTTTGTATATTTATTTTAATTTTAAAAATAATTTTATACTTAAAATAATAACAATTTAATAAATTAATGTACTTAATTATTATATAAATAATTTTACTGGACTATATATAATTACATTCTAAATTAAATTTTGCCATTTCCTTCATCCGCTTTCGGGCCATATATTATAATGAAATAGGAAGTTCGAATATTAGTCTTTAATTATCAATTTTATGTTTGTTTTGCCGTATTAATATGTAAACATTAAAACATATGTGAATCAGATAGCTTATAACATGCATATATTCGTATTATAATTTATGTATTAACTCAGTATGAGGGAGCGGCTTCAATCATTAATTAACATGCGAATCATTAGAGTGATTGGATTGTTAATAGCGCTGATAACTTCATTTTAACATTGTTAGTAAACAATCGATTCATGATGGCTCAGCAGATAATGTACGATACACTATGGGAAAGATAAATCATCGTGCAGTTGTGTATTCCATTAGCTTACAGTATGTTCCATCAATATGCCATGGCAGACACTATTGAGGTTTCAAGTGCTCCCCGGTGGAAAAATGTTCTCCATAAACCATCATGCTATTAGAATTTATGAATTTTTTCACAGTAACAATAAACCTATTGATTTGAAAAAATCTCCCCTTTCTCCTTTTTTTAGAGGTCTTCTTTTAAATAAATAGTGTTTTTTTAACGCTAAAGCAGTATTTCGTATTATTTTCTTACATGGTGAGTAACGGTGGGAACACTGCAAAATCAGCTGACATGAAGCCATATTACAAATTTTCATTTATAATTTTATGTTCGACTTTCTTTTGTCTTATCAAAAGTCAAAAGAATATGTCAAGATAAAAGCAAAAAATTAATGTACTTGTTCACAGAGTACTGATAGCAAATGAGAGTGTTCTTTTTTTTTTTGCAAGAGTTTTCCCTTTTATTTATCAGGTGTCACGAGTATAGTTTTTTTTTTGTTCCGCCAAATGAAGTCAAGCAGCAGTGTTACGTTTTGATAAAATAGACATTTTAAGATTTTGTATTATAGATATTATTAATATGATAATATTGTACAGTGCATTGTTCAATGCAGTAGTTTCACCAAAAGTTATCATCAGAATATAATGTAAATATGGGGGGCATTCACAAAGCACTTAAACCTCCACTTTAGCACCAGGGATGAAAATTTAGGCTAAAGTGGGGGTTAAAGTGCTTTATGAATGCCCCCCTATATGTTTTTTTAACAAAAATATCAACAACAATGTGCATACTTGTGGTATTATCTAACATTTGTGTTATAATGTTATAATTATAGAAAGCGTATAATATATAAAATCAAACACATTTTTTTTTTTATTCGCTGCACCAATCGATATATTTTGGTGATATATATTATGTCCTACCCTTTTAAAAACGCTGCAGTCGTAATATCATAATTCATAACTAAAATAAATCGTAAATCCCTAGAAACTATTTATTACCAAATTGAAACTATAAGTATTAATCAAAAGTATAATACAGTAGATATAAATAAATACATTTGAGCATAAAATATTTTTCAAACATTTTTGACACTGTAGTGCTGCTAGCATGACTGATATTAATTTCTAAATTAAATATTTTTCATTGCGAATAAAAAAAGAAACGATTTTTAGCAACAGAAACACTGGGTAACATGCGCAAACTCACCATGAAAGTAGCTCTTGGTGCGCAGGTAGCTGACAGAGAGCCTGAGGATGGACAGTCTGTCCAGCTTGCTGAGAATGTTCTGTTCGAAAGGCAGCAGACTGGCCAGAGTGTCCAGTTCAGCGTTGAGTCTCTCTCGATGTCGCTTGCTGGGGTTGCTCTTCGCCACGCCATCCTTCGGGGGAGGTTTCAGGCTGCAAAAAAAAATAAAAATACTTCAGAGAATGTGTGTGTGTGTTGATGTGGACTAAAAACAGCTTGAATGTTACCACTTCCTTCTATATTATATACAGTATTTTATTTATGTATTTTGTTAACTATTATTTAGCTCTAACTTGAATTTACTCGTTTAATTATTATTAATTACTTGATAGAAATCATTGGAAATATCTCTTCACGAAATTTAAATGTTAAAACAGGTTAAATTATTAAATTTAATAAGTTATATTCATCAGTTAATAACATTTGTGAATATCACATGTATACAATGTCCGTGCTAATAATTTAAATATTTAATTAATTTTACTAAACACAATGTATGACTAAATTGTTAATTTAAAAAAAAAAACATTAATTATTTAAAAAAAAAATTAAAATTAAAAATTGATAACAACATAATTATTTTTAAATAAAAAAATGATTAAGAATTATAAATTAAATATTTAATAATCAATACAGTATTTAACTTTTACAGATTAATATATTAATTTACATTTACTTTTAAAGAATAGTTTTATAAATATGACATCAGACCATAATATTGGCTCTTTTTGTTTAACACAAATCTCTTTGGCTCAATTTCTTGTGAAAATCTCCTTGTAAAACTGACATATTTCAAAATGTATTCTATATTCTCTCACTTTTCCCACTGCAGTACTAAAATCACAATTGTTATGTTTACGTCGATTACGGTCGTCGAGACGGCGCAAATTATAAATAAATTTAAAGGGTGGTTTGACCCCGCCCCCCCTCGCGTCCTAACGAGGCTCTGGCGCCGACACTCCTCACTCCACCGGAGTACCGTGTGACGTCACGTGCAGGTGGGTTCACGGGAGTTTATACTCGTGTGTTTGAAGACGTTATTATGAATATAATTAATATATAACTTTATATACTTTTATAAAATGAACACATTTGTGTATGCACATCAAATTTTTATATACAATTGAACTCCCATAGTTCAATTCTTATTTTAATTTCCAACTCCCTAATATCAGAGAAAAGATCATCTCTGACCCTGTATATCCAAAATAATTACATCTGTTTCTACTTCCAATTTAATATGGAAGTATAAACTATAGGTTTATATGTAATCCATTAATCAATATTGGGCCTATAGATTTTTATTAAAATTGGTATTTAAATTAAAATAATTTTTTATATTTGGTATTAAAAAAATGCAAGAGATATTTTCAAAGTGTTTGATAATTAGAAAATATTGCAATAAAATTGTATTAAAATTAATATTTTTGCACAAAATTGATTTTGAATAATGATTTTATGAATAATTATTGTTATGACGGCTTCACTTTTTTTTTTTCATTGTTACTGAGGTGCAAACACAAAGGTATTAAATATGAGACTCAATTAAAATAATAAGCCTTAAATTTAACGCCTTATTATAAATCTTTGGACCATTGCACTTCCGGTTCATTGACAAAAGCTGTAGCGTCCATCCTGGCTGAGGTTTCCACGTTTCCCTCAGCCGCAGGCAAATGCCGGGATGGATTTGCAAGGCCGTGGCCGCCCTCGTTCCAGAAGAGCCCGCGAAACGCTCAAGTTAGGGTTTCGGAAGGTTCGGGGTTTCAAAGTAGTATGTAATTAGTAAATAAAAGTACCCAATAGGGTTTGATTAAAATTTAAAATAATTATAATCGGAGATATGGTTTTCCAACGGTCACATCAATACATCATAAAATAAAGCCACAACGAAGAAAACTATATTATATTTGTGATTAAATGACATGATGTTGACATTTCACATGTCGTCATGAGAACTTTATCCTTGCATTATGGTATTATAATCAATATAATCATAAATGATAAATGTTTCAGTCACTACTAATATGGTCATTTATACTTAAGGTTCATCTCCATGCATCAGTTTGAAAATTAAGAAAATTTATGAAAATTTATAAAAATTAAGAAAATTTAATTATCTCTACTTGTATCTGCCTGAAACGGCCTTAAAAATATAGAAACTCCCTATTACATTTTATTTTGAGGCCCGGAATTTAAAAAGGATTTCTGCGTCCAATCGTTTTCCTTTATTAACGATAAACCTCAGTAACTTCGGAGTTAAAGAAAATTTCTGTAAGATGGAATCGAATGAAAGAAATTTTAAATTTTCTCGTGTTTTAAAACTTAATCGCTTCATGGTTTCAGCAAATTTAATTGTACAGTTTTCTCTCAACAGCTCTGTTTCCGGTTTCCGTCCATAAGGCTCCATATGTTAAACTTCTACCTCGATAAATAGATCTATTTCAAAACTTGTATACCACCTATTGTTAGCGAGTTCAAAGTCCCTCGCATTGTGGTTGTTGAATTCATTCGGAGATCTCAATCAACTGATGTTTATCCTTAACAAATCATCAGTTGTGCTTCAAAGAAAAATCCGAATACCGCAGACTGCGTTTACATGTCGATGTTTAATATGAATTCGTTGACGACGCCTCATAAGAATAATATTATCCGTCATCATCATGTAAACGTATGATGACGTCATTCGCCTCCAGGAAGGCCACATGGGGCAGGTGCACGCGCGGCTTCTCACAATCTACATCACCGGTAGCGGCAGATCGAGATAACAATACAACGCTAGATGATCTAACGGAGCTTAATTATTATGGCAAAATGTTAGGATCTTAAATTGTTGTAATCAAAACTCTGGATGGTAATGTAATTTATCATCAACTTTATATTATACTGTGGATTATATTTTATTATATCAAAATAAGTATACTTTACAGGGAGATGCACAAAATTTAATGTTATATTAAATATTTACAACTAATTATATATATTTTTTATATAATTCTATTTACAATTCAAAATATTCATAATTTAACATCATAATTATGCTTCTATTTAAAATTAACTTTGTTTTATGTAAAAAAACTGTTGCTGTTTGTAAGCGCATCTCTATTTGTTGTTAACAAACATTGTATGCATAAGAATTAAAAGAAAAAATATATATAAAGAATATGCTGCAAAAAGGTATACAGATTTGCTAAAATCAATTCATCATCGATAAGGGACTGGCTAGATTAGGTTAAATGGAATTAATAATTTATAATATATATATACTCTGAGATGATAATAATAATAGTTGTTTATTGAGAATTGGTACATAAAAAACGGTACACAAAGCACAAAGGGTGACGTGAAAAAGGATATCCCATTCACAAAAGTGTCCAGACACCCAAACAAGATATAAGATATTTCGAAATGAAAACAACTACTTCGTCAAAATAAATATCACAACATTACATATAAATTACAGCATATAATATATTCATGCAAGTAAGATCTCTTGGGGGATTCGGTGGATAAAATGTTAAAACAATTGCAAACCTAATATGAACAATGACGTCATTGTCGTGCAGTCTCACGCACGACTTTAACAATCAGCTGATCTGAGACCACGTTCCAATCAGAACGAATCTTAATGCCTCGCCACCCTTTGCTGGTCAAGTCAGGGGGAGGTCCACAATAAATCAACCCTTTGCTTTTCATTTTGTAATTAAATCGAATGAATTATTTCAACTATAGCCACCTCCTAATCCCTTGCCTTGGGAGTATTATTGACTAAATCTTAAATTAAATATATTCGTGTACTTATAGTATATAAAGATTAATTATTATACATGTGTTACATTAAATTAATTCAGAAATTGGGAGAACACAGATAAAAAAGTGAAAAAAAAACAACAAAACAACAATTCAATAGAGAAACACTTGATAAATAACGTATTTTCAAAGAAAAGCATGGATTTAAAGTATTTTAATATAGAAATTTTAATCACAAAATTTGATATTATATTTCAGTATAATACCAAATGAAAACCAAAAATTTTTAGTGTCAGAATTTTCCAGTCTAAAACCTGTTGTATATGCTAAGATTTTTGTGATGTGTACATTAAAATAGAAAGATCGTGCATACCATTATGTTCGAAAGGTTAAAGTTCTCATTTCATTTCATTAGTCCTATATTTTCATATATAATTTCAGTTTATTATAATATAATAATTTTTGTTATTGATATGAAACAAAATCATGCAATATAATTTTATAATATTTGACAAAATTAGGAGCAATATTAAAATGAAAATGGTTTTATGATGTATTATACAGATTTTGTAATTTATGCAAAAAGGTTATTATGATACCGAAATAATTTATTTTTGCCATACATGTATGAAATAACTACTTTCTAATAAATGAAAAACCAGAGAATTTTATTGTAAAAAATATAATTTAATACTATATAATGTTCACATATAATTGGGTTTTGGGTATTTATTTATTATTATTATTCCCTCCAAACTATGTATTAAAAATACCCAATAAACAATTATTATTATTAATAAGCTTGAAAATTGCAAAACCATGAAATTATATAAAAAAAAAATAGTTGTAGAGTTTAGAACTTCATTTGTATTATATTTTCTGTTTTAATAATTTTTTTATAGTAAGAAATTTAAAATAACCTTACTACATTTTTAGGGTGAATTAATGAGCAAGGCAAGGAATTCACAGCACAGAAAAAGACAGCAAGGTGCCATATTACATAAAATAAATTTGACGATAGTTAAGTTTGCTGTTTTTTAAAATTAATTTGTTGTTTCTTACAAACAAAATGAAACTGTATCCAACATTAGTTCAGAAGTGAAAAATTTTAATACATTTTCCAAAACGTTCAATCTACAATTTGTTATAACTTCTGACAGTCTAAATGACTTTTACTTTCTTAAGCTATTGATCATTCTGTAAATACAACTTGAACATTTAAAAAACCTATGAGATCATTTCTAATAAAATAAAAATTATTACATACAAAATAATATTAAAAAAAAAACTAAAAAGTTATATATTTTCATTTAAAAATAATACTAGAAATTATAATATTATATAATTTTAATTAATCGTCATACAAATAAGTACGATAATTTCTCCCCCCAGCTCGCAGTATGGAGTATCATCAGTTCGTTATATAAACCTCATGCTGGGCTTGTTTTCTGGTCAGTCTATAAGTCTTTCCTCGCCATAACTCTTTCCCTACATGTGTTCTTGTGCCGACTTCGGGCAGCTTCATATAAATACTACGAGAATGGTAGGATCACATTCCTAATTAACCCCTTACAATACAAAATTATACAAAAGGTATATACACAATGTATTAAGACTTGTATATATTGTTAACGAGATTGTTTTAGTCAAATGTTTTTAAGTATAATGCATGGTTAAATGGATATTTTTTTACTTGATGTTAATTTAAGTTATATGCATTACGGATTACAAGGTATGACATCTGCATCTGGGAGAATTAAGTGTCTGATGGCATTCTCCATCTTTTGCCGACCACCTTACTTGAGGTTTCCAAAGTTCCCTCAGTCACAATCGGGTGAGGCTAGCTCCAATTTAAATGAAACCACAAAATCAATAAAAAGCATTGCAAACTTAGTCAGATTCATGAAAAGAGACGATTTCAATATGTACATGAACCTTTTCACATTGCAGAGTTGCACTCGATAAGTTTTAATTAAAGAAAAGAGCTATAAACATGTATTTCTTTCTGTATGTATAATCTGTGTATAATTACGTATTTCAGTGCTTGCTTCAGTAATCGCTCAATATGACACATCCCTTAATTAAGAATGCCGAAATCTAAAATTTGTCATTTCTTTACTATCATAATTTGTATCAGTAATTAATGAATAAAAATTTGATCAATATTAAATAAATACTTAGGGAAATTTTAGTATTAAAATAAATTAAGCAAAATTATACTAAAATATAAAAAAATATTTACTCAAAGTAACAAAATTATTTATTTTTACGTATAGCAATTAAAAAAAAAATACAACAAAAAGTCACAAAAAACAATAAAACAATTTACAGATAATTTCAACTTCAACTTATTCCCATAGTCATTATTTATGTCTGAGACTTAAAAAAAAAATGAAAACACTGCATTTGTAATGGTTTTATATACGAGCCTTGAGAACCATTATAGACAGCAACATAAATATTATATTTTTCCTTTTACTTTTATTTTTCAACTCGCGGTAGCAACTGACTTACTTAAGAGAGGCTGAACTTTAATAATGAAACAGCTAAACATTTGGGTCTAACATAAGTATACCCTATATCATCCAACCTATATAAGAAATGATACAAAAAAAACTATAATATCTACGTATGGTAGTTATTTTTCGTTGGCTTTTATTTCAAGGCCCGTTATCAAAATAACTGAATATGAAAATAGTCTTAGCATCATGCATTTGAGTGATTTTATTTTAATGGCTTCTATGTAAAAAATAGTCGCTCATTTCGTCTCTAAATCATAGTAATAAAGAACATTCGGAATTATAAGCGGCAACAATTTTCTCATACGAGTCGACTATATTATAATATGGTTCTGAATTTTAATATTGTAGCGTATTATATTGAGTAATTGACTTCAATTTACATATATTTAGCAGAAAATAAATTTCATACTGTCGCCAGGAAATAATTTTTTTTTCTACATATTTGGTAAGTTATTTGTTGTATATATAATGGATAAATTACAATGAGTATTATATATTACATACTAAGCATTTTCATATTTAATAACGTTCATTACGTAACTGATGTCATTAACCACAGCTATCTCAAATTTCTCATTAAAAAACTTAATTTTTAAATTAATAGTCAGACCTACGTCAATAAATGTGGGTACCGGTACAGTACTTGACATTATTAATTTGCAATGTTGTAATGAGTACCCTAATGGGTGTAAGACGTCAATGTAATTAATGTATAAAACTCCCACTTGCTTATGCAATTAATTGGCATTATAGTAATAAAGCTATTTTGTTATACATTTAATTCTGGTCTCATTTTTTAGCTGAAATAAAATATTTATTTTTAATCGGGTAAAAAAAAATAATTTTATTTTTATTTAGTAAATTGATAATTCTGATTTTATATACACTTTTCACTGAATCTCTCAATATATTATTTCAACAAATATAAATCGTTACTATAAATTGTCTTTACAGATTTATAAACAAAAGAAGTTGGTATTTTTGCAAAGCCAAACGATATATTTCATAAAATAATTAATTCAAATAATATATAATTTCGTACTTTCAAAGTTCTAATCCTAAATAATTATGATCCTAACAATATTCTCAGTATAACTGATACCTGATTACATCATTGATTGCCATACAATAATAAATATTAATGTAAGAGGCTGCACATTAAGAACCCTGACCATGGTTAAGGTAAAGACTTTCTTCAACGAGTAGTCAGGCAAGCACGCGTGCAGAGAGGATGGCCAAATAACGGAGTTGATCACGTGACCATGCAAGTAGTAACACGTCAACTCATTGGAACACACGTGAGGAGGAGCCGCGTGCTGTTATGTGTTAGTTGCAATAGCGTGCCTAACCTCATCATTGTATAGTGATGTGACCAAATTTAACGTCCTTTTTTCAATGTCTACACGCAAACATCAAGTGTTTTTGTTGTGTTTGTTTATTGAAGTTGGACAATACGTTTATATTGTTAAGACAAATTGAATATATATATATATATATATATATATATATATATATATATATATATATATATATATATATATATATATATTTTTTGCTTCAACTGAACCCTGTTGTAGGGTATACTGGCCACAATTAAGTGACTGAATTTCACCTTCCGGCTCTTTGTACTCTACTTTTGTGGGTGTACTATAGCTATAGCTTATGCAATCCATCCCAGTATTCGCCTGCTTGTGACTGAGGAAACCATGGAAACCTAAGTCAGAATGGTCGGCAAGTGCTGGAAGATGCTATTAATCACCTCCCGGATGCACGAGTGGGTGTTCTTTAGCAACCGCCACTTGTGAAAAGTTAAGATAAATTGTATATATTAATATATGACAATATATATTAGAATAAACATGTATTTAGCATAAAATTGTTTGATATTTTTACTATTTAGGGTGCGTTAATCTTCAAGAGTTTGAAATAATAATATGCATCGTATTGTTTTGGTAAACACTGGAAAGCCAATGGAGTATCGAGTATCGACCTCAAAAAAATTTTATTGCAGAAATGGATAGAGCATGCAAAGTTATGCTACCCTGATTTTTTTCAGATTTTTTTGAGCCCGGGAACTATTTTTAAAAAATTATTTATTGAAAGTTCTTTTTGTGACGTCACGCGGTGGCAAGTCCTATTTTTTTCTTACGGAGCGGTGTCTCGTGACGTCACAAAAAGAACTTTCAATCATTTTTTAAAAATAGTTCCCGGGCTCTAAAAAGTCTGAAAAAAAATCAGGATAGCATAACTTTGCACGCTCTATCCATTTCTGCAATAAAAAAATGAGGTCGATACTCCATTATTGTTAGATAATTTTAGGCTTTAAATTTTTCTCAGATGATCAATCCTTGCACTGCATAATAGTGAAGTTAAAAACAGTAACAGTAGTAAAAACGCTTTCTCACTTTTGTTGAACTCAAGCATAATTAATTATACTTGTGACCTTAATAAGTGTTAGGAATAAAATCTGCATTATCGAGGAATGATATTTTATCTTCACAACGAAATAATGTTTTTTTTTTTTTATTTGTAAAAGATAAGGTAAGCTATTTAATGGTTTTATTTAGAAACCTATACCTATTTTTAAATGTAATTTAAAAAAATTAATTATTAAAAATAAAAAAATTATAAAATTAATTTATTTAAGTTTGCAAGTAAATATGTACAATAATTACGTTTTAAATTTAAAACAAATTTAAATTTCATTAAGGGAACAATTAACAATTGGTAAATAAATAAGTAGCAATAATTTTACAAATTAAGGAAATAAATTCGTAATTATTTAGAAAATTTTAATTATAAAATACCAATAAATATATAACTTTTGACGCAAAACATCCGTAATTCAATGCATTTGCCATTGTTCAGCTGGTCAAAGAACGATGCATATTATAGAATCAATTAAACACAATTACAAGCTATAATATCCAGCGTATTTAATTTTCTGACTATCAAATTGACAGAGAAATTGCTTAAGATTTTTTTTGTTATAAAAATTTATATTATTCCAATTACAATACATTTTCTTTTCTAAATGATAAAATCCTTTGTTAAATTATGGCATTGGTAATTATTAATCAAAACAGGTGTGAAATTTTCAAAACATTCCAATCTATTAAATCTTCAATAAAAAATTTCTAACATTTACGTATATCTTATAAATACATCCTATATATAATATTTAATTAATTCAATTAAAATTTAATAACTATAAAGAAAAATATTATATGATCCTAAATTACTGTTTACGTTATTTATTTTTCGATCATTATTAAAAATATTAAATTAAGTTTTCTATCTTGGTCAAATCACGTATTAAAACAAAATTAAACGGATGCTGTATAAGATGTTAATGGACCAAGCGGGAGGAGTTGAGAGTAAATCAAGTACAGACTTGCCAGCCTTGAGACGTGATGGTCGCTTACTGATGCTTTAACGTGAGGTGGTGCTTAGGAGAACATTTCCACTTCGACACACTGTTAAAGTAATCTTAATATGTTTATGTATTTTTTGTGATGAACATTTTATAATGACTGAATAATGTATAAGAGAATTAAATAAATATTAATATAGCTTTTGAATTATGGGATTGAAATAATAGAATTTAATAGAAGCAATAGTTTCATTTCAAAATGTATCACCCTTCGAAATAATAATATCACAGACGAATTGTCATACTTTTGACACCTGAGGTACCTAATTTGTATTAATTCATTGTATTGATGTTATAATAAACCTGATATCGATGGGCGTAGAAAATAACTGAATTGCGCTGGAGACCTGAACGCACGAATATTTAAATTTGAATAAGAGCAGATCTTATAATTTTTTAATTTATACTTTTTACTTTATTAATTATTCTTCATGTTAACAAATCTTCACTTTTAATTACAAGTACTAATCCCAGCACTCCAGCAAATCAGAAAGATATTTAAGTTTTAACAATTAAGGTTCATTACACGTGCAGCAATAAAATGTTTATAAAATTTGACATATGCCGCTAAAAATAATTGGGGAGTTTTTTGAGTGAAACTTATATTTAAACTTGATTGAATTGAATAATAAAATAATAAAAATATATTACGTTTATAAATTTAATATTAAAAAAAATATTTATTTTACTTCTTAAATTTAAAAATATTAATTTAAATTTTTAAAGGGAGTTTAACTGCATCATAACCAGCAGTATGCAACAAATACAAACAACAAAATAATGTTTTTGAATAAAATAACATTCTCTCAATCATTAAAAAAATGTATATTGTGTATGTTATATAAAATACGTTCACTATGAATTTTTATTGTTAGAGTAAAATATATTTTGAAAAATGTCAAATTAGAAAGTAATTTTAAATTATTGAAATACTGAGAATTGTAATTGTTTAAAAAAAAATATATATCTTACAACGTTTCTGCATTTTGCATGCAATATTTGCACAAAAAGAAAAATTCATATATAAGATTCTCTTTTATTAATATACTGAACACACACAGCTGATTTTATTTTGCAATATTACATTGAAAATGTTGCATGTTTTGTCTGACACTCTCAAGTGCAGGTTCGCGGTTGTCACGCCAAGGAAGTCGATGGTGCACGCACGTTATTGTTTGACTGGACTTGCAGCACGCACCGACATGCAAGGACGTGCAAGGAGGATGACCAGATCACGTGACCATCACAAAAGCACGTGTCATCATCAACAAGAACCACGTGAGAAGATCGTGTTATCAGACTATTAGTAGCGTTCAGACACTAAATCAAATATACTTCAACACGATTTTAGTTATCCATGCGATGTGTATAATATATAGATGAACACGTTTAATTCTATTGTGTGTATACTGTTTTATATAAATCTAAAATACAACATGAATTGGGAGTTACACTGCATAATGCTGGTATTACAACCTGTGTGTGATAGCTTTTATTGCATCATGTATATTTAGATAGGTAACCTTGAATTATTTGTCATTTTTTTCACTTTCAACTTTTAATACTCAATTTATGATTTTCAAAATCGAGGATAAATATGGCCATTTACATAATAGTAACTCTTTCCTAATGTTCTCCAATTAACTATTTATGAATTATGACCATTCTGTTATGATAAATTTAAAATATATAACAGCAGTATAGTATAGTGCCTTAAAAATTATTATTCTGGGTGTAAATAATTATACACAAACTCGATTGAAAATTATGTCTCGCACTTATAATATTAAAATGTATTTGGTGTCTGTTTTTAATGTAGTACACATTTCATCATGGTTCTGAATATTTACTTGTAAGTTATAATTATTATAACTTTAAAAATATATTACAAGCAAAAATTTCCTATATTATGAAATAATTTACATATTATTATTTTCTTCATTTTTAGTTAAAAACCTGCTGGGAGCTATTATTTAAAAGCGATAATTTTTAAACGTCGTCCCCCTTGCAGGTGATTACATTATCATGGTCTCATTAGTGCGCCCATTTAGATAACCGTCATATCGCTCGGTGCTACGTGGCCGTGTTCTCCGCCTGGCAACGAGTCCTTGAAGTTATAACTTTACCAAATTATTGTTTCAGTAAAACCTCATTTAATTTAAATCACCTAACGTGACTCACTCAATTTGAAATATTTTTTAAAACATGTTAAATTCTTGTCTTTTTGTCATTTAATTAATAGCTGGCGTATTATGTATAATATACCGATATTTTTTACCTTGTCATTTCATATATTTTAAAATATTTCCAATCATTCAATATGAGACTACTATACATATTTAACATTTTGAATCTTGCTGTACAGCTACATTGTTTTACTATTAAACAATTACTAAATGAAAGTGCTGATGTTTTCACATCTTATTATTAGTAACCAAATTATACCTTAACTTGTTAAAACGTAAATTTTATTTAAACAAATTAAATTAAAATATTTAAAAAACAAATTTAGTATTAGTTATATAAATAATTAAATTAATTTACTAATGATAAAAATAATACAATTAAAAATTACTTATAATTTTTAAATTTTAAAAAATAAATCTAAATTTTAAATTTTTTTATTATATTTAGTACAGTACACTTTTGTTTAACATCATTTAGTAATATTTATGATCAATGTCTTCCTATAGCAGGCTACTCGTATTTACAGGATAATAATATTAAAATATAATATACTAACTGACATGAAAATTTAAATTTTAACTCCCCGTCTAGATCATGCTTCATTGTGGTGACCCTCAAAATTTTCCTAATATTATTTAATATGGCCTGATTTTGTGGTAACTTTGGTTCAAGAATTTCATCAATTGTGCTGACCTACAAGAAATAAGTGCCCATAAATTCCAAAATTAATTTGCCACACATATCCTCTTATAAAAACGCGTTCAATTATATTTTTGTAATTTTAACGAATTAAGGTTATTTTAAAATTGAAAAAGTAGCCTCTTGAGTAAAAAATTAAATTTTTTCACCATTGTGATGACAAAAATATATTTTTAAGCCTATTGTGCTATACATCGAGTTCACTGAAATTCCGCCACACAAAAAATGTCGCTGACTGCAATGTACGCACAATGAGCACTAAAAATAAAGCGTTTAAAGTTTTTTTTATAAGTATTGTCGTGACACTTCATGAAAACCCAAAAAATCGTAATTTTAAGACAAAATATCATTTTGAGTGATAGAAATAAATATGATTTTTTTTTTTTTTATTTCTTCTATTTTAATTTCCTACTAAGGAAATCATACTTTGACACAAAAATTTACATAAAATAAGTTACTTCAGTCTATTTGTGAATTTAGGGGAACTTTTTTTGTATGATTGTGATACCTAAGAATCTTCGCAAAACATTCGAGATTGGAACGTAATACAGTGTAACACCAGGTTGCATATTTTCAGATCTAGAATTTCATGTACTTGCGTACCATTAGAAAATATAATATAATTGAAAGACACAGAAGCAAATTAACCAATTTAACGTATACTCTGAAATAACATAATTTTTGTACTAATTTTTTACAAAATAAATTACACTTCATAACGTTGCAAATGTTAAGTAACCATTAAAAGAATAATTGATAATTTTTGCAACACTCTGTTTTTATGTCTGGTGCAGGTAAATAAAGGATCAGAAAAACTGTATTTGCTATTGTTAACAAATACCACCTGAATTTATTTTAGAATACATTTGTTCTCCATTCAAAAAATATCAATAGAATGAAACGTTTGGAAAGTAGTGTCATCACATGTCATCACATTGAGCTTATAAAATTAGTCAATTATAATAAAAATATATTTGTATGATTGTGATACCCTAGAGTCACTAAAAATGGTCTGAGAATTGAACATATTTGAATTTTTTTTATTGTTTTTTATTTTTCAAATTCGCTTTTTTTAAAAATTTATCTACCTGCACTAAACATATTAAAAGTTAGCAAAGTCACAAATTAGCATTATTTCTTTCATTAGTTAACATTGCCAACGTACTGAAGTGTAAATGTTTTTAAGAGATACAAAAAATAAGTTACTTCAGTGAATTTGGGGGTACTTTTTTTGTATGATTGTGATACCTAAAGTCATCACAAAACATTCGAGATTGGAACGTAATACAGTGTAACACCATGTTGCATATTTTCAGCTCTAGAATTTCATGTACTTGCGTACCATTAGAAAATATAATAATTGAAAGACACAGAAGCAAATAAACCAATTTAACGTATACTCTGAAATAACATAATATTTTTTACTAATTTTTTACAAAATAAATTACACTTCATAACGTTGCAAATGTTAAGTAACCATTGAAAGAATAATTGATAAGTTTTGCAACACTCTTTTTTTAAGTCTGGTGCAGGTAAATAAAGGATCAGAAAAACTGTATTTGCTATTGTTAACAAATACCACCCGAATTTATTTTAGAATACATTTGTTCTCCATTCAAAGAATTTCAATAGAAAGAAACGTTTGGAAAGTAGAGTCATCACATTGAGCTTATAAAATTAGTCAATTATAATAAAAATATATTTGTATGATTGTGATACCCTAGAGTCACTAAAAATGTTCGGAGAATTGAACATATTTGAATTTTTTTTATCGTTTTTTATTTTTCAAATTCGCTTTTTTCAAAAATTTATCTACCTGCACTAAACATATTAAAAGTTAGCAATGTCACAAATTAACATTATTTCTTTCATTAGTTAACATTGCCAACGTACTGAAGTGTAAATGTTTTTAAAAGATACAAAAAATAAGTTACTTCAGTGAATTTGGGGGTACTTTTTTTGTATGATTGTGATACCTAAGGTCATCACAAAACATTCGAGATTGGAACGTAATACAGTGTAACACCAGGTTGCATATTTTCAGCTCAAGAATTTCATGTACTTGCGTACCATTAGAAAATATAATAATTGAAAGACACAGAAGCAAATAAACCAATTTAACGTATACTCTGAAATAACATAATTTTTTTTACTAATTTTTTACAAAATAAATTACACTTCATAACGTTGCAAATGTTAAGTGACCATTGAAAGAATAATTGATAATTTTTGCAACACTCTTTTTTTATGTCTGGTGCAAGTAAATAAAGGATCAGAAAAACTGTATTTGCTATTGTTAACAAATACCACCCGAATTTATTTTAGAATACATTTGCTCTCCATTCAAAGAATTTCAATAGAAAGAAACGTTTGGAAAGTAGAGTCACCACATTGAACATATAAAATTAGTCAATTACAATAAAAATATATTTGTATGATTGTGATACCCTAGAGTCACTAAAAATGGTCGGAAAATTGAACATATTTGAATTTTTTTTATTTTTTTTTATTTTTCAAATTCGTTTTTTTTTTTAAAATTTATCTACCTGCACTAAACATATTAAAAGTTAGCAGTGTCACAAATTAACATTATTTCTTTCATTAGTTAACATTGCCAACGTACTGAAATGTAAATGTTTTTAAGAGATACAAAAAATAAGTTACTTCAGTGAATTTGGGGGTACTTTTTTTGGATGATTGTGATACCTAAGGTCATCACAAAACATTCGAGATTGGAACGTAATACAGTGTAACACCAGGTTGCATATTTTCAGCTCTAGAATTTCATGTACTTGCGTACCATTAGAAAATATAATAATTGACAGACACAGAAGCAAATAAACCAATTTAACGTATACTCTGAAATAACATAATTTTTTTACTAATTTTTTACAAAATAAATTACACTTCATAACGTTGCAAATGTTAAGTAACCATTGAAAGAATAATTGATAATTTTTGCAACACTCTGTTTTTATGTCTGGTGCAGGTAAATAAAGGATCAGAAAAACTGTATTTGCTATTGTTAACAAATACCACCCGAATTTATTTTAGAATACATTTGTTCTCCATTCAAAGAATTTCAATAGAAAGAAACGTTTGGAAAGTAGAGTCATCACATTGAGCTTATAAAATTAGTCAATTATAATAAAAATATATTTGTATGATTGTGATACCCTAGAGTCACTAAAAATGTTCGGAGAATTGAACATATTTGAATTTTTTTTATTGTTTTTTATTTTTCAAATTCGCTTTTATCAAAAATTTATCTACCTGCACTAAACATATTAAAAGTTAGCAATGTCACAAATTAACATTATTTCTTTCATTAGTTAACATTGCCAACGTACTGAAGTGTAAATGTTTTTAAGAGATACAAAAAATAAGTTACTTCAGTGAATTTGGGGGTACTTTTTTTGTATGATTGTGATACCTAAGGTCATCACAAAACATTCGAGATTGGAACGTAATACAGTGTAACACCAGGTTGCATATTTTCAGCTCTAGAATTTCATGTACTTGCGTACCATTAGAAAATATAATAATTGAAAGACACAGAAGCAAATAAACCAATTTAACGTATACTCTGAAATAACATAATTTTTTTTACTAATTTTTTACAAAATAAATTACACTTCATAACGTTGCAAATGTTAAGTGACCATTGAAAGAATAATTGATAATTTTTGCAACACTCTTTTTTTATGTCTGGTGCAAGTAAATAAAGGATCAGAAAAACTGTATTTGCTATTGTTAACAAATACCACCCGAATTTATTTTAGAATACATTTGCTCTCCATTCAAAGAATTTCAATAGAAAGAAACATTTGGAAAGTAGAGTCATCACATTGAGCTTATAAAATTAGTCAATTACAAAAAAATATATTTGTATGATTGTGATACCCTAGAGTCACTAAAAATGGTCGGAGAATTGAACATATTTGAATTTTTTTTATTTTTTTTTTTTATTTTTCAAATTCGCTTTTTTTTAAATATTAATCTACCTGCACTAAACATATTAAAAGTTAGCAGTGTCACAAATTAACATTATTTCTTTCATTAGTTAACATTGCCAACGTACTGAAGTGTAAATGTTTTTAAAAGATACAAAAAATAAGTTACTTCAGTGAATTTGGGGGTAATTTTTTTGGATGATTGTGATACCTAAGGTCATCACAAAACATTCGAGATTGGAACGTAATACAGTGTAACACCAGGTTGCATATTTTCAGCTCTAGAATTTCATGTACTTGCGTACCATTAGAAAATATAATAATTGAAAGACACAGAAGCAAATAAACCAATTTAACGTATACTCTGAAATAACATAATTTTTTTTACTGATTTTTTACAAAATAAATTACACTTCATAACGTTGCTAATGTTAAGTAACCATTAAAAGAATAATTGATAATTTTTGCAACACTCTGTTTTTATGTCTGGTGCAGGTAAATAAAGGATCAGAAAAACTGTATTTGCTATTGTTAACAAATACCACCTGAATTTATTTTAGAATACATTTGTTCTCCATTCAAAGAATTTCAATAGAAAGAAACGTTTGGAAAGTAGTGTCATCACATGTCATCACATTGAGCTTATAAAATTAGTCAATTATAATAAAAATATATTTGTATGATTGTGATACACTAGAGTCACTAAAAATTGTTCGGAGAATTGAACATATTTGAATTTTTTTTATTGTTTTTTATTTTTCAAATTCGCTTTTTTCAAAAATTTATCTACCAGCACTAAACATATTAAAAGTTAGCAGTGTCACAAATTAACATTATTTCTTTCATTAGTTAACATTGCCAACGTACTGGATTTCAAATGTTTTACACCCCTCCCCCACCCCCCCAAAAAAAAAAGTTAAATTAGATTTCACCGTACAAGTTAATTCAATATTTTCAAATGGTAAGCTCAAGTACATGGAATTCTAGAGCTGGAGATATGCAACCTGGAGTTACACTGTATTACGTTCCAGTCTCGATTGTTTTGTGATGACCCTAAGGTAGAACAATCATACAAAAAAAAAAGTATCCCCGAATTCACAAATACACTGAAATAACTTATTTTTTTTTAACTCTTAAAGATCATTTACACATTGGTACTTTGGCAATGTTAACTAATGAAAGAAATTTTGTTAATTTGGGACATTGCTAATTTGTAATATCCTTGGTGCAGGTAGATAAACGTTAAAAAAAAGCGAAAATAAAAAATCAAAAATAATTAAAAATAATTTAATTTAGTTCAACTCTACGACCTCTTATGGTGACTCTAAGGTATCACAATCAAACAAATATATTTTTAATATAAATGACATTTTATTTGCTCAATGTGATGACACTACTTCCCAAACGTGTCTTTCTATTTAAATTCTTTGCTGGAGAACAAATATTTTAAAATAAATTCAGGAGTTAATTTGATATCAAAACTAAATCCAGAGGTACATGGAATGTTAGAGCTGGAAATATGCAACCTGGTGTTACACTGTATTACGTTCCAGTCTCGATTGTTTTGTGATGACCCTAAGGTAGAACAATCATACAAAAAAAAAGTATCCCCGAATTCACAAATACACTGAAATAACTTATTTTTTTTATCTCTTAAAAATCATTTACACATTAGTACTTTGGCAATGTTAACTAATGAAAGAAATAATGTTAATTTGGGACATTGTTAATTTGTAATATCCTTGGTGCAGGTAGATAAACGTTAAAAAAAAAGCGAAATTAAAAAATCAAAAATAATAAAAATAATTTAATTTAGTTCAACTCTACGACCTCTTATGGTGACTCTAGGGTATCACAATCAAACAAATATATTTTTAATATAAATGACATTTTATTTGCTCAATGTGATGACACTACTTCCCAAACGTGTCTTTCTATTTAAATTCTTTGACTGGAGAACAAATATTTTAAAATAAATTCAGGAGTTAATTTGATATGAAAACTAAGTCCAGTTTCTGTAAACATTTCTCTGCCTGCACTGGATATTAAAAACGAGAGGTGTAACAAATCTTAATTTTTGTTTTTAATTATTAATTTACATTAGCAAAGTAATAAAGTGAAAATATTCGTTGGAAATAAATAGCGAAACAAAGAAGTTATTTCAGTGTTTAAGTTAAGTGGGTTGACTTGCATCTATATTTTTCAAATAAAATATTTTCTAGAGGTACATGGAATGCTAGAGCTGGAAATATACAACCTGGTGTTACACTGTATTACGTTCCAGTCTCGATTGTTTTGTGATGACCCTAAGGTAGAACAATCATACAAAAAAAAAGTATCCCCGAATTCACAAATACACTGAAATAACTTATTTTTTTTATCTCTTAAAAATCATTTACACATTAGTACTTTGGCAATGTTAACTAATGAAAGAAATAATGTTAATTTGTGACACTGCTAACTTTTAATATGTTTAGTGCAGGTAGATAAACGTTAAAAAAAAAGCTAAATTAAAAAATCAAAAATAATAAAAATAATTTAATTTAGTTCAACTCTACGACCTCTTATGGTGACTCTAGGGTATCACAATCATACAAATATATTTTTTTTATAATTAACTAATTTTATAAGCTCAATGTGATGACATGTGATGACACTACTTTCCAAACGTTTCTTTCTATTGAAATTCTTTGAATGGAGAACAAATGTATTCTAAAATAAATTCAGGTGGTATTTGTTAACAATAGCAAATACAGTTTTTCTGATCCTTTATTTACCTGCACCAGACATAAAAAAAGAGTGTTGCAAAAATTAGCATTTATTCTTTTAATGGTTACTTAACATTTGCAGCGTTATGAAGTGTAATTTATTTTGTAAAAAATTAGTAAAAAAATTATGTTATTTCAGAGTATACGTTAAATTGGTTTATTTGCTTCTGTGTCTTTCAATTATTATATTTTCTAATGGTACGCAAGTACATGAAATTCTAGAGCTGAAAATATGCAACCTGGTGTTACACTGTATTACGTTCCAATCTCGAATGTTTTGTGATGACCTTAGGTATCACAATCATCCAAAAAAAGTACCCCCAAATTCACTGAAGTAACTTATTTTTTGTATCTTTTAAAAACATTTACACTTCAGTACGTTGGCAATGTTAACTAATGAAAGAAATAATGTTAATTTGTGACACTGCTAACTTTTAATATGTTTAGTGCTGGTAGATAAATTTTTGAAAAAAGCGAATTTGAAAACTAAAAAACAATAAAAAAATTCAAATATGTTCAATTCTCCGAACATTTTTAGTGACTCTAGGGTATCACAATCATACAAATATATTTTTATTATAATTGACTAATTTTATAAGCTCAATGTGATGACACTACTTTCCAAACATTTCTTTCTATTGAAATTCTTTGAATGGAGAACAAATGTATTCTAAAATAAATTCAGGTGGTATTTGTTAACAATAGCAAATACAGTTTTTCTGATCCTTTATTTACCTGCACCAGACATAAAAAAAGAGTGTTGCAAAAATTATCAATTATTCTTTTAATGGTTACTTAACATTTGCAGCGTTATGAAGTGTAATTTATTTTGTAAAAAATTAGTAAAAAAATTATTTTATTTCAGAGTATACGTTAAATTGGTTTATTTGCTTCTGTGTCTTTCAATTATTATATTTTCTAATGGTACGCAAGTACATGAAATTCTAGAGCTGAAAATATGCAACCTGGTGTTACACTGTATTACGTTCCAATCTCGAATGTTTTGTGATGACCTTAGGTATCACAATCATCAAAAAAAAATACCCACAAATTCACTGAAGTAACTTCTTTTTTGTATCTCTTAAAAACGTTTACACTTCAGTACGTTGGCAATGTTAACTAATGAAAGAAATAATGTTAATTTGTGACACTGCTAACTTTTAATATGTTTAGTGCAGGTAGATAAATTTTTAAAAAAAGCGAATTTGAAAAATAAAAAGCAATAAAAAAAATTCAAATAAGTTCAATTCTCCGAACATTTTTAGTGACTCTAGGGTATCACAATCATACAAATATATTTTTATTATAATTGACTAATTTTATAAGCTCAATGTGATGACATGTGATGACACTACTTTCCAAACGTTTCTTTCTATTGATATTCTTTGAATGGAGAACAAATGTATTCTAAAATAAATTCAGGTGGTATTTGTTAACAATAGCAAATACAGTTTTTCTGATCCTTTATTTACCTGCACCAGACATAAAAACAGAGTGTTGCAAAAATTATCAATTATTCTTTTAATGCTTACTTAACATTTGCAACGTTATGAAGTGTAATTTATTTTGTAAAAAATTAGTAAAAAAAATTATGTTATTTCAGAGTATACGTTAAATTGGTTTATTTGCTTCTGTGTCTTTCAATTATTATATTTTCTAATGGTACGCAAGTACATGAAATTCTAGAGCTGAAAATATGCAACCTGGTGTTACACTGTATTACGTTCCAATCTCGAATGTTTTGTGATGACCTTAGGTATCACAATCATCCAAAAAAAGTACCCCCAAATTCACTGAAGTAACTTATTTTTTCTATCTCTTAAAAACATTTACACTTCAGTACGTTGGCAATGTTAACTAATGAAAGAAATAATGTTAATTTGTGACACTGCTAACTTTTAATATATGTTTAGTGCAGGTAGATAAACGTTAAAAATAAAGCGAAATTAAAAAATCAAAAATAATAAAAATAATTTTATTTACTTCAACTCTACGACCTCTTATGGTGACTCTAGGGTATCACAATCATACAAATATATTTTTATTATAATTGACTAATTTTATAAGCTCAATGTGATGACATGTGATGACACTACTTTCCAAACGTTTCTTTCTATTGAAATTCTTTGAATTGAGAACAAATGTATTCTAAAATAATTCAGGTGGTATTTGTTAACAATAGCAAATACAGTTTTTCTGATCCTTTATTTACCTGCACCAGACATAAAAAAAGAGTGTTGCAAAAATTAGCATTTATTCTTTTAATGGTTACTTAACATTTGCAAGGTTATGAAGTGTAATTTATTTTGTAAAAAATTAGTAAAAAAATTATGTTATTTCAGAGTATACGTTAAATTGGTTTATTTGCTTCTGTGTCTTTCAATTATTATATTTTCTAATGGTACGCAAGTACATGAAATTCTAGAGCTGAAAATATGCAACCTGGTGTTACACTGTATTACGTTCCAATCTCGAATGTTTTGTGATGACCTTAGGTATCACAATCATACAAAAAAAGTACCCCCAAATTCACTGAAGTAACTTATTTTTTGTATCTTTTAAAAACATTTACACTTCAGTACGTTGGCAATGTTAACTAATGAAAGAAATAATGTTAATTTGTGACACTGCTAACTTTTAATATGTTTAGTGCTGGAAGATAAATTTTTGAAAAAAGCGAATTTGAAAACTAAAAAACAATAAAAAAAATTCAAATATGTTCAATTCTCCGAACATTTTTAGTGACTCTAGGGTATCACAATCATACAAATATATTTTTATTATAATTGACTAATTTTATAAGCTCAATGTGATGACACTACTTTCCAAACGTTTCTTTCTATTGAAATTCTTTGAATGGAGAACAAATGTATTCTAAAATAAATTCAGGTGGTATTTGTTAACAATAGCAAATACAGTTTTTCTGATCCTTTATTTACCTGCACCAGACATAAAAAAAGAGTGTTGCAAAAATTAGCATTTATTCTTTTAATGGTTACTTAACATTTGCAGCGTTATGAAGTGTAATTTATTTTGTAAAAAATTAGTAAAAAAATTATGTTATTTCAGAGTATACGTTAAATTGGTTTATTTGCTTCTGTGTCTTTCAATTATTATATTTTCTAATGGTACGCAAGTACATGAAATTCTAGAGCTGAAAATATGCAACCTGGTGTTACACTGTATTACGTTCCAATCTCGAATGTTTTGTGATGACCTTAGGTATCACAATCATCCAAAAAAAGTACCCCCAAATTCACTGAAGTAACTTATTTTTTGTATCTTTTAAAAACATTTACACTTCAGTACGTTGGCAATGTTAACTAATGAAAGAAATAATGTTAATTTGTGACACTGCTAACTTTTAATATGTTTAGTGCTGGAAGATAAATTTTTGAAAAAAGCGAATTTGAAAACTAAAAAACAATAAAAAAAATTCAAATATGTTCAATTCTCCGAACATTTTTAGTGACTCTAGGGTATCACAATCATACAAATATATTTTTATTATAATTGACTAATTTTATAAGGTCAATGTGATGACACTACTTTCCAAACGTTTCTTTCTATTGAAATTCTTTGAATGGAGAACAAATGTATTCTAAAATAAATTCAGGTGGTATTTGTTAACAATAGCAAATACAGTTTTTCTGATCCTTTATTTACCTGCACCAGACATAAAAAAAGAGTGTTGCAAAAATTAGCATTTATTCTTTTAATGGTTACTTAACATTTGCAGCGTTATGAAGTGTAATTTATTTTGTAAAAAATTAGTAAAAAAATTATGTTATTTCAGAGTATACGTTAAATTGGTTTATTTGCTTCTGTGTCTTTCAATTATTATATTTTCTAATGGTACGCAAGTACATGAAATTCTAGAGCTGAAAATATGCAACCTGGTGTTACACTGTATTACGTTCCAATCTCGAATGTTTTGTGATGACCTTAGGTATCACAATCATCCAAAAAAAGTACCCCCAAATTCACTGAAGTAACTTATTTTTTGTATCGTTTAAAAACATTTACACTTCAGTACGTTGGCAATGTTAACTAATGAAAGAAATAATGTTAATTTGTGACACTGCTAACTTTTAATATATGTTTAGTGCAGGTAGATAAACGTTAAAAAAAAGCGAAATTAAAAAATCAAAAATAATAAAAAAAATTCAAGTTAGTTCAATTCTCCGAACATTTTTAGTGACTCTAGGGTATCACAATCATACAAATATATTTTTATTATAATTGACTAATTTTATAAGCTCAATGTGATGACATGTGATGACACTACTTTCCAAACGTTTCTTTCTATTGATATTCTTTGAATGGAGAACAAATGTATTCTAAAATAAATTCAGGTGGTATTTGTTAACAATAGCAAATACAGTTTTTCTGATCCTTTATTTACCTGCACCAGACATAAAAACAGAGTGTTGCAAAAATTAGCATTTATTCTTTTAATGGTTACTTAACATTTGCAGCGTTATGAAGTGTAATTTATTTTGTAAAAAATTAGTAAAAAAATTATGTTATTTCAGAGTATACGTTAAATTGGTTTATTTGCTTCTGTGTCTTTCAATTATTATATTTTCTAATGGTACGCAAGTACATGAAATTCTAGAGCTGAAAATATGCAACCTGGTGTTACACTGTATTACGTTCCAATCTCGAATGTTTTGTGATGACCTTAGGTATCACAATCATCCAAAAAAAATACCCCCAAATTCACTGAAGTAACTTATTTTTTGTATCTCTTAAAAACGTTTACACTTCAGTACGTTGGCAATGTTAACTAATGAAAGAAATAATGTTAATTTGTGACACTGCTAACTTTTAATATGTTTAGTGCAGGTAGATAAATTTTTAAAAAAAGCGAATTTGAAAAATAAAAAACAATAAAAAAAATTCAAATAAGTTCAATTCTCGGAACATTTTTAGTGACTCTAGGGTATCACAATCATACAAATATATTTTTATTATAATTGACTAATTTTATAAGCTCAATGTGATGACATGTGATGACACTACTTTCTAAACGTTTCTTTCTATTGATATTCTTTGAATGGAGAACAAATGTATTCTAAAATAAATTCAGGTGGTATTTGTTAACAATAGCAAATACAGTTTTTCTGATCCTTTATTTACCTGCACCAGACATAAAAACAGAGTGTTGCAAAAATTATCAATTATTCTTTTAATGGTTACTTAACATTTGCAAGGTTATGAAGTGTAATTTATTTTGTAAAAAATTAGTAAAAAAAATTATGTTAATTCAGAGTATACGTTAAATTGGTTTATTTGCTTCTGTGTCTTTCAATTATTATATTTTCTAATGGTACGCAAGTACATGAAATTCTAGAGCTGAAAATATGCAACCTGGTGTTACACTGTATTACGTTCCAAACTTAAATGTTTTTTGATGACCTTAGGTATCACAATCATCCAAAAAAAGTACCCCCAAATTCACTGAAGTAACTTATTTTTTGAATCTCTTAAAAACATTTACACTTCAGTACGTTGGCAATGTTAACTAATGAAAGAAATAATGTTAATTTGTGACACTGCTAACTTTTAATATGTTTAGTGCTGGTAGATAAATTTTTGAAAAAAGTGAATTTGAAAACTAAAAAACAAAAAATAAAATTCAAATATGTTCAATTCTCCGAACATTTTTAGTGACTCTAAGGTATCACAATCATACAAATATATTTTTATTATAATTGACTAATTTTATAAGCTCAATATGATGACATGTGATGACACTACTTTCCAAACGTTTCTTTCTATTGAAATTCTTTGAATGGAGAACAAATGTATTCTAAAATAAATTCAGGTGATATTTGTTAACAATAGCAAATACAGTTTTTCTGATCCTTTATTTGCCTGCACCAGACATAAAAACAGAGTGTTGCAAAAATTATCAATTATTCTTTTAATGGTTACTTAACATTTGCAACGTTATGAAGTGTAATTTATTTTGTAAAAAATTAGTAAAAAAAATTATGTTATTTCAGAGTATACGTTAAATTGGTTTATTTGCTTCTGTGTCTTTCAATTATTATATTTTCTAATGGTACGCAAGTACATAAAATTCTAGAGCTGAAAATATGCAACCTGGTGTTACACTGTATTACGTTCCAATCTCGAATGTTTTGTGATGACCTTAGGTATCACAATCATCCAAAAAAAGTACCCCCAAATTCACTGAAGTAACTTATTTTTTGTATCTCTTAAAAACATTTACACTTCAGTACGTTGGCAATGTTATTTAATGAAAGAAATAATGTTAATTTGTGACACTGCTAACTTTTAATATATGTTTAGTGCAGGTAGATAAACGTTAAAAATAAAGCGAAATTAAAAAATCAAAAATAATAAAAATAATTTTATTTACTTCAACTCTACGACCTCTTATGGTGACTCTAGGGTATCACAATCATACAAATATATTTTTATTATAATTGACTAATTTTATAAGCTCAATGTGATGACATGTGATGACACTACTTTCCAAACGTTTCTTTCTATTGAAATTCTTTGAATGGAGAACAAATGTATTCTAAAATAAATTCAGGTGGTATTTGTTAACAATAGCAAATACAGTTTTTCTGATCCTTTATTTACCTGCACCAGACATAAAAAAAGAGTGTTGCAAAAATTAGCATTTATTCTTTTAATGGTTACTTAACATTTGCAGCGTTATGAAGTGTAATTTATTTTGTAAAAAATTAGTAAAAAAATTATGTTATTTCAGAGTATACGTTAAATTGGTTTATTTGCTTCTGTGTCTTTCAATTATTATATTTTCTAATGGTACGCAAGTACATGAAATTCTAGAGCTGAAAATATGCAACCTGGTGTTACACTGTATTACGTTCCAATCTCGAATGTTTTGTGATGACCTTAGGTATCACAATCATCCAAAAAAAGTACCCCCAAATTCACTGAAGTAACTTATTTTTTGTATCTTTTAAAAACATTTACACTTCAGTACGTTGGCAATGTTAACTAATGAAAGAAATAATGTTAATTTGTGACACTGCTAACTTTTAATATGTTTAGTGCTGGTAGATAAATTTTTGAAAAAAGCGAATTTGAAAACTAAAAAACAATAAAAAAATTCAAATATGTTCAATTCTCCGAACATTTTTAGTGACTCTAGGGTATCACAATCATACAAATATATTTTTATTATAATTGACTAATTTTATAAGCTCAATGTGATGACACTACTTTCCAAACATTTCTTTCTATTGAAATTCTTTGAATGGAGAACAAATGTATTCTAAAATAAATTCAGGTGGTATTTGTTAACAATAGCAAATACAGTTTTTCTGATCCTTTATTTACCTGCACCAGACATAAAAAAAGAGTGTTGCAAAAATTATCAATTATTCTTTTAATGGTTACTTAACATTTGCAGCGTTATGAAGTGTAATTTATTTTGTAAAAAATTAGTAAAAAAATTATTTTATTTCAGAGTATACGTTAAATTGGTTTATTTGCTTCTGTGTCTTTCAATTATTATATTTTCTAATGGTACGCAAGTACATGAAATTCTAGAGCTGAAAATATGCAACCTGGTGTTACACTGTATTACGTTCCAATCTCGAATGTTTTGTGATGACCTTAGGTATCACAATCATCAAAAAAAAATACCCACAAATTCACTGAAGTAACTTCTTTTTTGTATCTCTTAAAAACGTTTACACTTCAGTACGTTGGCAATGTTAACTAATGAAAGAAATAATGTTAATTTGTGACACTGCTAACTTTTAATATGTTTAGTGCAGGTAGATAAATTTTTAAAAAAAGCGAATTTGAAAAATAAAAAGCAATAAAAAAAATTCAAATAAGTTCAATTCTCCGAACATTTTTAGTGACTCTAGGGTATCACAATCATACAAATATATTTTTATTATAATTGACTAATTTTATAAGCTCAATGTGATGACATGTGATGACACTACTTTCCAAACGTTTCTTTCTATTGATATTCTTTGAATGGAGAACAAATGTATTCTAAAATAAATTCAGGTGGTATTTGTTAACAATAGCAAATACAGTTTTTCTGATCCTTTATTTACCTGCACCAGACATAAAAACAGAGTGTTGCAAAAATTATCAATTATTCTTTTAATGCTTACTTAACATTTGCAACGTTATGAAGTGTAATTTATTTTGTAAAAAATTAGTAAAAAAAATTATGTTATTTCAGAGTATACGTTAAATTGGTTTATTTGCTTCTGTGTCTTTCAATTATTATATTTTCTAATGGTACGCAAGTACATGAAATTCTAGAGCTGAAAATATGCAACCTGGTGTTACACTGTATTACGTTCCAATCTCGAATGTTTTGTGATGACCTTAGGTATCACAATCATCCAAAAAAAGTACCCCCAAATTCACTGAAGTAACTTATTTTTTCTATCTCTTAAAAACATTTACACTTCAGTACGTTGGCAATGTTAACTAATGAAAGAAATAATGTTAATTTGTGACACTGCTAACTTTTAATATATGTTTAGTGCAGGTAGATAAACGTTAAAAATAAAGCGAAATTAAAAAATCAAAAATAATAAAAATAATTTTATTTACTTCAACTCTACGACCTCTTATGGTGACTCTAGGGTATCACAATCATACAAATATATTTTTATTATAATTGACTAATTTTATAAGCTCAATGTGATGACATGTGATGACACTACTTTCCAAACGTTTCTTTCTATTGAAATTCTTTGAATTGAGAACAAATGTATTCTAAAATAAATTCAGGTGGTATTTGTTAACAATAGCAAATACAGTTTTTCTGATCCTTTATTTACCTGCACCAGACATAAAAAAAGAGTGTTGCAAAAATTAGCATTTATTCTTTTAATGGTTACTTAACATTTGCAAGGTTATGAAGTGTAATTTATTTTGTAAAAAATTAGTAAAAAAATTATGTTATTTCAGAGTATACGTTAAATTGGTTTATTTGCTTCTGTGTCTTTCAATTATTATATTTTCTAATGGTACGCAAGTACATGAAATTCTAGAGCTGAAAATATGCAACCTGGTGTTACACTGTATTACGTTCCAATCTCGAATGTTTTGTGATGACCTTAGGTATCACAATCATACAAAAAAAGTACCCCCAAATTCACTGAAGTAACTTATTTTTTGTATCTTTTAAAAACATTTACACTTCAGTACGTTGGCAATGTTAACTAATGAAAGAAATAATGTTAATTTGTGACACTGCTAACTTTTAATATGTTTAGTGCTGGAAGATAAATTTTTGAAAAAAGCGAATTTGAAAACTAAAAAACAATAAAAAAAATTCAAATATGTTCAATTCTCCGAACATTTTTAGTGACTCTAGGGTATCACAATCATACAAATATATTTTTATTATAATTGACTAATTTTATAAGCTCAATGTGATGACACTACTTTCCAAACGTTTCTTTCTATTGAAATTCTTTGAATGGAGAACAAATGTATTCTAAAATAAATTCAGGTGGTATTTGTTAACAATAGCAAATACAGTTTTTCTGATCCTTTATTTACCTGCACCAGACATAAAAAAAGAGTGTTGCAAAAATTAGCATTTATTCTTTTAATGGTTACTTAACATTTGCAGCGTTATGAAGTGTAATTTATTTTGTAAAAAATTAGTAAAAAAATTATGTTATTTCAGAGTATACGTTAAATTGGTTTATTTGCTTCTGTGTCTTTCAATTATTATATTTTCTAATGGTACGCAAGTACATGAAATTCTAGAGCTGAAAATATGCAACCTGGTGTTACACTGTATTACGTTCCAATCTCGAATGTTTTGTGATGACCTTAGGTATCACAATCATCCAAAAAAAGTACCCCCAAATTCACTGAAGTAACTTATTTTTTGTATCTTTTAAAAACATTTACACTTCAGTACGTTGGCAATGTTAACTAATGAAAGAAATAATGTTAATTTGTGACACTGCTAACTTTTAATATGTTTAGTGCTGGAAGATAAATTTTTGAAAAAAGCGAATTTGAAAACTAAAAAACAATAAAAAAAATTCAAATATGTTCAATTCTCCGAACATTTTTAGTGACTCTAGGGTATCACAATCATACAAATATATTTTTATTATAATTGACTAATTTTATAAGGTCAATGTGATGACACTACTTTCCAAACGTTTCTTTCTATTGAAATTCTTTGAATGGAGAACAAATGTATTCTAAAATAAATTCAGGTGGTATTTGTTAACAATAGCAAATACAGTTTTTCTGATCCTTTATTTACCTGCACCAGACATAAAAAAAGAGTGTTGCAAAAATTAGCATTTATTCTTTTAATGGTTACTTAACATTTGCAGCGTTATGAAGTGTAATTTATTTTGTAAAAAATTAGTAAAAAAATTATGTTATTTCAGAGTATACGTTAAATTGGTTTATTTGCTTCTGTGTCTTTCAATTATTATATTTTCTAATGGTACGCAAGTACATGAAATTCTAGAGCTGAAAATATGCAACCTGGTGTTACACTGTATTACGTTCCAATCTCGAATGTTTTGTGATGACCTTAGGTATCACAATCATCCAAAAAAAGTACCCCCAAATTCACTGAAGTAACTTATTTTTTGTATCGTTTAAAAACATTTACACTTCAGTACGTTGGCAATGTTAACTAATGAAAGAAATAATGTTAATTTGTGACACTGCTAACTTTTAATATATGTTTAGTGCAGGTAGATAAACGTTAAAAAAAAGCGAAATTAAAAAATCAAAAATAATAAAAAAAATTCAAGTTAGTTCAATTCTCCGAACATTTTTAGTGACTCTAGGGTATCACAATCATACAAATATATTTTTATTATAATTGACTAATTTTATAAGCTCAATGTGATGACATGTGATGACACTACTTTCCAAACGTTTCTTTCTATTGATATTCTTTGAATGGAGAACAAATGTATTCTAAAATAAATTCAGGTGGTATTTGTTAACAATAGCAAATACAGTTTTTCTGATCCTTTATTTACCTGCACCAGACATAAAAACAGAGTGTTGCAAAAATTAGCATTTATTCTTTTAATGGTTACTTAACATTTGCAGCGTTATGAAGTGTAATTTATTTTGTAAAAAATTAGTAAAAAAATTATGTTATTTCAGAGTATACGTTAAATTGGTTTATTTGCTTCTGTGTCTTTCAATTATTATATTTTCTAATGGTACGCAAGTACATGAAATTCTAGAGCTGAAAATATGCAACCTGGTGTTACACTGTATTACGTTCCAATCTCGAATGTTTTGTGATGACCTTAGGTATCACAATCATCCAAAAAAAATACCCCCAAATTCACTGAAGTAACTTATTTTTTGTATCTCTTAAAAACGTTTACACTTCAGTACGTTGGCAATGTTAACTAATGAAAGAAATAATGTTAATTTGTGACACTGCTAACTTTTAATATGTTTAGTGCAGGTAGATAAATTTTTAAAAAAAGCGAATTTGAAAAATAAAAAACAATAAAAAAAATTCAAATAAGTTCAATTCTCGGAACATTTTTAGTGACTCTAGGGTATCACAATCATACAAATATATTTTTATTATAATTGACTAATTTTATAAGCTCAATGTGATGACATGTGATGACACTACTTTCTAAACGTTTCTTTCTATTGATATTCTTTGAATGGAGAACAAATGTATTCTAAAATAAATTCAGGTGGTATTTGTTAACAATAGCAAATACAGTTTTTCTGATCCTTTATTTACCTGCACCAGACATAAAAACAGAGTGTTGCAAAAATTATCAATTATTCTTTTAATGGTTACTTAACATTTGCAAGGTTATGAAGTGTAATTTATTTTGTAAAAAATTAGTAAAAAAAATTATGTTAATTCAGAGTATACGTTAAATTGGTTTATTTGCTTCTGTGTCTTTCAATTATTATATTTTCTAATGGTACGCAAGTACATGAAATTCTAGAGCTGAAAATATGCAACCTGGTGTTACACTGTATTACGTTCCAAACTTAAATGTTTTTTGATGACCTTAGGTATCACAATCATCCAAAAAAAGTACCCCCAAATTCACTGAAGTAACTTATTTTTTGAATCTCTTAAAAACATTTACACTTCAGTACGTTGGCAATGTTAACTAATGAAAGAAATAATGTTAATTTGTGACACTGCTAACTTTTAATATGTTTAGTGCTGGTAGATAAATTTTTGAAAAAAGTGAATTTGAAAACTAAAAAACAAAAAATAAAATTCAAATATGTTCAATTCTCCGAACATTTTTAGTGACTCTAAGGTATCACAATCATACAAATATATTTTTATTATAATTGACTAATTTTATAAGCTCAATATGATGACATGTGATGACACTACTTTCCAAACGTTTCTTTCTATTGAAATTCTTTGAATGGAGAACAAATGTATTCTAAAATAAATTCAGGTGATATTTGTTAACAATAGCAAATACAGTTTTTCTGATCCTTTATTTGCCTGCACCAGACATAAAAACAGAGTGTTGCAAAAATTATCAATTATTCTTTTAATGGTTACTTAACATTTGCAACGTTATGAAGTGTAATTTATTTTGTAAAAAATTAGTAAAAAAAATTATGTTATTTCAGAGTATACGTTAAATTGGTTTATTTGCTTCTGTGTCTTTCAATTATTATATTTTCTAATGGTACGCAAGTACATAAAATTCTAGAGCTGAAAATATGCAACCTGGTGTTACACTGTATTACGTTCCAATCTCGAATGTTTTGTGATGACCTTAGGTATCACAATCATCCAAAAAAAGTACCCCCAAATTCACTGAAGTAACTTATTTTTTGTATCTCTTAAAAACATTTACACTTCAGTACGTTGGCAATGTTATTTAATGAAAGAAATAATGTTAATTTGTGACACTGCTAACTTTTAATATGTTTAGTGCAGGTAGATAAACGTTAAAAAAAAGCGAAATTAAAAAATCAAAAATAATAAAAATTATTTAATTCAGTTCAATTCTACGACCTCTCATGGTGACTTTAGGGTATCACAATCAAACAAATATATTTTTAATATAAATGACATTTTATTTGCTCAATGTGATGACACTACTTCCCAATTAACGTGTCTTTCTATTTAAATTCTTTGACTGGAGAACAAATATTTTAAAATAAATTGAGGTGCTAATTTGTTAACAATAGCAAATTCAGAATTTCAAAAATTATGGATATTTTTTTTTAATGGTTGCCTAACATTTGCAATGTAATGAAGTGTAAATATTTTTGGGAAATAATTGGTAAAAGAATTGTTATTTCAGGGATGAAATCGGTTGATGGCCACAGCCTGTTACGCATCCCAGCATTCGCTAAAATGTGAGTTAGGGAAACGTGGAAAACCTCAGTAAGAACGGATACCTCTACTTTTTTTCAATGGACCAAAGCGATGTCCAAAGCCTGAGGAACCACACACAAGTGCATCACTGCACTGGGTGGAAAGCGAGACGAATTTACCCCAGGGAGAGAGCAGCGTAATTTTTACTTGAAACTGTAACACATCCAAGTACTAACCACGCTCGATGTAGCTTGACTTCGATGATCTAACGAGAACCTATCAATGCACTGCGCCACGCTCGATAAGAAAATCATTTGAAAATACATAAAATAGCTATCATGAAATGCTTCATAGCTTAACATTTGCAAAGTATACTCTAACAGGATATATTTTGATATCTGGATAAAGTATATTGGGCTTGTTAAATAACTAAACTAGTGGTGGGGTGTAAACTCGCCTAACGCTCGTTTGGTTCCAAGTCTTTTAATTAATTTTGTCAATCATATGTTGCCATCTATATAAGTATTCAGTACGTGATATCATAACGGTATTGTAATGCAAAATGGACAACCTACATGAAAATTTTTTATTACAGAAATAAATTGAAGGTACCAAATTATGCTACTCTGATTTTTTCCAGATTTTTTTGAAACACAGAACTATTTTTAAATAATTATAAAATGGGCTGCCACGCCCCCTGGAGGCGTCATTAGGCGTCTCTGTCGTATCCTTTTTATTAACGATTCAGGGGTGCCAACTTAATTTACAGAACGTTCAATATTTATTTAAAAATAGTTGCAGGACTCATAAAAATCTAAAAAAATTCAGAGTTATTCGTTTGTTGCGGCCACCCCGAGGAACCCCCAGGAAAATTTTCGTCGGGTTCCGACGATCCCATACGCTCTCCCAAAGGAAGTGCGTCCCAGCATAGGAAAACGCTGATTAATTTTGGGGTCCCGAAAGTGATGTTTAATAATATATATAATATGCGCACGAGATATTCTTACGTACTAGATAAAGAATTATTATTAAAATAAATGGCGGAAATAATGAATTATTTGCAGGCTACTTATTCATTAACTTTAATACAAATATGATATTCAGGAAATTTCGTAAGTTAAATTAATTAAAACATGCACGGAAATTAATGATCTTAAACGTAATGCATGTAAAAATTTTTTTGTTTACATATTATAAAACATTATGTAATAATTTAAATGAATTATTGCATTCATTAAATTGGTGTTACGTAAGCATAAGTGAAGTAAAAAAAAAATAATAATAATAATAAATAATTAATTAATAATAAATTATTATTAATAAATTATTTTTAATAAATTATTATAAATAAATTAAAAAGTGTATGGTGGAAATTGTTTTATGCGATGGGTAAAGGTAAAAAAGGAAAAAAAATAAAAATTGAGCTCGAGTGAAAAATTATCAACGAAGTCTTGAATCAGCGCCATCTCTTGTCTGACAATGGCAATATTAGTATTAAATCAGCGCATTCGACCTGCTGCACTTTTTCACAATTGGTACTAACAATGAAGATTTACGACCAAAAAAAGTTCCAGACGGTTGGGAATGCCGAATGTGATGACCTGTCGCAGCAATGCACCATTGACAAAAAAAGGTCAGCACAATGAACGCTCAGGTGGAAAAATGTCGTGTTTTGTGCTGACGGTCACCACAATGTTAAAAACGTCACCACAATTTGTATTTAAAATGGAACTTCGTCACCACAATGAAGCATGAAACAAACCTAATAGGGAGTATAATTTGCATGATGTCCTTTTAAATATTTTAAACATTGAGTATATTCGTGACCTGATGTAACCGTAACTTAAATATTTGATTTGTGACATGCTCAACAGCAGGTCTAGTCCATTGATGATTCTTCGTGCTGTGAAAGATTACTCTATACACGCACAACTTCACCACGTGTTGATGTGCATGCCGAGAGCGATCGTCACATGTAATCAATGCTATAATATTACACGCTTCTTTGATTTGTGTTGCATGATGAGTATGTCGTGAGCTCATTTAATACACGCAAAACACCATATCATGCAAAGTTATATGGAATCACAACCATAAAATATAAAATGTTAACTTTTTCTTGTCCATTGACTGATTCATATTGAATTTTTACATTTTTATATTTAAATTAAAAAAAAAAATCCTAGTGATTAAGACAAAGTGAATATTGGTAATTCTTAGATACAAAAGAATATTAAGAAATCCTAACATAATACAGTGATCTCCAAATATTCACCACCAAATTCTAAATTAAATTCTCCAGCTTGGCATTGCCGCGGTAAACATCATGGTTAAATTTTATTACGCATCCTTATGCATAAAAAAACATAATTTAGATAATGAAATTAACAAATATGCATCGGAAAATTCATTTTTCCTACCAAAATATGTAACAATATTATAGCAATTAATTATAATAAATCTTCCATTTTAATATTGTCCATTGAATCTGAAAGGATTATGAGTAACAGTATTGCAAATCCTCCTACAAGTATATTACAAGCTACACACGCACAAATATAGTCTCAGTGGCACGCATGCTGCACATAATGCTAGAAAAACATGGGGACACGCATCTTTTTGTCTGGACGAACCTCGGTACACGCACATACAGGTCACGTGGGACAAAATGCGTGCTCGACTGACACGACGTTGACCACGTCATTCAGTTGACCGTACCGTGGATTTTGAATGAACTACATTTTTTACTTTCATAAACCTCCCATTAAATTTACTTTTATATTTTTTAATCATAAATTTATAAATAGATGTTCATATTATTATTTACGAATATTATTTCATCCAGTACAAATTTATTAAACATGATAAATATATATGCATACGATTGCGCAAGAGGCCGTGTAAAAATTGATGGCGGAATTTTGTATTTATAAAAATTAATTTAATTAACTAATTTTTTATTTATTAGTTACTTTATTTAAAAAAACAAACAAAAATATTAACCAAATAAATCATTTTTTAATTTAACTTTAAAAACAAATAATTATAATTATTAATAAATATTATGTTGTTAAAAAACATTTTAGATGGAAAAAATAAATTAACATTTTTAAAATTACGTTGCTGAATTTTGTTTTTTAGTTTAAAACATTTTTTATTACAAACAATATTCAACAAATTACTTGCAGAAGTACAAACTTTTGAAACATATAAGAAATCAAATAAAGATACAACAAAGTTTCACTCGTTCTGCCTCTAGTATTTTACTGCTACATAAAGAGAGGAAGGGGGGGGGGGTAGAAGTTTGTTGTGCGATATGGGGGACCGAAAGAGAGCCGTGCCAGCCCGTACGAGTTGCCAACTCCAAACGAGACTTGCAGCCCTTGTTAGCAAGGTATGTGGGGACTCACAGGTGGAATAGAAAATTATGTTTGCTTAATGAAACACGTTTGATTGAATTAGAAATAAGAATTTTCTAATAACTAATAACTGTAAACATAATTGTATGATGAATTATATGCAATGCAGTCTGTGAAAAAATCGTCTATTCTGTATCTATATATCGAAACATACATTTTCATCTTCTTAAATATAAGTACATTAATTTCACTTTAAATATCTTTAGGGACATAATGGACAATTTGGATGACATTTTTTTATTGCAGAAATGGATAGAGGGTACCAAATTATGCTACTCTGAATTTTTTCAGATTTTTTTGAGAGCGGGAACTATTTTTAAAAAATTATTGAAAGTCAGTTTTATGACGTCACGGGCGTTTAGCGCCTATCCTTTTCTTAAGGACAGACTCTTCGTGACGTCATAAAATCGACTTTCAATAATTTTTTTAAAAATAGTTCCTGGTCTTTAAAAAATCTGAAAAAATTCAGAGTAGCATAACTTTGCACCCTCTATCCATTTCTGCAATAAAAAAATGTCATGCAAATTGTGCATTAAACAACTTTTGTGCACTATATAAAAGTTCTTCTTGATAAGCTGCCAAGTATTCAAAATTATCCTTATTCCTTGTATTATAGTTGCACTGGAATTTACAATTAAGAATTCTTAAATAAAATCCCTGTCAAAATGCATTGTTAATACACTATTAACAATGCATTTTGACTATTAACAATGTATTTAGTATGCCTATGTATATGTACTTTATCTTGAAGTTGCATATAAGTGTTTATTTTATTATTATTGTTTAATTTGTCTATCAGTTTAACAGTGATTTATTTGTATGTAATAAAAGTGAATGTTTTATTGGTGTTTTTGAGTGAATTCAGTGCTAATCTTAATTATGGGATGAAGAATTTATGAACTTTATTAAAAAACTTGTGCTTTTAAACATTAAATTTAATGCAATGCATGTCTAATTATCTCTTTCAGCAAATCCCAAACTGTAATTTTTGGCGGTTAGGTGCAAGAATGGGCTTGCCTAAACCTCGCCGCAATAAAGATATTTTCTATTCTATTCTATATTGAGAATATACACATTATTATTATAGCTAAACGCATTTCTACATCCCTGGAGTTTGGCCTGAATTTTGCTGCAATACATAGTACATATTATACGCACTGCCAACAACATAATATATTCGTAACTATAAATAGATTAAAAAAAAGAAAATAATAATTATAATATCTATTTTTAACTTCAGCTCAATTAAATATTAATAAAATGATAATTATTATTACTCACGATATATTTGCAAGATTAATTCATTTAATAAGATAGTGCATAAGCTTTGTATCACATTAATATATGTTAATATTATACGTACATACATTATATTTCACAGCTCATAAACGTTCAGCCTTATTATTATATTATTAAGCAGGACATTACACTCCCTATAATGCAATAATTTTAAAAGTCCATTATATTAAAAGCAATAAAATCTAAACTCCTGCAATATTCTTATACAATAATATTAAATATATTGTATCAGTATAGTTTGAAACATGTCTTTGAAGTGATTTATGAAAATAAAAAATTCATTGATGTTCTTGTAAAATTTAATTTATAAGATTTTAAATTGAACACTATACGTAATATAAAATATTAACAAAATTCACAGCCTTTTTGTGTATATATAAATACAATCAGTTGCGTCGTTGGTGAAATAATGTTGTGCAAGTTTTTGAGCAATTGTAAGAATGAAGTGCTAAATTAAGTTTTAAAATTAAAAAAAAATTAAAATTAAAATATCAGGCCTGCGGGGTAAAAATAAAGATTTAAGTCTAAATTTATGGCCAAATTTTTTAAGTTTTAATATTGTATCACTCTTTGACTTAATTAAATATCATGATCTTAACGTTTTATGAATGCCCCGTACCACACACCTTTCTTTTATTTTTTTCCCCTTATTCCACCTTAGTGGTTACGTTTATCATGGTGATCATGTTAGACCAAGTCTGCAGGTAATTACCGGACAGTCACTAGAAGCTGCAGGCTCGCTCTGATATCGATCCTCCCCCGCTCCACCGTGTTTTACCTGCCCACCGAGATATACTTTGAATTATTCCCAATGACTAATGTAACAAATGGGTGGTGGCTATCATAGAGGGGGATTTTAATATTGTGATAAAATATGCTTTATTATGACGTCATTGGAATTATGAATTTGAATTATAATATATGAACTAAACATGAACTTAAAATAATATAAAATGTAATAAAATGAAGATTATTTTAACAATTGAGGTTTATTTAACTTTAAAATTGAAATCGAAAATGTGCCGTGTTAATATTTAATTTAAATTTTTTATACTGTGGATGTAGATAAATATAAACCCAAGGTAACTTTTGTAAAGTAGAATAAATACATTTAAATATTATATAGAAATAATGTAAGAAGTATAATTTTTGTAAGTTTTTCCATGTTTACAGAATTCCAGATTTCTCTATATATGTATGTATATTGTTTTACATGAACTGAACACATTTAATTTCAAAACTAAAATTTAAATATATTTTTTTAAGCAGTTCAGAAATGGGAGTGTATGTATAACTTACAATTAGTACTAATAGTAAAACAATAAATAAAAACTAAACATCACTAACCCTAACTCTATGCACTAACCTGATGCATTGCTCTTATAAATATTTCAATGATTATATAATATTGTACCTGTAATTAGGTCCCCTTTTATAATATTATAGAAGCAGATAATATATAATTTAATAGACACATGATTATTAAAGCTTTTAGTAATGAAATATTTTCCTCAATAATATTTTCAGTTCTTTGAAAATTATAAAAATATCATTTAATTAGCTTTTTAGAAAATACTCAAATTAGTCCGCAGAGAATTTTTATTATTCTGGAGTTTATTTTATATACACACAAGTTAGGCGTGTCTAGGTTAAAGGACATTTATTTAGCAAAGCTTCATTTAGTTTATTAAAAAAGAGAGGGATAAAAAATTACTTGTCCCTTGAGATGTTTTTTTTTTTAGGAGGCACGCCCACTCTTGAATTTCAAATTTACCGCTATAATGTTGGTAAATTAAATATCATAGTAATATGACAGTATATTATATCACCTTTTTTATATCTTCATTTGTTTTTAAATATAATTTATTATACAAAAAAAAAAAAGACAAGAATTTATGTAGCCTTAGGTTTAGTTTTAAGTAAATGAGAAATTCTAATTAACAAAATGCTTTGTTGTCAAGATTTAATTTTTCTTCTTTTTTACTGTAATGATATGGGGTTTATATCTCTTAAAATGTTGTAGCAAAGAATATTCAATATTCCTATGTATAGATTGTCGTGTATAATATACTAGTGATTTAATTTTCATTATATATAGTTTTAATACTAAATATAAAATCATTTTTATATCCGTTTAATCCGAAATTAATTAATCTAATTTTGGTACTAGGTAAATTATCCTATAAAAAAAAATGGGTGTAATACTTGTGATAAATAAAAAAAATAAATAAAGCATTCAATGTCTATATGAATGTATAAATTAATAATATTATTTATATTTATAAGTGTAACTGAAAGTAGAGTAATCGCAAAGTATGCAAATGTTCTGCTATAATGTAACGGCTTTTATGTTCTTAATTATATCATTAGATGCAGATAAATTGTTATGCATTAATGGAATGTATACAATATATAGAATCAGTTTATTTATTTTATTTACAATTAATACATTGCATGAAATACAGAAAACTTGAAAAATGAAACACGCTTTTACTGCATTCAAAATTTATAAATTATATTTTGACGTTTGTGCTAGTACATTTTTTTAATGAAATTTACATTTTTAAAAAAAAAGGAACTCCCTATTTCATTGCTTTATTATATCAGTTATTATTTAAATTATTAATTGATTAACAATTTAATTTAGAACTAAGATTTATTTTTTATATAAACGAGGATTTTTATTTTAAGAATTGAAGTTCAGATTACATTCAATTTTCAATATATTACATAAATGTTCAGAATTTTATGTATAATTTATTATCTATTGGTTAACTACCTAATCTGTTCCATATTTTTTTTGATTACAAATAATATAATATTTATAACAATTTATGCATTTTTAATTTTTATCGATTCGTAATCCGATGGTCGATGCATGGTAACTTCGGTCCCTTGCAGGCTGCACGAATAGCATATCGCAGTATCTCGAATTTATCCAGAACACCCAGGACCGGTACGCGTAGTATAATTATACTGTACAATACGTATGAACATGCATGGCATGTGCGTAAAAAAGAAAGAAATGCAATGTGAAACAATTGAAAATTGAAAAAAATTAATGCATAAAATATTTTGTTCCTTTTCCATCTTATTTAATATTATAGTTTTGAATTTTTGTTGTATCAGTTATTATCTAAATGTTATCTACTATACAAACTGAATTATAGTTCAAATTTAAATAGCTGCTGCATATTAATACATTAATACAACTATCATAGTAATGTTGTATAATTGGAAATTAACCAATAAATAAGCAAGAATTATAAAAAACTATTAAGGTTTTTACGTGTATATATTATATGTATCAGCATAATTAATACTGCTGGATGGACAATCGATGCAAGAAATGAATTTAATGCAATTTTATTACGTATTTCAAATATATAAAATTCAGAAATTATATTATTGTGCATTTCAGCCTACCTTTCCTTTATATATTTAGAAAATGATGAAACTAAAAGGTATTTTTATAACTTTAGGATATTTTTGTCATAAATGTATAAAAAAAAATAAACAAATAAAAACTTTTAAATACATCCATTCCCACGAATATTTATATATATATATATATATATATATTTTTTCCCTCAATATAATAGTAATATTAAAATCATAAAAATTTTAAGGTTCATCCTTGGTAGATTGCTTTTCCTTCCCTATTTTTACAGAAGTAGTTATGTTGCTTCAATCATCTATTCTGTGGTTAAAAATATTTCTAAAACCAATTATATATATTCGTTCTTTTAAAACGTAACACTATATTATAAATATCAGAAAAAAAATTATATATATATAAGTTGTAAAATATTATATGACATATAATGAAACTTTGGTATTTTGAATTTTATTATCACTTGATCCATTTGCTTAGCAAGGTTTGTATATTTATATAAAAAAATTCTATATTTTAGATTGCGTGTTACAATATTTGAATTAATCAAAAAGAAGTAGCAACTTTTACCTTATTGTTTCTTAACTTTTATATAACTTTTTAACTAATCAAAGGTATATAGAAAAAGTTTTTTCGTATATAATAAAACTACAATGTTAAAATTTATATATAGGTAATAAAATCCACACTTAAAATAGTCATAAAGAAATGTAAAATAATCAGAAGTTATATAGATAAATATTATAAAAAATTTAGCCACTGATAGCTTTTAGTTAATATTTACATAATATGTTGTTGCAATAAGGATGACTATTTTTGCATTATTTTAAATAATTTTTTTATAACAACATTTTCATTAAAATATAATTCTTAGAATTTTTTAATTATTATGCCCTTTACAAATTATATAATAACTAAGTATATAAGTATATATAATATATATTATTAATAATGGAGGTTCAATATAATAAACACTTTTGTTTAAAATCAAATTTTAAATATTTTTATTATTTATATGAATCAATGATATATCGGGAAAATAATATTAAACATTGAATAAAATTATGTATTTTTATTATTATATTATTATTAATTTTATGTGAAAATAATCTATATAGGATAGAAAGGTCATAGAAACAATGGAGAATTGACCTCAATTTTTTTTATTGCAGAAATGGATAGAGGGTGCAAAGTTATGCTACCCTGATATTTTCCAGATTTTGTAGAGCCCGGGAACTATTTTTAAAAAATTATTGAATGTTTTTTTTGTGACGTCACGAGACGCCGCTCCTTAAGAAAAAGATAGGACTTGCCGCCGCGTGACGTCACAAAAAGGACTTTCAATAATTTTTTAAAAATACTTCCCGGGCTCTAAAAAATCTGAAAAAAATCAGGGTTGCATAACTTTGTACGCTCTATCCATTTCTGCAATAAAAAAATTGAGGACAATACTCCATTTTACCACTTAAAAAAATGTAAATATTAATAATCTTGATTTCTTCCCTAATTTTCAATATTATACCAATATAATGTGTTTATTACTACAGAATAAATATTTATAGATTCACATATTCAGTATAACATATTTATAATTATGCACTGCAGTGCCTTAATTGTTGTTTATATTATTATGAAGCAATTATTTGCAACGTGACACAAATTATAATTGTGTACCTTGGCTAAAATATACTAATGTTTAAATAATGTCTGCAAATAATTTTGAAATATTTCTATTAATTTAATAAAAAAAAAAACATTATATAATGCAAAATCAAATTATCACAGCCAAAACAAACGAATTTTTAATGCAGTGGCTATACCATCAGGTTTAGCTAAAAAAAAAAATGCATCTTATAAAACACTTGATATCAATGGTGTTTTTACAGACAGTAGTGTAACGAATACTTTCATTATTATTATAATTATTTAAATAACATTGCTTACCTCAAAATGATTAACACAATATTGAATTTCCAATCAATAATACTTAAAAGAATAATTTATAAAATAAGTGCTAATATTATATCAAATAACACAAGAGAACAGAGATTGTGCGATCAAATGATCTATATATTTAAAATATGATATAACAAGCGATTGAGGTGGTATATAAAAAAACTCCAATAGATCAAGTAGCAAGCGATGCTTCATATTTCTACGGGCTACTGGTCTTCAAGTCGTTTAAATATGACGACACTTTTTGTCAGTTTTTTTGTTACCTCCTCCTATATTCTTCTATCTTTATCAACAATCAACTTTTGCTGCCAAATGCCGCTTCGTTGTTGTAACCAGTCGGGCTGAAAGTTGGCGAGCGCTGCGGGCGAAACAACGACTTGCCTCAAATTTATGTAATTTTTGTATTAGCAGATTTTGTGACAGGTTATATTGTCAAAATAATGTTGGGTTGTTGGAAATGATTTAATTGATAATTTATATTTTTTAATAGATGCAATTAATTAGTATTTAATAAATTAAGAAATAGTTTTATTTAAATTAAAGTATTTATAATAAAAATATAAATGTTATATTTATAATTATTTTATTGTTAATTATTAAAATGTATAATTAATAATTATTTAAAAAAATACATACATAATATACAGAAATATTTTTTTTTAATGTTTTTTTTTATTCTGAAAGTACTTAATTCTAAAAAAACTTAAATGTTAATAAACTATTATTTTAATATTTTTTTAAATATTTTTAAAGATTGCTTGGGAGTTATGAATATGAGCGTAAAGTCAATCATGCTGTTTCAATGATCGATGCATTGATTTTCATTGAGTTAAAAAAAATATATATATATGATATACAAAATTATTCTTTAAAATAATAAGCAATGTTAAATATTAAGGTGCAAACAATTAAGCAAATTGATAAATCGGAAGGGAGTCTTTAAAAAAGAAATCAACTGCAATATTCAACCAAAAAATGATCTAAAAAGAAGTAGATAAATTTAAAAGTACATAGATAAAATAAGTATAGAAACGTTTTCACCAAATGTCACTTATATTGTTATTTATCATGAAAAGACACGTGCATTTATCATGTTTAGTTTATAAACATTTGTTTCCGGGATTTATAAAAAAATATGCAGCTGTATATTAAAAAAAACTATAGTCTTATTTATCAAATCAAGCTGATTGTATGAGTGTAACGGAAATTACAATAAAAAAAAAATTTCAATGTGTTTTATTTAACAATTAAATATGTTTTTATGATTGTGTTGCCATTATATTAAAGTAAAAAGTTAATTTCTGTAAATACATAAAACACTATAGAAAATCAGAGATCTTAATTAATTGTGTTGGGAATCAATTAATGTTTGTATTTCATAATTATTCGATGCTGGGCGAGATTAAATGAAAATTGTGGTAGTATAGTTTTATATATTGCAATGCATCAAATTTCTGAAAGAAAATAATTGTCTATCATGACTCACTTGCAGTGTATTTATATATATTATATTGTTGTATCGTTACTTTTGGCTGCATTCAGTGCATTGTAATTATTTGCACTGTACATCCATTGCAGGATGGTCGCGCGTGAACCAATTATTTTTTTATATTACTTTTAATATAAATGTCTTGCAGAAATTAGGGAGTATAAAAACATAAGAATTCATCTATTGATGCCTTTGATTATTGTGTTTTAAAATAAATCAATGGATATTATTTTTATTAATTTATATTTACTCATATCATTAAATTGTGTCATTAATTTAGAATAAAGTCATTAGTCACAAATAATATTTACCTTAAGTTTATTATGGTAAAATGTGTTAATGGAATTATTAGTATACTGCGTACTGATAAAAGTATAACAGTATAGTATAAATTTTTCCATTAAATGTTGTATTTTATTATTATAGTATTTAAGTAAATCCCAGCTGATGTCTATAGGAAGTGTCAGAGCGCACATAAATTATCTCCTCATCTCAAAGTTAATTAGCTGAGATTACATGGGAAGGAAAATAAACGTCGAGTCGGATCATCGCTGCTACAGAGTCCACACTTTTCAATCAACAAACCTCCAATTAACTGACAAACTAATACTACACTATCAAGATACTCTTTGGAGATTATTATTATATAGTAAAGTAGTTTTATGTGTGGGAAGATTCTTTAATAAAAAAATAGTTTGTAAATATTGAGATATATATTACATGGTATATTTAAAAAAAAATTGAACGAAAGAAATTAAAAATCTAAGATTTAAAATGACATATCAAAAGTGACCAACAATTGATAATTTTAATTGCATGTTCCTAATATATAATGCTTTAATTTTAATTAATAATTTAAACGTTACATTTAATTAGGAATTAAGTGTGTTTTCCATAGCCACGTCTAAAAAAATGTCTTCATCAGACCTGTTTCGTTTTGCATAAGACAATCAAATAACATATTATAACTATATATATGATAATTATGTCACATTTCTTTTGTATCGGGTAGTATGACTATATTAAATTAATATCAGAATATAAATATCTCAAAAATTCACTCTTTTCAGGCCATTTTACACGTTATTACAAACAAAACGGACACTTAATAAACCTCCCTATGTTACAAATACCCACATGAAAATAATTAGCATGGTCATCAATTGTGCACCACTCACCTTTTTCCGTTCCTGCGTCTTCTCTTGGTGGCATACACGGTACCCAGTTGGTTCATGGCGGTGGTTCTGCTGGGGAGGTGCGTGGCGACACCACCGGACGTACCAGGAGGTGCAGCTACAAGTTGGTGCATGTACACCTCTCCTCCAGTGTTGTTAGCTGCACCCCCGTGATATAAAACATCCCTAGCAGAAAGAGCCGCCCCATGTAAATTAGTCACAGGGTTATTACATCCGAGGGCTGTGCTACCCGCCGCCACGATTCTTGAATTAGATAACAAATGAACGTCATTCAATGTTTCAATCACAATTTCTTTATCTTCATCTCCACCTAACACAACTATTTCTTCAGCTGATTGATGCACTTTCACTCTTTTATAATCCACAATTTAAATTTTTTTTTTTTCAAAATTTTCAAATTTTTTCCCGCCAATTTTTTTTTAATTAATTTAAATTTAAAAATTATATTTATATTGATGTATACTCTACACAAAGGTAACTCATTCTGAGACTTGTGAAAAATCTATGTTAGCTTCTACCTATACAATATTACAAAAGTAGGGGAAATGTAAAAGGAGGGGAGATTACGTATAATTTAGTTTGGGGTGGGAGGTTACGTTATAAAGGCGTGTTTTATAAAAGACACTCCTTCTAAAAGAATAAACCATTTGTAATATAAACCACGCCTTTAATACGCCCTCCATATAAAAATATATTGATGTTGTTTTCTGTATTAATACAAGCATTAATCATTGTCATATTATTTTTCATTAATGATTGCACAATTAAATACTATTTTCATTGATGTTAAAGATTAGATTATTATTTTATTTTTGAATAAATTAATTTTTTATTAGTAGGAAGTACAGGTGTGGATAAAAATATTACAAAATAATATATTTTTAAAAAATAATAAAATTAATAGTACCTGTTTAATTGGTATTTTTATTGGGGATGATTGTGATCATATTGAGTATAAAAAATATAATTATTTTGCACAGCCTAAAAAAATGACCATCATAGAAAAAAGCAATGTTTTTTCAAACAATATATTATATATTTATATAAGAAGCATCTAGATGGAATTATTCGCTTTAAAATGTTTAAAAAACATTAGTTTATATTGTTTAATATAAATTAAAATTCAAATAATATTAATTAAAATCTAATGAGGTATATTAGAATATGAAAATTTTAGTGGCTTAATCGAAAGAAGGGTTAAAAATATGAATTATGATTAATGATTAATCATATTATGATTAATATGATTATTATAATAAGATTATGAATTTTTTCAGATTTTTCTGAGACCGGGAACTATTTTTAAAAAATTATTGAAAGTCTATTTTATGACATCATGGGCGGCCCTGCCCTATCCTTTTTCTTAAGGAGTGCCACCCGTGACGTCATCAAAACAAACTTTCAATAATTTTTTAAAAACAGTTATCGGTCTCAGAAAAATCTGATAAAAATCGCAGAATCATATTTTTACCCCTTCTTTCGACTAAGCCACTAAAAATTTCACATTCTAATATCCCATTACCGGACTATTATTATGTTATTAGTTAAGCTATAAGTGTACATCAAGATTATGCTTCATGAGAAACTTCTAAAATATAAAAATATTTTTTTCACTGACAGAGAGCGTTCAATAAAAAAATCTGTCAATACTGTTTATACCAATGACCGTGGTTAAATAAAAATAAAATAATCACCCTCCATGTATATTTCAAAACAGCTTTTGGAATTTGAAGCTGAAATGATGCATGGCAGTTGATATTGACATTTATCAAAGTAGTCATGATTCATTAATTCTTAAGTAAATAATTTATGTCCCCACAATTTCAGTACATTAATATCCCCACCCCCATTCTCCTCCCTTCCTAAGAAAATACAGTTTGCACCTGCTAGAATAAAATTTAAAAATCTATAACAGCAAAAAAGGTTAATGTTTATTTTTAATTTGATTTGTGACAAAAAAAAAATCACAAGTATAAATCTCCAACTTTCTTTTTATTAAATTTGTGTAATGATCTCCATTGTTATAAATAATTAAAAAAAATGTACTGCTCAATGAAAACATTAAAATAAAAACTTGATTTTACACGCGCGGAAGGTTTTTATAATTGGAGAGGATTATTTAGCTCAATATTGTGGATGGTTATATATCTTCAAGACTGCTCTTAGCATCGTATTATACGGCAAAATCGTTACCTTTGAAAAATATACCCTTTAAATTTTTTTATTACCGCACGATGACAACGTTTGATAGGAATCGGTACTGAAGACCCTTATAATATAGCATCCTTACATTGTTCGTCACATTTAATATGGTTTTCGTCATGGCACATTCGTTTAATAATATCCTCTATTAATTTTAGCTGTCAATTTGTATATAATTAAGCGAATAAACTCACTCATGGTTACATATGCCGAAGGGATCATATAAAGTATATATATATATATATATATATATATATATATATATATATATATATATATATATATATATATATATATATATATTCATGGTAACGATGTGTGTTGAATTTGTGGATTGAATGTTTGTCAATGTGTCTTTTCTTACTACTATATCTTGATATCAAACGTCTTCTATAACTTCACCTATTTTAAATATATGGCATAAAGCCCGTGCATAATAAACATTTTGTAGCTCCCTTCGGTACACGAGCCAAATTACCCCGAAACATTTACGATGAATATTTATCTATATTCATTGTATATGAACTGCTGTAAAATAAATAAATAAATAAATAAATAAATAAATAAATAAATAAATAAATAAATAAATAAATAAATAAATAAATAAATAAATAAATATGACGAAAAATGTAATAAATTTTCAATGTAAAATATACTTGTTTGAAAATATTTGCATGTTGCTGGGAAAGAATGAGAAATAAACATTTATGAGGTTCCCTACCGTTTTATGTATGAAGGTTCAAGCGTGCACCGTTCGTGATCAAGTGCATGCAGAAGCCTCTTGTGTGGATTATTGCACCGCTTTAGGCTTGTTGGGAACCAGTATCTCATATTCACTGGCTTTATTCTCGTTTATTAACTGTATATCACAATCTCATGCATGGTTATTACATTAAAATTATTTAGGTACACGTTTTATTTGTTGTAAGAATTTATAATTTGAGTTGCTATATATATATATATATTTTTTTTTTCAAATTTTTTTTATTTCGATCGTTGGCTTTACAGCATAGATCACGTCATAGTTGTTACATAGATTATACATAACAGATACTTAATTCTAATTAACATAGCACTTAAAAAAAAACATATATAGTACATCAGATGTTTAAAAATAACATACACAGGTATATAAAATATTCATGAATAAAAATACACTAATAACATGATTATGTTCATTATTAACATTTTTTTTAATTTTCACGATATTTTTTTATATAAGAGAAAAAAAAAGTTGCAAAATCCCTTTCACATAAATATAATTCACATATAATTTCTTGATTCACTACATTGCTTGATGCACAATGTTTCTTGTTGCACTATATATAGTTCACATAACACTTTGATGATCAAATCTAAAAATAAACAAATTTACTGTTTTTAATTTTGAGCCATTGATAAAGATGACATTTTTTTGTTAAGGTATAAGGTATAGCTAAAAAGAAATAAAAATAATTAATAGATCATTATTATTTTGCCCTATATTTTTACATTATTTAGATCTCGTTTGAAACTGACCCCATTCATTCAATAAGACTTTCGAGCGTTTTAAACTATCAATAGGTGGCATAGGGGTTTAAATTTGATCAGTATAGTTACCAAAGTTTTGTTAATAATGATAAAAACAGAAATTTTATTGAGGCTTAATGGACGTGAATAAAGATTTTGTGTACCACCCCTTTGAATTTGCTGACATGCACAATTAGCGATAAAAAGTTGTGGGGCATATTCTCAAATTTTCAAAATTTATTTATTATTCATTAAAATTAGAAATATATATAGCTTATAACTGTGGCAGCAACTAAAATTGATATCAATATTTACAATATTAGCAAATCGTTAATTGCAGCTTTTCGTTTCTAATTATTGTGATTTATTATATTTTCATTATCTTCATGGTTTAATTTTAATTTTCAGTATGCTGAATCAGCCGAATTTGCTCAGTATTATTGTCGATGCATCTGTACAAATTCATTCCTAGACTCTGCATTGTACAGTATTTGCTAAGATGGTTATTATTTATTGTTAACTTTTGATTTGGAGCACTTCATACTAATCATTGTCAAATGTTAAAAATCTATAACAAAATTTTGTAATTATTTACATTATACAATATTTTAACAAATCATGATATTTAACCATAAATTGATTATTTATTATAACATTATAGCACCAAAATTAATTATTTATAATTTCATTTTTTATTTTTAAAAAATATATTTTTATACTAAATTCAAAAATTATTACTTTAATAACACATTAAAAATAAACTATTTTTGACATGCATTTTGATCCCCGTGGCGTCGTCATGGTTACGCTGCTCCAGCCAATCACAGACGACCGGAGGCTGCGCATCTCATCTCTGCGGCGTCGCGAGGGGTAAACCCGGGAGCAAAATCCTCAGAACATGGACGATGAAATCATCAAAATATGATGAACTCTCATATCTTTAATGGTGCCTAGTTGATGTTTTATTTAGGTTTTATGCATGAATAATTAATAATTAAAATAAACAGTAATTCTGTTTATATAAAATAATTAAAAATATACAACATATTTATATTATACTTTATTTTTTTATTATGATTTAAGGCCTGATTATGGTCAGCTTTTCTTATTTTCGTCATCAACGTCCATGCATTTTCATCTTTCTCTCGACTTATCCGATTTTGAACTTATTTAGCTAGCTACGTTATGCAACCAAGAATTAAAAAATATAGTAAGAATTAATTTAACCCGCGTTCACTCAATACCCCGCCTGCTTGGACCCAAGGTGTATAGATTAAACCTCTATACACCTTGCTTGGACCATTAAACTGCTAACTAAATTGTATCAGTTGAAGTAAAGTTTTTAAATAAGCAAACTGATCAATTCAGGACAACACTAACATTACTCCTTCATTATGTATTATATGTTGTAGCTGTACATAGCTCTAACAAGAGGCACATAGATATATAGCAAAATCGTTCTACTTCACCATAAATCCACACAAAAAACACTCACTAACAACAAAGGCCTAAGGCATTTACATTTATAGGGCCTATAGGGGTAAGATTTGTGCTTAAGACGGTATTACACGATACAAATTTTCTAATTATTGCATACAATTTTCCCTTACAAGAAAACTTGAACTCCATTTGTTTGTATGGAGATGAAATTTTCTTGTATACAATCGGAAAAAATGTATGCAAAATTGTATGGTGTAATACCGGCTTTATATATTTATTTTTGTCCTCCAATTTCTTCAGCGCTAAGTCTATAATATATAATTCATTAACAAGCATTTATTTTTTTCTATTGTAATAATAGTAATTCATTTAGGTTGAAAATTGGAAGATATTCCTTCTATTTATACAATTTGGTGTAATACTAAATTATTCATATCAGATACTGAACAAGGAATTAAAAAAGCTTTCAGAGAAGAGAATAGTTCAATTAGTTATATGCATCGTTAAAGGGAGTTGTCAAATTTACAGCGTATTTTTCACCGTAAGAAATATTTTTAATAAACTAACGTTAGAGTCTTCGAACTCATAAACAAAATATTTAAACAATTTACTCAAGTATAATACAACAAAACAATTATATTAAAAAAAAAAAAGTTTTAGATTTATAGATAAAATCATTTTTAATAAAAATAAAAATTTAAAAAGTATAATTTAACTTTACTGACATTACAATGATAGCGTTAAGTAATTAAAAAGGTGGTTCCATGAAATATTTGCTAATTTCCCAGTGAGTGAACTTTATATGATCGCCACGTACCATATAATTACAGGTGAATGATGGATTGTTGAATTGTTTAAATAATAATTTATCACTTGATTATTATCTTAATATTTTTTTTGTCACTCTAAATTTATATATTAAATTTAACGTTCATAACAAAGTCAATCCCATTATGCGTGTCTTTTAAATTTAATGTAATTAATGTATCATTTAATGTAGACACTGTTAAGTAATTAAAATGTATATAGTGTCAATAACTCTTTTTGAATTTTTTAAGAAATAATGACTTTATTTACTATCTCAAATTCTTTAATCCCATGACACGAAAATATAAATATAATAAAATGATGCATGCATATAATAATGTTTTTACAAATTTATTATCTCAAGGGTAAGATAACGCCAACAATGTTAAAAAAAAATCCTTCATACGAAAATTATGAAAAAAATTTAAAATGTTTTCATCTACACCCCCTATCAGTAGCTAAAATATCAGGTGTACAAATACGATCTAGTTTTTGAGTTATAAATTTTTAAAGTTGACTAATTTAACATGGAGAAATGGAACTTCCATGTTAAATTAAATAGCAACATAATGCCTGAATATCATAATATAACAGACCGTATATATATTCACACTTCCTTTTGTATACATTATATAATAAAACATATTATATTTAACAAAGGGAAATATATAAAAAAGACCTTTTTCATAATAAATGAAAGTTCATTGAAAATTATTATTACGATAATAGTTATTATAATTATTTATGTCACTTGCATTATAACGTCCGGTGCTTTGGAATGCACTGAACATGTGCGTGCAGGATTTTCAATGAAAAACATCACGCTCATCAGCTTCCGTGAACATCAATAGAAACAGCTGATATATATCTGCATGTGGTTGAAAAAAATATGTCATCATGTTTGTTTGACAAAATTGTAGGACCACCCAAATTACGCTACAAATTGATGCATGTTTTTGTTATAAATATATTTTGTTGTGTTAGATAAGAAATTTTGTGTGTAAAGTATTTGTAGATTTGATAATAAATAAAATTATATAAAAAAATGTTTTGTCAAAGTATTTTAGATTAAACGCTGTATATAGTACAAATACAAAAATTAATTAATTGAATAGCAATACAGGTTTTATTATATTTTAACTATCCGATTTTTCAATTGAAATGCCTGCAATAGGAAGTTCTCATTTAGTACAATTCAAGTAATTTCGTTACCATATAAACCATTACATTTTTTTATGGAGCATAACAATATAATAGAAGTGTACAAATAAAATTATTATGCTTCCATTAGAAGTTTCAATTTGTTTGGTCTGTTTAACATGCTGGTTGTATAAAAAAATTGTCATAGTTCGGGAGTACTCGTTTTCGACCAATGAGGTTCTTTGTTACAAACTTTCCACCAATGACCGAGGACTTTACAAACTTGACGAAAATCATATTGAATATGATCATGGGCATTGTATAGGTGCCATGCTTAAAGTTAAACAGATTAATTAGTTTAATTACTATATAGATACCAAGTGCATCACAGTTTTATTTTACTATAAGAATATAAATAACATTTGTTTGTATAGAATACCATATTTTCATATTTACTTGTATAGGAAATATTCATATAGCACACTAAATTGCCTTTTTTCTCTCACAATCTTTAATATTCATGCAATGGTATATATTATAACCATTGAAATATAAAATGCAGTATAATATCAAGTATATTTTTGTAAAACAGTAAGGTTTTATATTATTATGAGTTTCATAATAACATATTTATTGTATATTATAAATTGTTGAATAAATTTAATCTCTTATAGTGAGTTTATCTCAAAAACTTTTATTGTATTTTGCATGTAATGCTACTATACGTTCAATGCAGCGGTATAATAAAAGTTGACAACACCAACCATAATCGTGGGAATGGTTTATCTAATGCGGATATTTTCTGTGAGAAAATTCAGTAAAACAAAGAGCTTGCTATATTTTTATACTTGCCAATACATTGCATTATTTAAATTTTTAATTCATGTTTGTTTGTTTGTTTGTTTGTTTGTTTGTTTGTTTGTTTGTTTGTTTTTTGCTAAATTGGGTGCGATTCGTGAAGGAAAATTCTCATTAATCACGCTTATATTATATATTATAGTGTTAGCCTAAATCAAAGTTACTATAACTAGAAATTAGAAATGCATAATATATCATGGTTATATTAATTGAGACATCTATAACAATAAGATCTATTTCTTCGTGTGAATCGCACCTATTATTTTTAGTTAATAAAAAAACTTCATTAATTCTCTGACAAATTTCTACTTATCATGCACCAATGCTAGACACGACAAACTTTAAAATTTAATAAAAAAAAATATAATTAATATATACTTTTAATTTAAAACTCTCAAAACTCCCTGTCTTATCACACCCATATTATTATATATACTGAATTACATGGAATATGTATATATTATATATATACTATAATTTTACTGACAGTAATTTGGTGAAATGTATACCCCTTATATAATATATGGGCATGCATATTATAATACAGAAAATGTAAAATGCAGGGGAAAATTTTCGGAGGTATTATTCTGTTCTTGAGTATACATAGAGTAAACGATGGAACCTGCATTTATTTTATTTATTTTCCAAAAGCTTGGGACATTTTAGAGTTGTTAAATCTTTTTATATATGACTATATCGAATATGTACGTACATACATATTAATATAAATGAATATATAGCTGTAAATGGACAATTTATAATTGTTGGAATGTAACACCATACAACAGTCCAGCACATTCACTCGAACCTCTTGCACTGATGGTCCACGGTGGATGCTGGAATGTAAGGTTGTTATCTGAAGGCTCCTCGGGGCATCGTATAACGTCCTCCTCAGCCCTCGTCTTCACTTTACAATGTCTGTCAGCCCCGGGGGATAACAGTCCGAGGTACTTGGGGGTGTTAACAATATCATGTACCGACACTTGGGGGGGGGGGTAACAATCTGTACGACAGCTGGAGATCGAACCGGGGACTGCTGGGGGTGGAGGGTGGAGGGAGGGGGGTCAACATATGTGGTATGCATACCAAGTGTTGGAATAGCTGAATGGTGTTAAACTAATTAATTATAATTTATAATTATTTCTAGCTTACTTTAGTTAATCACATTCAAGAGAATAAGTTATTTTTTTTTTTATTCTCCATAAAATTCATATGCATTTAATTGAAATATAATATATCGTTACTTGAAAAATATATATAATTATATATTATAAAAAATGCATTTAAATATTCAGACATTAATTGACAAAATGCACCATGTATGCAATAATGTACAATAATTTAAAATTTGGGATATTTAATCAATGAAGAGAATCCGCAAGGCAGTATTCTTTGTTTCTAATTAATTTGTTCTAAAACATTATATAACAAATGATAAAGATAACATTTATAATTAAATTTTTCTCACATAACATTATATTAACTATATTTGTAATATTAAAGGCAACAACAACAAAATTATTTAAAGTTAAACATTAAAATGTTGGTATTTTTAATAAAATAAAATTTACTTTTAAATTAAAATAAATTAAATGCATTAAATAATTAAATAATGACATAAATGTGTTTTTTTTAAACATGTTATACTTATGACATAAAAATGCCTTTTACTGGGTGGTGTGATCGGTAGAAAATACGAAATATGCACAAGGAGAATAGACTAAATATTAGCACGTTCAAATGACAGTGGATTCCTTTGACGACATATTTTTATACATATATGCGATGCGTCGTCAACAAATAATACTTGTATCATGTATTTCAAAAACACCATGCATCCTGTAAATGTAGTGTGATATTATTGTAGTACTCTAAAATTTAAAATTTACAAAAATGATAATAATGAAACAAATGATTATATTATACCATATTTTTACTTTTATAACGCGAAGTCTTAAAAATTAAAAATTGAGAAAATGCATTAACAAGATGTTTCGCATATTACAATTGAAGAAATAAGAAACACGTTTAATTAATTTTAGTACTCAATTTTTAGTAAAAAAAAAAAAACATTTCGTTAATTTTTTTTATTTTATTTATTTATTTTTTTTTTTTATCATTGGCTTGCCGATGTTGCTTAGTAAAGGAATAAATAATATTTTCACAATTGCATGATTTTTATAATAATTCTTCATCTCTCCATTCCATCTCTGATCCACACCACCACTGCATCAACAGCCTCTGCTACAAGATGGCTTCCGTTGTCTGCTCGCTTCTTATTTTCCTCTCCCCAGGACGTCGCGTGACTTGAGATCTGGCAAGGACAAAAAGGGTCAGAAAAGGCGGTGGCTAAACCAGCTCTTTTTTTACTTCTTTAATTCCCCAGATATTAATGTTGCTACTTTATGTTGGTCGGTCCCGGCCTATTAGATCATGCCTTCTAAACTTTTAGGCTAGTCCAATCTACTACTGAATCTCATCATGGGAAAATATGTGTATATATATAAATGTGAAATTTAATTTAATATATTCTCCCTACTTATTTATAAAGAGAACAAATTTCCATAACATATTTGAAAGAAACACAAGGGAATTATTTTTTATTATATGACTAGGTTTTATATATTTAAAATATATTTTTTACATATCAATTCCAAGAAATTTTATTTTATATTCACGAAAGAGTTTGGGTATCACATTTTATTTATATATAATATAATAAGCGAATTAAATATGTATAAAATTTTGACAAGAAAATTGGACTTCACTCATTTAATATTTTTTCAAGTTAATAATATAATAATTATTGTCATTATTTTAATCGTTTTTTTAGTTTCAGAAATAATTCTTCTTGAATTCTGTTGGTGAGAGAAAAAATTTCATTTCAATGGGTCTATTCAATATATTATAGATATGCAACCATTTGTTATAGGAAGAAAAAAGACGAAGAAAGAAGTTAAGAGTGATTAAAGTTGAAAATTATATAAACTCGATCGAATCTTCATTGCAGTGCATGTCGCTTACATTTTTTTTTTTGCAATTTTTAAATTTCTTATTAATAATGATAAATTAATTTTTCTTCGATTACTATTGACACCATATAGTTGACAGCGAACCTGGTGGTAATAGCTGAACTACGTGCGTGCATCGAGGCCCTGTTATATGATTTAACATTGTAATATCATGAAAATGCTCTGACAGCCAGCCACAACATAATTTTACAGATTTGACAATACCATAAGTAGTTGTCCCATATATACCTTCAGACAATTATTAAAAAATATTTCAACTTCATAAGTGACTTGTTATATAAATTTTGTCATTTTTATAATTGTTCACAGCATGCTATTCATTGATCCTCGATGCGAAGAGCCAATGGGTGCGATTCACGAAGCAGTTAGCCAGGTTTCTAACCAAGTTTAGCTAATCCACGTTTAACTATACCTGTTCTACGTGTTAAACCACCTAGTTAAACGTGGTTAAACTAAATGTGGCTAGAACCCTGGCTAACTGCTTCGTGAATCGCGCCCAATATTTCTGCGCGCAACTCCATCTTATAATTTAATATTCTCCTGGTTTGGTATATAATTAAGGTAAAGTTAAAACAAAAAGAAACCTCACTGTTACAAATCACCGTCAATACAATTCTTACAACGCCACATTATTTCAGTCTCCCACAAACTTGCTGGGGAGGAGCATTTGGCGAGTGATTGACAGCTCGTGTGATCTCGCGGCGGCAGACGGGCGGCAATTTGGTCCGCTCGATTGTTGGAGGGCAACAATGAAGAGGACACGCAAGCCCCCCAGCAAACCACAACAATATTGTAATTATTGACACAAAAAATACATTCGATTACATTTCTAAAAAAAAAAAAACACATGATTTTATATAATTTTTATAATAATAAATATTACCTTGAAATTATAAATAAAGGTTGATATGTGATAAGCTATAATTATTTATTTTTTTACTAAAAGTTTAAGACTAAATTTTTCAAAAATATTACTGAATTGTTACTACGTTTACATGTGATGGTGTATACTATAACGTGTCAGTTGACTACGCATCATTTACAAATCGAGACTCGTGAACTTTGGTCTTGCTCTGTTTATGGCATTATCAATCACACAGTCTATATTAAGATTATTAAGACTATCAGAGCTTGTATTTTTTGTCTTAATCTCTTCCAAAAATAAAAATCTTCATCACTTTGTCTCAAATAGCAACTCAGCAAATTAATTAAAAAAAAAATAAATCCCATTTTGAGATGTTTATTTTAAAATTTTAGTTACAAGTTACAAGTACATATCTGAAATTAAGAACATACATAGGTTCTTATTTTAAGAATGTATTTACTTGTTTCAAGAGAAACATCTCTTAAAATAAGACCTTCTTAATTAAAGAGACGCTTTTTCATATTGTTTTAAGAAGATGTTGATTTACAGTATATTAATTATTATTTTGTAATCAATATATCGATAGTTCTTTTGTCGTCAATGTTACATACTCTTTTTTTGGACCATATCGTCCCTCGTTCACTATAATAAGTTATCTGCTTACCACGATTTCGTTGCAATAATGAGCTATCTGCTTTTTCAGGTCAGCGCCAATGTGAGTTGTAAATCGGTATAAAATAAAGCTCATTTTTGCACTCACCTGAAATAGCAGATAGCTCGTTTTTGCAACAAGATCGTGATAGCTCATTTATTGTGGACGAAATGATTGATTGCAGGTTAGGTTTATTTTAATTTTTCAAATAACTTCAGCCATGATGGTCATATATTAATAAAGTTATCACTTTCAAACTCCCTCTGAAAAAGACAACTGCAGTGCATTTCTTATATTACATGGTTCTATAAATTTAATTAACATTATCATTTTATTACAGTATTTTCGTTATTGTTTTCACTTGCATCACTGTTCGTCATTCAAAATATATTTTATTTTGAAACTCGTAACTTGTTAATACAAGAAACATGAAACAAATAACAAAAAATAAATATATAATTTTAAATTAGATTTTCAAACCCATTTGCTCATTATCGTGACTATGTTGTTAAAAGCCAAGGAATTTATTAAAGAGGAGCTTGTTGTAAAAATAATAATCACGTTTCAATTTAATTTTCACTTTTATCTATTTAAAATTATTATTTTATGGTTCTAACTATACACAATCTGAAAGGGAAATTAAAGGTTTGTTAAAAAAACAAAAACACTCATTAAATCATTTTCACTTCTTTAGACTTTGTTATTATTATTAATATTGCTTCAGAAGTTCAGACTATATGGCACTGTTGAGTAAATACCTGATAAATACAGTGAAATTATTATCATAAGTATAAGAATGAAACGTTAAAAATCAAGAAATTATGGCTAGAGGAAATCATTGTCAAACAGAGGTTTCTCAGTTTTAAATAGACAAATTTTGTAATGATGGTAAGTATCCATCAGAAAAGTTCTATTGTCGCCATGTTCGTTTGCTAATTTTGACTCCTGCTACAACCACCGCGCATCGGCGCGCAACCCTTCTGCGCACGTTTTTTCGGCTCGAAGTCAAAACACTACTACCGCGAAATTCTTTAGATGTTCTTTAATTAAACTGACCCAAGGCAAATAATAAAATTTTTATAGCAGCAAACGTAAAAGGTTAGTGCCAATACGTAATTTTAAATTTGCAAACATAACTTATTTAGAAGGTTAACAATAAGCGATCGAAAAATTGCTCCGTATAGGATCTTACGTGCGCCCAATCTTTTTTTGTAAGTAAATGGGAGGACAAAGGATTGGTGATGTCATCATGGATGCTGACCATGCTACTAAACTGTTCTGGTCAAAATTTAAATGGAAGAAAGTTTAGTTTTAAAATAAAACTAGTAAAAAAAATTTTTTTATTAAAATTTTGTAATGTTTAAATTTTATATCACATATATTGATTTATTTCCTTTTTGCAATCATTTTCTTTAATTTTTTAAGCATTTACGGAAAATTATATAATACAAAATATATTTTTTAATTTATCAACATTATTTTAAGTAACAAAATATTATGATTTGCAAGAAGTTGTCCTATAATCATCGTGCTTGAAGTTAGGAAGCCCCTAAAAATATTGTCAATATGTTTAATAAAAATGAAGTTGTAATGAAGCAATAAGGTGGTTGCAATTTGAATCAAATTTAATTTTGAAAAAAATCCGTGCAATGTATTTGAATTATTTGTGAGACAATACCCCCAACTTCATAACGCCCAACAAAAGCAATGCTTGTGCTTTATGACCATGAACCTGATGTATCTCTTGTGACCAGTAACCCTACATCAGAGGAGTTCAGTTTGACAGGGGAGGAAAGAACAAATATGATGAGATCACGTCCCTTCCTAGTGATTTTTTGAAATATGAAATGAAGTGGTTCTGAAATTTTGAGAGATATTTTTACACCAAATACTGGTTAGGTTATGTTAATGAAGTAGATTAAAGGAGTGCTACAAACTTCTATTACAAAGAAATCAAAGACGTTAAAATCTAATTTCAATTTTATAACTTAGTTTTTATTACCTTTGTCTACAATCCGTTTGTATCTGCAGCTCCAGTCTGGCGCCTCCACCGCCTCAGGTCATCTCAGGTTGCTTGATAACCTTGCCAGGGTCCAGTCAGGAGCAGAGATGTGTTTTATGGCACCTTGGCTACCGCAAACCTTTATAAAACTAAAATATACTTTTATTATGCCCAATGTTTAAGTTTTTCTTTTTATTATTTATAAAAAAAAAACTTTGCTACCAATTTTATATTTGATATTTTTTTATAAAAAATTCTATATAAATTATATTAGTAATATTAATATTTTTTGTTTTAATTCTAAAATTTGTCCAGAGATTGCACAATTTTTTTTTTTTTTTTAATTTCGTTCAAATTTTTATATAAAAAATAAGTCATATGTGACGTGCGTCACGGTGAGTCACGTGAGACTATCAAGCCTTTGCAGGTAATATCATTTCAGAATCTTGATATCGAATGTAATCGAGTCAAAAACATTGAGAGTACGCACATAATATTTCGAAATTAAAATAAATATTTGTTAACCTATTGAAAAGATTTGCAAGATTTTTTTTTTAATTATATCTTCTTGCTAATCATAACAAATTATTATTTCTACATTATTATAAGAGTACCAAATTTGTGGCGAAGGTATAACTTATACATTTTTTTCATACAAATTATGTTCAATGGTAATTTCTTATAATAATGAAGATATTGTGTTGCTTGAGTCAATTTATTAAAAATAATCATCGAAAAGCAACTAAAAAAGTTATATAAAAAACATAAATAATTATTATACAATATTTTCATAGAAAAATCTTTTGACATAGGTTTCCTATTTAACTAATACAACAAATATTTAAAAAATTGATTTTTTTCCAAGAAGGAGCCAACAATTTTGGTTCCACATCGAAGTTATTTTTACTTCTTTGGTAAAGTTCCCGCTGATATGAAAGACTTCGCGGAAATCGGTTTATGACACCTAATGGGTGGAGAGGGAGAGAGTAAGAAGCTAAAGCCGACTTTATGGCACCTTATTGCTCCCGGTGCCCGCTGTTACCAGTAACATAAAACACAATGCTTGAAAGCTGGAGGCTAAATACAAGAAATAATCTTGAATAAATGTGTGCTATATGCAGTACATTTTGTATTGCACTATAGGAATTTACCACAAGGATGCAAAATTAAGAATAAAATTATTGTATATATTGTGCTGTTGTTTATAGGAAATTTGAAAGCAATCTAGTTGATATATCAGATATTATATTAATATTTTAATTTAATGACACATTAGTGACTCATTCATAAATAATATAAAAATGAAATGCATTAATTTAAATTTGTATTGCAAAAAGAATAAGTTGATTGCAAACAAAAATATCAAAGCCCCTGCAATGTATGCAACTAGTTGTACTTATCTGTACGAAGGGAAGTATAACTTTCAGGCGTTCTCCAAGTTGCAAACGACGCCGTGACCATGGTAACAAAAACCACGCCTCTAACGACGTAATATTAACCAATCAGAACGAAGAGTTGCCTGTGACGTCACGAAATATGACCAATCAATAATGTAGGGAGCCATCGTGTATAGTACAGAACTGAGCATAAAAATTGGACTTGAATATTTTTAGTAACTGTAATAGAAAGTGAATTTTTTATTGTTGAGATATTTGTGATGATGGCAGGTGACATATTTTTTAGTAGATGTAATTTTTTTATTATTTGCAGTTTAATATCCTTGGAATAATAGGTTGTTGTTTTCAATTGCAATAGTTTATCTTATATTATCAAAAAATAAAATTCTCTTATATTATTATCAATATTAGAAAGTAGAAATTTTAATTTACAAAGGGTGCGATTCACGAAGCAGTTAGCCAGGTTTCTAACCACGTTTAACTTAACCAAGTTTAACGTGGTTTAACACGTAAAACAGGTATAGTTGAACGTGGGTAAGCTAAACGTGGTTAGAAACCTGGCTAACTTCGTCGTGAATTGCACTCAAAAATTGTTTAAGTTAGAATGCAGTTTGATGAATGTTATTTTAAATTAAACTTTATAATGTATGTTTTGTTATGGAATTATTAAAAAACTTTATTTATAGAAATTGTGTAAATCAAGACATAAAAAAATTCAGCAATAATCCATTTTAAAAACAAATTAATACCTTTTTTGTAAACAAAAAATTATAATTTATAATTCATAATAATATATTTGATCATAATTACATAATTACATTTTTCGTTTACTATACAGATACTTATTATAAAGACTTTTTTTTTTTCATTTTTATTAATAAATGAATTATGTTAGAACTTTGCCATGACATCATAAACATGTAAATATGTCACAGGACAAGGAGTTGTATTATTTAAATGTTTGAAACAGATGTGATAACGTAAATGCAACAACACAAATTTCATTACGGCATGAATTTTGTCCATTTCAATATCAGTATTTAATAGCAATTAAAAATTGTTGAAGTTTATGCAACATTATGAATTACATTATAATTATGAAATTTAATCGTGTCTTCAATTAAGCCATTAAATTACATAACATATTTGGTATTATATGAAGCATTTAATTAATATTGTAGTAATATTAATTACATTATAAATATAACAAAATTATTTCTCAAAATATCTTGAACTTTCACAGCTGGACTCGGTCGGTATCATTTCAAGTCAATTAGCGGGTATTACCGCCCCGTTGTGCGGGCTCTGCAGATAAGATCGACCGGCGAGCAAGCCTCTCCATCCGGCCTTCCCCGCGCCTTCAGTTGCGTCTTATCACCGCAGGATGTGCTGCAATTTATTGTAAGAATTATCGTTAGTGCATTGATAATTAATTAACAATTCCTTGAACATGGATAATAGGTCTGTTCGTAAATACACAATCAGAAAGAATCGATTATTTGTGATGAACCTTTTGTTTCATGTACAGAAGGTTCATCACAAATAATCGATTTTTTCTGATTGTGTATTTACGAACAGGCCTAATATTAGGATTCTATATGCGACTAGATTGAGATATAATTTAAATTAATATAATATGGAAATCAAGGCACTTTCCGATTAGGGTAGTTTTTCTAATCTCTATTACTTGAAATAAACCTTCACGATAAATGCCATTTGCATTGTTTTGAAAATAAAGACTGTAATAAATTGTAAAACATTAGTCCAACGCATGTTAAATATTAGAATTGCATGGATTTTATAAGGAATTGAGTACAATATTTTAGGGAGTTTTGTTATTGTTTTACAAAATGACATCTGAAAATACTTAAATATTGTATAATACAATGGAAATTAAATAAAAAATAAATAAATTTACAAAAAAACGAAGGTCAAAATTTAATAAAAACTTTCAATTTTAGTTGTCTAGCCATGTGTTTGATGTGTTGCACTGTTAATTGAATATATCTTAATTAAAATTATTTGCACAACTTAATTATGCTTTGGAATTGAAATAAATAAACTTAATAAACAGCTTTTAAATTTTCTTTCGCTTGTAGCTGTCAGGTAAAAATATTTTTTTATAGTCTTATAACATTTTACAGTACATATTATTATTTTATTTATTGAAATTATGTTATGGTTAAAACTCCCTAAAGTCTATATCTTTATTAATAATTCATTAAAATGAAAATCCCATTACAGTATAAAGACGTAGTATATTTTTATTATCTAAAATAAAAATAATTGCTTCTCTTTGCCCGCAATGTTATCAAAATTCTTAAAAATGATGATAATGTTTAATTGTTCTATTTCCTCTTTGAAAGTTTTACTGTTTATATAGTTATCATCATTAAAAGATAATAAAAGTTTTATAAATTATGATTTATTAAAGACAAACAATATAAATTCTCGTATTTCGCATTACTGATATGACTTCCTGAAAATTATTACTCATGTGACTATAAAAAAAAGTAATTTGATTTAGTAATGACTATCTTTTATTACAGTAAAATTATTTTTAATAAGAATTACTTGAAAATGTTTCAATGAGAATGATATAACACGTTATTATCCTGTATATATGATATATTTGTTTTTAAATTAATCTAATATATAAAATGAAATAAAAAAAATCAAACCGTATTAAGTTAATACACATAATATTTCACAATATATATATATATATATATATATATATATATATATATATATATATATATATATATATATATATATATATATATATATATATATATATATATATATATATATATATATATATATATATATATATATATATATTTTTCTAGAAAAGAAACAAAAGAAAATTGTTACAGTTTTGTTTATAAATCAATTTTGTTTAAATACGATGCATTAAAATTAATATTAATTAATATGTGCTGTTTAAATAAACATTGCAGCACGAAACAAAAAGCTCTTTTATATTTAGATATTTAATTTATGAAAAAAAAAAAATTAAGAACGAATTTTGTAAAAACACGTATACAAGTATTTCATTATTTGGTGTTTTTTTTCAGAGTGTTATCCAAATTCCGATTCTTAACCTGTGTTATAATAATTACATCAAAGTGTGTTCTAATTAATAGTTTAACAATATAATGTGGCGTGACAATTAATTAACTAATACGACAGGAGATATTTGGCATCTTGAAGAAGGTTTGGACGTTTCGTGCAGCCCGCTTGCGTGGCTGCCCCGCCATAAAACTGAAGCATCCAAACTAATGGGCGACTTTGTTCTTCAGCTTCAATATATCGTGTCCTGGGTACAGAGGACTTCAAAGTCAGAATCTCGTGTCTTGTTTATATTGTGAGATGTACCTGTGGGGGTTTACCTGATGTTGGTTGTTGGTATTGTAAGGCTACTGTGCTTGCCCGCTATAAACATTTGAACGTATCACATCTGACACTGGGCATACAGAAGCTTCACTGCACGCTTCGGATAAACAAACATATCCACAAAAAATATATTAAAAAGTAAAAACAAACTACTAAATAAATTTAAAAAGAAAGTGCCTGTCGATAAACAAAAAGTGCCAGGAAACAAAATTTTATATTAAATTTTCCTGAATTTGTAATTATTATGATAGATTTATTAATTTTTAATTATTTACATGATACGTATACAATAAACGCTGCAAGGCAAAAATTGAGTTTGAATAATATTGTTTTAAAATTACTATATAACAAATCAAAACTGCCACCTCCAAGATTTAATTACATCTTTCACCTGCTACAACCTCCCGATCAGTGACTCATTTTACATTCACAATTTAAATAATGTTATTTGCCATGAACAGAGCTTACATTGCAGCTGAGAGCGCAGGACATTAATTTGTACAACCTACGTATTTGGCCGTCAGAAACTAAATACAATTATTTCAAATATAGGAGATAGAAATAAAAAATTATTTCTACTCAGGTCCAGAATTATTTTAACTGTTACTTGTGCTATGAATTTTCAATTAAGGGTTCGTAATTTTATATTTTTACAAAATTTCGCTATAGTACTGTAAATACTCAAAATGTAATTTAAATTAATTTTATATATTGAAATATATTATACAGTACAGTATTATGAATATAAAATATGAAAAATTATACTTTTTGTTCTTTGATGTATATTTTATTATGACATTTATAAAAAAAAAAACTAACACAAGGCAATACTTTTTTATTACACCTTCAATATAAAAAGCAATGACCCAACCCTGATATTCTCAGAATTATATAATATTATACATATTTATAATTCACATCTCCATGGCAACCGTGTTATTTACATGAAAAAAGGAACTTTTTTAACCTTTCCTCAAATCGTGCGAAATATTTTTACGGTAGAAAATATTTTAGTGATACACGTGTTAACAAAATATTTAATTTTTTTTTATATTTTATTAGTTAAAAAATTTATCTTAATGAATGAAAATTACAAGCAATTTAGTAAGCATGAACCTTGAATATGCATACTATCGATTGGCTAAATTTTCATTGCATATTCATTTTTTGCATTCATAGATAAGAAAAAACGTTGATTTTCTATCTTGGCAATGATAATATATATTCAATAGCAAGTTAAAGTATTAGTTTAATTAAAAATTGAATACTTAATGTAAAAATAAAACATGATTTTCATTTTAAATTGTAATGTAAAATTGTTATATTATACATTATTGAAACTTAATAAATATTTATGTTTAATAATATTTAAATGATATTCAGCTGCAAGGATTATAACGTGCAAAATACACAATGCGATTTTTTTTTTTTTTTGTAAAGAATTTATTTAAAAATAATATGGAATATTTAAAACTGAAATCATTCATACTGTTACTATAAATTGACCAAGCATTCCTCGCATACAAATGAGAAATAATACGCTCAATGCAGCTGCTATACTGAGGACGTTCTCTTACGAGGAATTTAAAATGATGGTCTGATAATAAAGCAGGCAGCTGCATGTTAAAAAGTAACATTCTGTCCAAAAATTGTCGTACGTACAAGGAAATATTAAAACATTTAAATTATCTATAATTCATGGAAGGAATATTTTAATTAGGCTTTGAATGTTTTTTTTTTCTTTTTTTTTTTTTCATTTCCTCAAATATAAGAAATGTTATTTTGTATTTTACACATTTTTACTAATATATTAAAAACATTTCATACAGCCATAAATAAAACATATCAAATTATTTATAATAATTATAATACTATAACACATTTTTAACAATTTTAATTAGGGAGTTTTGTTAATTGTTTCATTTACAATTCATTAATAATCTCTTTTAAAAAACAGTCTGTTTTATATGTGTATATACATTTTTTTAATTTTTTATAAATTTAGTTAAAAGTTCAGACATAAGTTACTGAGCAAAAACAATTAAGAAATGGTTGGCCTGGATGTTTCTTCAAGAGCAATTAGATGTTTAATGTAAAATAGTTAATCAAATATCACTAATAAATTATGAAATGGAGAGTGGAGAGATATGATAAAAATTCTTATAATTGTCTTCCATCAACTATATATAATTACTAATAATCCTGTCAACTAGAAAAAAAAAAACATTTAAAAACTCAAGATTTATTTAAAATTCTACTTAAAGGTATCAACGAGCAAATTATTATAAACAAGAAAATATTAACAATTAATTTCATTTACTGGAAATAACAAGACCACACCTTAAGAATAATAATTATATTTAAATAAATAATTATATAAATTATTATTATTATAGTTTACGTAATATTAAAATAGCATTCTTTTTATAAAAAAAAAGGCAGCCAATATGTTTTTGTTGATTGAAGAAAGTTATTCCACGACGATGTGCGTGCATGCAGATAAACACTACGTACAGATAGTCGTGTTTTTTGTTGTTGTCAGAAAGAATATCCGGGACTGAGGGCTTTGGCTGATTATTATCCGAGCTAATAACACGGGCCGCTTGTCACTGCATGCCTCCATCTGACAGCAGCGGTGGAGCAAAACAAACTGGACCCTTTACTGTATATAATTATTTAGTGTGTATGGACAATTTGTAATGGTATTTTTTATCAACAATATATTAAATCGAGTCGAATTATTTATGTTTTGCATTTTTTTACCGTAACGAAATGAAACCTCTTTAAAATAGACCTTCAAAAAACTGTGACGTCATAATCACAGATTTAATACGTATGATGGAAATACTTTACATGATTATGACGTAACAGAGTTTCTCGTTTTAATTTAAATGATTGAAAAAATGATTTAAATTGTTCCAGGTTTTGTAGATATGTGTATTTAATTATACAATGAAATAATATAAACATGGTGCAATGCATGTAAATTCAGAAGCAATTTTAATTAATGAAACTGCCACCTAAATGATTTTTTTTGTCACTCAATTAAGTCAAATATGTATACAAGATGTCAAGTACTGCAGTTATTTTTTTCTACAGTGCACGCATCATAATACAAGCACGTTTGCGGAACGGACAGTTAACCCATGTAGGCATTAAGACTGCAAAAATTGCCACTATAAAAAAAAAATAGAGTTTAAAGAGCTTTTAAATATTGTTAAGTATCTCCAATTAAATGTTTTTAACATCACGACTTAAAATACATGCGTATAGGAGATTCCAAACATTTCATAATTAACTTCAAATATTGTATAATTAATATATTATAATTTTTGAATACCTTGAAAATCGGTAAAATGTTGCCAAGGTTATTTTATATTTACATTATAAGATGGTGCCTTTGTTTATTGTTTTCCCATATTTAGTAACGTATCATGCATATATGCATAGCTAAAAAGTTTGCAGAGAGAAGAAAATGTGAAAAAAAAATGGATTATAGTAATTGCTTGAAATTACATTGAAATTGGGCTGAATTTAGTTACAAAAAGAAATTGTGCTTCCTAATTAAATAATCAGGAAACACAATTTCTGCATTCAAATAAAAATGTCCGTACTGGCTATATTTTAATATAGTTTGTCCTGAAATTTATATTCGCACGGAGATTATATATAGTTTGTTATTTTGATTTTTTTTTATATAACCGTGCAATCACTCGATACATGCAAGTTGTATTTATATATAGAAGATTGAAGGCAGGTATCGTATTGGTAACATAGGTAAAGGTAGGTAGGTATCAGTAGGTAACGACGAGAAATAAAAAGACAATGCGTATATTTTACATAACAAAAAGGTTACCATAGCGAACAGAAAGGTACGTTAACTTATTTGTTAAATGTACAGTGTCGGTGATGACGAAAAAGAAATGATGATACATCCATCAGTGTAAAATTTCCAAATAAACTGACTATACGAGTACATTGACATCAAATAGACGCCCCCTCGCGTGACTTTCTTATCTCTCGCCAAAATGACTGCACGTCCATTCATTGAGCACGCCGATCACAGCGAGCACACGACCAGCACTAATGTCTGTCTTACACTCACGAGCTTTTGACGTGCTGACTTGACCGGGTTTTTTGAAACGAACATGTAAATATTTTTTATTCATGCATGCAAAATTAAAAATTATATTACAGTGTTTTTAGAGATAAAGTTAACTTTCATTATTAATTTTTAAATATTATATAACATAATAATAAATTTAATTAGGAATTTTAATATAATAAATAAATTATGCAATTTACAATGTTTTAGATGTGATTTGTTTATTTTGCTGGATCCCAAAAAATCTAAATATTTTTCAATTGATTATAATTTTTTAATGTTGTTAAATACTTTTCGAGTAATTTATATATTATGTTGGTTAAAATTTTAGATTTTGTTACAATTAATTGTTATATTTATTATAAAAACCATTACTCATATAAATCGCACATATTATAATTATGTATTTACCCTTATACTTATTAATATATGACACGAAAAATTTTGATTATAGAATTATATTATCCATATAATAATTTCATATTCAGTAAATGATTGACATGCCAGAGTATTCTATGACAATCATGCACATATATCAAATTTATTCGTTAAAAGTTTAAGTTCATCGTTTCTGAAAAAATCTGATAGTAAAACGCATGTAGTGTAGTAAAGGTACTTCCCCCGTACAATTTTGCATTTGATTACGAAGGTATATGGATCAAACAACTCAGCTATAATAGGATTATTTTTATGTAAAATTAAGTCAAGTATGCTATACTGCAGTAAAACATTCGAACGCCTGAAAGTTAATTCCACTCGTCTAAGAAGGAAGTTGTAGTAGAGGAGGGAAATAATTGGCCAGGTCTTTTTCTTGTCACACTCATGTCAAAACCCCCTCCCTTTCTTCAACATTAACCTGTAATTTACCGCTGATAACTAAGCCGGGTTCTTTAGACTCAATTTCTCTCTCTCTCTCTCTCTCTCTCTCTCTCTCTCTCTCTCTCTCTCTCTCTCTCTCTCTCTCTCTCTCTCTCTCTCTCTCTCTCTCTCTCTCTCTCTCTCTCTATCTCTCTCTCTCTCAACGCTGCGATAATTTTATATTTTTCTATATTTTATCATAAAAACATCTTATAAAAATATAAATTAAATAATAATATTACTTTAAAATGTATATGAATCTAATCTTTTTTATAAATTGGACATTTTTTGTTATGATATTTATCTTTCTTTTTACAAAAGGTTATATAAATATTTTTTAAAGAAAAATTTTAATAGCTCATAATATACAGCTTATTTTTTACTACAATTTTTAGTAAGAATTTTCTTTTTTTTTTAAGATAATGGTGTTAAATAGCAGCGATAAACAATATGCATGGTTGAAAAGGTTTATTTGCGATAATATCACTACTGCAGGTATAAAGTTTTTAAAAGTAATGAGTGTAATTAGAAATATTAATAGCCTTCATATATCACATGATAAAAAAAATAGTTTTAAAGATTAAATTCGATAGAAATCGTTATATTACAAGAATTTCATTTTTTTTTTTCGTTCAGGATAATTCTATTGACGCAGTTAAAAATTTTATTCCGCAAAAAAAATGTCATCAGAGCCATTTCGTACTTGAATTGCCGCGAATCATGTAAATTTCAAATTGGTTTGAAAATAATCTAAAATCTGAATGAGCGCGTCGCTTAATTAACATTGGGCATTACCTGACAAAGACCCTCGATTATCTAGAAAAAATACTGCGTTCAGTGGTGTGAAAAAAATATAGCGACGTTCTATGACTTGAGCTTTAGCCACATGCAAATTTTGATCTTTTTTGTTTCGTGTCAGATTTTTCGTAAAAAAATCTTGAAAATCGTCCATGATAAATTATCACAAGAAATTTCAAAAAGAAATAATAAAAAATTTAAAAAAAAAATCACTAAAATATAATTACATCCATAAATGTGAGAATTTTAAATCAACTGTAACATTTTTGCTTATTCAACATTGTTTTTATATAAATGAATATATTATTTATATTTAATGAACAAATTTTCTCGTAATAGTGTTTTATGTATTTAATTGTTTTTTACTGGCTTAATTGTCTTACCCTTAATGTGTTGCACAATTAAACATGTTGTATTTAATTTGTATCGATGTAACTGAAATTTTATCAAAAAATAATTAATTTGAAATTAAAATTATTGAAATTATATACGAAATTACTTTCGTATATATATGATATATATACGAAAGTAATTTCAAATTAATTATTTTTTGATAAAATTCCAGTTACATCGATACAAATTAAATACAACATGTTTAATTGTGCAACACATTAAGGGTAAGACAATTAAGCCAGCAAAAAAACAATTAAATACATAAAACACTACTACGAGAAAATTTGTTCATTAAATATAAATAATATATTCATTTATATAGTATAAAAACAATGTTGAATAAGCAAAAATGTTACAGCAGATTTAAAATTCTCACATTTATGGATGTAATTATATTTTAGTGATTTTTTTTTTAAATTTTTTATTATTTCTTTTTGAAATTTCTTGTGATAATTTATCATGGACGATTTTCAAGATTTTTTTACGAAAAATCTGACACGAAACAAAAAAGATCAAAATTTGCATGTGGCTAAAGCTCAAGTCATAGAACGTCGCTATATTTTTTTCACACCACTGAACGCAGTATTTTTTCTAGATAATCGAGGGTCTTTGTCAGGTAATGCCCAATGTTAATTAAGCGACGCGCTCATTCAGATTTTAGATTTTTTTCAAACCAATTTGAAATTTACATGATTCGCGGCAATTCAAGTACGAAATGGCTCTGATGACATTTTTTTTTGCGAAATAAAATTTTTAACTGCGTCAATAGAATTATCCTGAACGAAAAAAAAAAAAAATGAAATTCTTGTAATATAACGATTTCTATCGAATTTAATCTTTAAAACTATTTTTTTTATCACGTGATATATGAAGGCTATTATATATAATTATATATATATATATATATATATATAAATATATATATATATATTTATATATATACACATATTATACTTAAAAAAAATCATACAATCCAAGAATCTGTTTAAAGTTTAAACCAATTAATGGATACTAGCCAAAAATAGTTACATGCTTGTCGTGGGTATTTGTATTTGAACACTTCCTTTAATGAAATATATTATCATTTCAATTCAAATCGTTGCACCAATTTCCTGCAGAGGCAGCACCGTCTAGCTGAATTATGTTGGAAAAAGTTCTAGTTTAGAATATTCTCACGAGAGGGACATGTCTTAAAGTAAAGTGCGCGCTAGAAAAAAAAGTTGAGTTAGTATTTTCTAAAAATAGTTCAAGTAGTCCTCCATATCAGAGCGTACTTGAGTAGGAGGCCAAAACCCAGCCGGCGCGATCGTCATCTGTCGAGACATTAGCCGTCCGGAATTTAAAAAATAACATGCAATGTAATCGGGAGGAAATATTTTTTTTTAAATATTTACTTGATATTAATGAAGGTGTCTTGTAGTGCAATAATACTTCAATGTAGTCTCCCGTTTGCTAATTATTTTATTTAGTTCATAAATATCATACTTCTTGAGATATAAGACGGTAAAGTTAGGGCGGGAACTTGGTTCTATCTTCCAAGCTTTAGTAATGTATCATGACGTCACGAAATATTGAAAATATAAAAGTACTTGAATCAACTTTCATACATTATTTTCGATGTAGTAAATAACTTTACTTGATACATACAAAGTATAGAAAATGCAATTAAGTAAAGTGAAAGTCACTCGCTATGAAGAAAGGCTTTCAATGTTCATATGACGTCATCGCCAGTAAATTGACTTTTATTACTTCGCGCATGCCGGCGCATGCGCAGATGTAACAGAAGTAGCAGAAGTCGGGTTCATAAAAGTTTAATTTAAGTGTATTAATATTGTTTTTGCGTGAAAAAAAAGGTTGTCCAGTAAGATTAAACTATATTAGAGTTAAACTTGTTTCATTTTGAAAACTCTAGCATACAGCGTAATTGTCGTAAACCGCGACCAAAGTCAAGCCCTCTCCCATTTGATTACACGCAAACCTGCTGCTCAGTAGGACGGCTATTGAAAAGTGGGCGCGGTCGTGTTGTGGCCTTCTACTCAAGTTTGCTCTGTCCATATCAAACCAAAATTCAAAAAATTCTATCTCAAATAGGTTTGCCAGAAAAAAATTCCAAAGTCAGAGTGAACGCGTCGCTTAACATGGGGCCTTACCTGACAAAAACCCTCGAATATTTAAAAAAAATACACCGTTAGGTGGTATGAAAAAAATATATAATAGTGATGTTCTATGACCCAAGCTTTAACCAAAAACCGATTAAAAAAAATTTCTCTCGAATCCATTTTTCCGTAAAAAAATCAAGAAAATCTACCATGTTAATTCCCATAAGATTTTTTATTATTTTTTTATGGAAAAATGGATTCGAGAGAATTTTTTTTTAATCAGTTTTTGGTTAAAGCTTGGGTCATAGAACATCACTATATTTTTTTCATACCACCTAACCATTGAGCTCTATACAAGGCTAGAGGGCTAATCAGCTGTTTTAGGCGCGCACGGCGTCTGGGAGGAAAGTGGGTGGTGGTCGGTGCTATCGAATGCCTGGTTGACCAACCTAAGAAAGTTTCCTTATAAAATAAATATTAAAAGTTACACTGCAGTTGGCAATTCTGAGGAGAATACGTTGGAATGTGTGACGAAAGCGCAATCTCCCACCCACTTCCTCCCGCCGGACCGTGCGCACAGTTTAACATTGAGAAGTATAGGGCATTATCCCTCTAGCCTTGTATAGAGCTCAATGCACCTAACGGTGTATTTTTTCGAGATATTCGAGGGGTTTTGTCAGGTAAGGCCCCATGTTAAGCGACGCGTTCACTCTGACTTTGGAATTTTTTTCTGGCAAACCTATTTGAGATAGAATTTTTTGAATTTTGGTTTGATATGGAGGACTACTTGAACTATTTTTAGAAAATACTAACTCAACTTTTTTTTCTAGCGCGCACTTTACTTTAAATTAAGTTTTAAAATTATAAAAATTAATAATGAATTATTGCAATCCCCAAGTGAATTGTATCATTCGTGAAAACCTTTCTGAATTAATTTTTCTAAACTATTCTATGACTTTTTTAAAATTTATTTCTTCGGCTTTAAGGGTAAGATAACACGAACAATCGATTGTTGATAGTCCCATTTGATTAACATGTAAACCTTAGCAACATCATAATAATTCTGTTTTTTTTTTTTTTTTAGAGACAGTTCTTAGCACCCAAAAAAATGCGGAAAAATTTTCAAAACAATCGGACGATCCAATTTTTTTAAATTAATTTTTTAAATTTTCAGTATAGCGCTAGGGCTTTCCAATGGAGACCTAAACTAAGAAAGTAATTTTAAAAAATTGGATCATCCGATTGTTATGAAATTTTTCCATATTTGTTTGGTGCTAAGAACTGTCTCTAAAAAAAATTTCAGAATTATTATGAGGTTGCTAAGGTTTACATGTTAATCAAATGGGACTACAACAATCGATTGTTCGTGTTATCTTACCCTTAAGGTTTATGATAATTAAAATTAAAAAGATATTGAAATATATATATATATTATATATATGTGTCGAAAATATTATATACAATTAATACATAACCAGCATGCACTGCTTATCCTGGCAATCACTAGCTTCTTTGATTTCTCTATGATTTAGCTGTGTGTTAATTAGGTGTTAGCTAATATTTTATGCTGAGTTTGTGTTGTTTTATTGACTTGCATAATTTTAGGAAGGTTGTATCTCAAATTCATCTCTGTAAATAGACACAAAGCTGTAGAGCTGAAAATTTGTTGAGATATGAAGAATAAAAAAATTAAATAATCCTATATAATATAATATATAAGAACGTTGATATAAATATAAAGAGAGTCAAATCTACAAATTATAAAACATAAATAATTAAAGGCTCTATAACCACATGCATATTTTAATTGAACAAAATTGTACCTATAATATAATTATTTTTATTTCCTGGTGCTTTCTGGTTGCTATATATTCCCATACTAGGGTTGGAACTGATATGTTATACTAATACGTTTGTTAACTGTTAATCATGTATTTATGAGGTAGTAAAATAATAAATTATTGTTTTATTCCTCGGCGACAAGTATGCACCGTGTTGTATTTGCAATATTTTTCTCTCTCCCTCTTGACGAATCAAATCCATTTTATATGTATTGTTAAGGTTAAATAATAGTATTAATTAACTGCAATCAGCCACAATTATTACTATCAATAGAAACAGCGAACCCACTTATTTTTAGTACTAGTGAATTTTTTTCTTTTTTTTTGGTCATTGTAATCTAAAAGATCCGCCAAGAGATTATTATTATGATCTTATTGGCCGATACAAATACACAAGTATGTATAATTGAGACCCAAATTCTAATTTGGGTCTTAACTAAACATACTTGTGTATTTGTATTAGCCCATAAGATCATATTAAGTCTCTTGGCGGATCTTTTAGATTGGAATGGCCAATATTTCTATGTTGACCAATATAATTATATATAAGTTTGTCGTTTCATTATATCTTAAGAATTAAAAAATTTGAGGTTAGGAAATAGTATTTTCAAAACAAAAAATTTCATTTTTGACACTTTCAAATTTTAAAACAAAATAATATTATTTTTTAAAAATAAAATAGCAATATAAACATTTTTAAATAAAACATTAAAATTATTTTTTAATAATTTATTTATTATTACAATACTTTTACATTTTCATGAAAATAAAATTATACACTAGACATTAACGATACACATTTATATAAACTATATATTATAAAATAAATTAAGTAGTTACATGTGCAGATGATAATGATAACGATTTTAAAATTAACAAAAATCCGTTCAACAACAAAAATAACCAGAGAAAGACGTCATTAAAAATTAAAATTTATCAAAGATTCCCAAACATCCTTATAATTCCATAACGTGTGCTTTAATTTTCCAATTAGAAATGTAACTTTATTTATAATGAAATAATTATTATTTAGTTATTTAGTTTTATTTTAAATATTTCATAAACGTGAGGTACAAATATCAGTATTGTCCACTGGCAATGGAATATGTTCTTAAATTTACACTATTTTCTTGATTCATTGTTAATGGAGTATCGATCTCAAATTTTTTTATTGCAGAAATGGATAGAGCGTGCAAAGTTATGCTACCCTGATTTTTTAGAGCTCGGGAACTATTTTTTAAAAATGATTGAAAGTTCTTTTTGTGACGTCACGAGACACCGCTCCTTAAGAAAAAGATAGGACTTGCCGCCTCGTGACGTCACAAAAAATACTTTCAATAATTTGTTAAAAATAGTTCCCGGGCTCTAAAAAATCTGAAAAAAATCAGGGTAGCATAACTTTGCACGATCTATACATTTCTGCAATAAAAAAAATGAGGTCCATACTCCATACCATAAAATTTTGGACCAACATTTAAGCGTTACTTTTCTAAATATGCAGTCGTCTGGGATGATTGCGTATAAAGACCGATCGAATAATTATAATACACATGTACGAACCTAATGGTGAAATTTGAGCGAAATGCAATGTTCTCTATAAAACTGTTAGTGCACGGTGGACCTTTTAAATCCTTTTTTTCAATATACGCATCACCATCGGGAGAATACAATGTGAACTGCATTTTTTATTACTAGAAATTTGCCATACGATTCTAACGTCTTATAAGTCTTGGAGAAACTGTCACTATAAATCTTATGACGTACGTACAATAAAATATTGTATGGTTCAGTATTTCTACAAATGAAGGCATATTTAGCATTTAAATAACACACGTAAAATGCACATCAGTGGAAATACTGAACTATTATACAATTATTAATTTATCAAGAATTTCACCATAAGACAAATGTTTCAAATTATCTCTGGTCATTTAAAATTAAATTTCAATCACTACTGGCATGATAAACTGGACAGAGATTCTTTTTTAAGACAATAAACTGTGTAAATTTTCGTTAGTCTGAAAGAGTTTTTGTACATAAAGGCAATGGAGTGCAATAAGTGAACACCAGGCAGGGATTACAAACCTTAACTGACGACTCTTTTATATTAGGAATGAGCAAAAGAGAAGAAGGCTACAATGTAGAGGTACAATGACCAGTACAGTTATGTTCAATAATACTGGGACACTTCATAAGCTGGAGTGTTGAAGTCAGCATTATTAGTCCACTCTCTTGGCTTACAGGGCAACACTGTTAGGGGTGAGGTCAAATTTCAATTAAATCAAACTGCATCTTCTCCAAATCCAACTGTCCACAATAATAATAGACAGCGTTGCAGGTCTTCAACTATTGGTTGCTTTTCTATCTCTCACGCACGCTCGAGTGTCCCATTCTTATTGTCCTTAACTGTACGACGACGAGGTGGTGCTCAGCAGTCAGTACCTCTCCGGACTCATGGTACGTCGGTAGCTGCCCACTGTGGAAGCCCGAGGGACGTCTTTGTTGGACTTCTCTCGCAACTCCGCCTGGCTGTCCCTGAAACGTCACACCGGCGATTAGACATCATGTATGTGTTTAGATATAATAGAGGACTAGAGAGGTAGATAAAGGTTATCATCAGTAGTATATAACCTAAAGTGGAGGGATTCTGCATTATCAATAAACAAAAAAACTCTAAAACATTGCAATTAGGTTGAAATCTTTACTATCATATATTAATACTATAGTGATATTTTTTAATGTTATCCATATATATAGTTAATTGATTGATTGTTGTTTCCTTTGTACTGTGTTTTCAGGGATTTACTGCATGCGCTTCTTCCGGGAAGTGATTTGTTCTTAATGGACTGTTTGTAAATCTCCTGCCTCTGACTTGTTATTTATGTACTCATGAAGAAAATATAATAAAATAAATCAATTTTTCTGCAGAGTTTCAGGTTCAAAACTGAACTAGAAACCTGTCACTCACTTTGCATCTTGGTCTCCCCGCCTCTCCAGCTCAGCAAGGGTGTCAGGCAGCGACTTGCCGGCCGTCTCTGGCAGTAACAGCACGCACAGACCGCCGGCCACACCGAGAGCTCCCAGCACGCCCATGGGAAGCCGCACTGCGATACTGGACTGTAAAGGAGAGGGTGGTTAGTACGCATGATGACTGATTTGATATGAATAATGGTAATAATTGGATTTGAACTCATGAAAGCCAGATTTTGGGCCAAAGAGAGAGAGAGAGAGGTTTCTCATTAATCACGTTTATCAAAAAGTCTCCTTAAAATTAGATAGGTGTTCATAGTCGTGGTTATAGTGCTGAGAAACCCGCATGTACTGTACACATGAATAATTCATAATTAATTGAATAATAATATACTCTTTGCATGCAATTAATTGGTACGTGGGTACATCTTTTCGCATCTCTCTCTCGCAAATCGTGCCACGATCCATGATTTTAATTTTAACAGGTTCCATCATCAGTGACTCACCAGATTCCAAAGGTAAGGTACGAGCATGAGAGCGATGCCTGCCGCGACGTTTGAAGATCCGACCCCGAGGTTCCTCATTACTGTGGGGAAGAGTTCGGCGGTGAACACGGGCAGGATGGCGTTGGAGCACGAAATGGAGAACTTGCCCATCATGGTGAGTGTGAGCACCAGCCACTGAATTGACTCGTCGTCTGAAATATCGTTAGAGTAGTGGTTACATGAAGTACAGACAAGATAAAGTCATGGTTACATGAGACCAGATGGCGAACTTGCCCACTATATGGTGAGCGTGAGCACCGTCTCGTCGTCTGAAATATCGTTAAGTTGAAAAATATGTATGTAGATTCTCTAATTAATTCGATAATAAATTTATTCGGAATGGTAAGTATCCATCCGAAAAATTATATAGTCGCCATGTTCGTTTGCTAATTTTGGGTTCTGCTTCAACCACCGTGCATCGGCGCGCAGCCCTTCTGCGCACGTTTTTTCGGCTCGAAGTCAAAACACTACTACCGCGAAATTCTTTAGATACTCTTTAATTAAAAAACCATAGCCCTCTGGTGGAAGGCCAAGACCAGCAGGGGCGATCGTCAACTGTCAAGATATTAGCCGTCTGGAATTTAAAAAATAACACGCAAAGTAATGGGGAGGAAATATTTTTTTTTAAATATTTACCTGATATTATTGAAGGTATCTTGTAGTGCGATACTACTTTAATGTAGTCTCCTGCGTGCTGAGTATTTTATTTAGTTGATAAATATTATACTACCTGAGAAATATTACGGTAAAGTCAGGGCGGGAACTTAGTTATATCTTCCAAGCTTTGGATATGTATCATGACGTCACGGAATATTGAAAATACAAAAAAGTACTTGCATCAACTTTCATACATTATTTTCGATGTAGTAAATAACTTTACTTGATATACAAAGTAAAGAAATTGCAATTAAGTAAAGTGAAAGTCACTCGCTATGAAGAAAGGCTTTCAATGTTTATATGACGTCATCGCCAGTAAACTGACTTTTTCCTTCGCGGCTTCGCGCATGCGCAGATGTAACAGAAGTCGGGTTCATAAAAGATTAATTAGAGTGTATTAATATTGGTTTTGCGTGAAAAAGAAGGTTGTTACGCAAGATTAGACTATATTAGAATTAAACTAGTTTCATTTTTAAAACTCCAGCACACAGCGCAATTGTCATAAACCGCGACCAAAGTGAAGTCCTCTCCCATTTGATTACACGCAAACCTGCTGCTCAGTAGGACGGCTATTGAAAAGTGGGCGCGGCCAGGTCTTGGCCTTCCACCAGAGGGCTATGATTAAACTGACCCAAGGCAAATAATAAAATTTTTATAGCAGCAAACGTAAAAGGTTAGTGCCAATACGTAATTTTAAATTTGCAAACATAACTTATTTAGATCGAGGGTTAACAATAAGCGATCGAAAAATTGCTCCGTATAGGATCTTACGTGCGCCCAATCTTTTTTTGTAAGTAAATGGGAGGACAAAGGATTGGTGATGTCATTATGGATGCTGACCATTAAAATCATATGACAAAAAAATTCATAATTTCTAATTATTTCCATTACATTCTATGTGCAGAAATCAGATGGATTACATGATTGCTATTGCTGGGCTACATATTTCCCATGTTATATTTTTTACATAACGATGTAAATAAAAGGTATAAATTACATTATTTTTATAACATGAAAAAATATAATATAAACTTTCTGTCATTTTTTTTTTAAAATTAAACTCCCTATAATTTAAAATATTACTAATAAAACTAATAAATTAAAATGTAAATAAATAAAATTATTAATTTTAAAATAAATTTTTACATTACTAAATTATTAAAAAAATTTTGAGTTAGAAACTGACCTGTAGGCACGGCGAGGGTTAGCAGACAGGCGACCCCCGAGCATGCAAACGTCAGACAGAGCGGCAGTTTGCGGCCAGACTTCATCAGAAACAAAATGCTGAGGCCGATGGCGGGCAGCTCAACACAACCTGCAACAACGTAATGTTTATGTCCTGCATTGAGACAATTTATTAGTAATTTTATTGTGTTTTAACTTTTAATTCATTGACGATCAAGTTTCCTCAATATTACAATAAAATTGTTTTGACATTTTTTTCAATAAAATTATTGTAACTAAAATTTAAATACTAATTAGATCCTAAAAAGAAACATTTCACTATAAAAATATATTCTTCATTTTTTAATATTTAATTTAAAATTATAATAATCCATAAATATATTATAAGGTAATGACTTTATTTAGATAATTTAAATGAAATAAAAAAAAATATAGGCATTAAAATATATTGATTTTTTTTATCAATTACAAATATTTTGCCTAGATTTTGTGTTCTAAATAAACTATGATCGTAATTATTGCAGCATATTAACAGGATGAAAATTTATGTAAGGAAAGGTTGTAGAAACACAAATTTTAAAGTTAAAATTCATAAATTTAATAGAAACAGCGAATATTAAAATTATTTTTCATTCCTTGCCATACACTTAATTTTACAATATATTACATAATTGACTTTTTATACTGTAGTTCAACAATTGAAATATTATCTCAGGGAGTTGTAAGAAGTGAAAGGTTTTCGGCTGAACTATAAACATGAAGACTCTATATAGACTTAGGAGACAGGTTGAAATTCATCAAATAAATCTCTCTGCAAGGCCTCAGGTTCAAAATTGAGCTAGTAGTCCAAAAACCTCATACTTTCGGTGTTACTTTTACATATGTTGAACTGTACAGTTAAATTAAGAAAATATTATTCCTTCAGGAAGCAGCTGTAAGGATTCAGCTCTTCTGTTTGTAATTTAGTATTGAAACTTATCACAGTGGTTTGAAGTGAAAGTAGTGATCTGTGAAATTAAAACGCTAAAATACGAATAGGAAGACCAGCAATCTTACACTTCCGGAGAAAATATCTTGTAAATTTGACTGTAGTTGCGTACAGTCAAATTAATTTTATATTCCCGCCGGAAGTAGCCGGAAGTGAGAGGTTTCTAGCCTTCAAATTTTGAAATTTTGGCTAGGGTTCGTAAGAAGAGTACTAACATGTTTGCAAATTTTCAAGACTCAGACATGATTACGACGACCAAAAACCTCCCACTTCCGGTGGGAATATTACATAAAATTGACTGTACCTGCAATGACGACGTTGAGGTAGACGTCTCCAGCCATGTTGCCGAGGTTCAACATCAGGCCGTAATAGACGAGGTACAACGTGAACCAAATGATGTAGAGCACCAGGGAGATTCGTCGGATGTGAGCCGTGCGGAACAAGTCCAGAAACCCGGGCCTGGCGGTGTCCTCTTTCTTCTCGTCACCTGGGAACTAAATATATGGGGTTAATTATAATTGAGGTTTTGTGGGGGTTGGTGGAAATTATTACGAAAATATGTAGCCATCAACAACCCAAATTTTCAATATTAAAGGAAAAGTATGCCTTATCACAATAATTAACAATCATTTAACATATATCTAAGTAAATATTTATCGTTTTGCCTGCACTTGAAACGTGTATATTATTATTTATGTATTTATGTAGTATCGAAGATTTAATAAATCCATTGATCTTGCAATAAAATTTGTAATTATATATATATAAACACTATAGCATAATATTGAAATTGCTTTTATTTGTATTTGCCACATTTTTTGCTTAAATAATCCTTGTAAGATATTTAAAATGATTTTGGACACAGGCATATTTATGCCCAAACTGATATTAAAAAATGTATCATTATTAAGTAAAATTTAACAAAATAATTTAAAATTTGTTTTATTATTTAAATATTTTTAAAATAAACAGTTTTAATAAATTATTTATGAATCAATGTTTGAAATTTTTTTGAATTTATTTGCATGATGTCTTATTACCTGAGCCAGCATTTTGTCAGGGTTCTCAGGTATCGGTCTCTTGTTGACCCTGGCTCCCTTCTGGAGCACGGTGAGCAGCTCCTCGTGACGTCCCATAGCCAGCAGCCAGCGGGGGGACTCGGGCAGGACCCTAACACAATCATCATAACGTTAAGATCTGGAGGTCGTGAGTTCAATCCCGAGTGGTAGCAATGGTTTTTTAATAAAGAAAATAATGACCCTGACTAAAAGGCACAGTAGGGCGCAGTTGGGCACAGTTGCCCTTCACAGTTGGGCTAAATGGGACTCCCATTTAGTTACAGTTCACTCTAGAAATTCACATCTTAATTCAACTTGATTCAACTGTACGTCCCAATTGAGACCAGCCACAAGGGGATTATGAACTAGGCTGCCAAGTTCAAATAACATTGGAAAAAGACATGAATATTGAACTGGGTAGCTAACTGTGTCCAACTGTGCCTTTGAGTCAGGGAAGTATTATATTAGAAGTGGTACCAGAACGTTTTATTCCACAATTATTATAATAAAAAAAAAAAAAAAAACACTAGCTATTTCTCACTCGAGATCTGCATGAAGGCTCATCATGCATAGACACAAAATTCTATAATTTTAATAATGCAATATCCGTCTTTTAAATACATTTTTTTTTATTTTAATGCTGTGTAGTCAATTTTTTTAAAGTCCCACACACCATAGAAAAAAATTAATCACACGTTACTGCAGTAAGTACTGCAATTTAGTTAATTTTATACCATTTATATTACTGGAAGTGTTAAGTGGCTATCCTGTTTGTTAACTATGTTTCTATGCAGAGGGCTTTAACCAGGCGAAATCTTGTCGTAAAACGCTTGATGTAAGAATTTTATTTCTGCGTCTGCGTAAACCAACCTTTAGTACACTCACCAGATAAGTCCGAAGAGCAGCATGGCGGGGAGGGTGATGGCGAGCTGCAGGTACCTCCAGCCCCGCACCAAGTAGGCGATGCCGGCGATGGTGATGTAGCCGAGGGGGACGGGGAACAAGAACGACACCCCCGCGATGGTGCGCCACTTGCCACCCACTATCTCCATACCTGGAATACACGGGGGGAAAGTTATGTTACCATACTTGTATATATAAAGTACTTTTCTTACGAACAAGTAGCCAAAATTTCAAAACAAAAATACGAATGAAAGGTCACTTCCGGGTACTTCCAACGATAGTGAAAAATTAATTTGACTTAACAAATGAAAGATTAACACCGGAAGTAGCATGAACTGGACGGATTCTGGCTGAAAAATGAACATAACAATTTGAAGAATGTACAGTTTCATATAATATTAAATTTATCTGCAAAGTTTCAGGGTCAAAATTGAACTAGAAAACCAGAAAACTTGCACTTCCGGTTGGAGTTCTTCATTTTTTGAACTATGGTATCTTAGGGATGAGAGCAGTAAGGAGACTAGAATAAGATATTTTATTACAATGATATAAAATTTATAAACCTTCACATATTTGATATTTCCAATATAGATTATAGTATTGCATCATAAATTTAACTTTTATATATTATTTTACTTATTACTTTTTTACACTCAATATTTCACGTTATTTATAATACTATAATTTGAAAAGGTACTCATCAATTTAATTAATCTGAGAACCGTCCATCCATGAGAGTTGGATTTATTCATGTTTCAATATCATGCATGATTATATAATATATTTTAACTTTTTAATTATATAATTACAATACAGTAATTAAATAATCATAATTTTTCATATTAATTACATTTTATAATAATTTCCTTGTGAATTAATTATAAAATATTATTATTAATTAATACTTTAAGATTGTAAGATTTTAAATTCAATTTATGCTCTATTAAATTTCTTGTAATACTAATAATTTTAGTTTTTATTTAATTAATATGTTATGAAACATGAATATTCAATGAAGAATTATATATTCTATTATAAACTCAACTCCCTCCTCTGGGTTATATCTGTTCAGTAAAGATATGAAAAAAGAAAACGCAAGGTATTTATTAATGCATTTCATATCTACTAGTAACATGATTAAATTTCATTAAAATTTGACTTAAAATATGTAAGAAATTCTAGAATGCTATATATGTTAGCACCCTGGAATAGAATGCACCCTAGAATGCTATGTGTAAGATATTACTGCAAAAACATATCGTACAAAAATAAGAATAGAAAATTCCCTATATTATAATGTTAGATAATTTTTATGTCCCTAAATATGGGCTTATTATCATCAGTATAATTTTATTATTATGCATCAATATATTGCTGTTTTTAGAAAAAAATGTCAATTTCAGAACTTTTTCTCATATTTGTAATAATAACTTTCCATCAGGTTTCAAGTCATTTACGCATCGCTTTGCTCAAACTGTATATGTCAGGCCCTTCGAATTTCTCACTAATCCTTATTAATACGAACTCGTCATCTGGACTAATGGACAACATACATGAAAATTTTTATTGCAGAAATGAACCAAATTATGCTACTCTGAATTTTTTCAGATTTTTTTCAGACCCGGAACTATTTTTAAATAATTATTGAAAGTTCTGTAAATTAGGTTGGCACTCCTGAATCCTTAATAAAAAGGATAGGACCGAGACGCCTCCAGGGGGTGTAGCCGCACTTTCAATAATTATTTTAAAATAGTTCTGGGTTTCAAACAAATCTGAAAAAATTCTGAGTAGCATAATTTGGTACCCTCTATTCATTTCTGTAATAAAAAATTTCATGTATTTTGTCCATTGTAAGTACATTTTGAATTATAGTAAAAATATTACTAAAAATCCTCTTAAAGTCTTTTTCCACCGCTGCAATATTGCATTTCACTACGTACTTAAATATAATATACTTCAGTAACCCACGTGACTACTTTCCAGCGTTCTGATTGACTTAGTTTAGTCACGTGGGATATTTAAGTATATTCATTGTAGTTGGAACGTCTACTTACATAGCACGAAGCTGCTGAACACGACACTGACGGACACGAATCCCAGGATAATCCTGAGGATCATGTACAGTTCGAACCAGGGGGTGAAAGCGATGGCCGTGCCTGCAGCCACCTGGATCAGTAGCGACAACATCAGGGTCTTCTTGCGGCCGAATCTGGAACCAAGGGGGGGGGGGGTGTTAGAAGACGAACTGAGAAAAAGGCTGTTTCTTAATTAGAATTCGATATCCTTATTATATTGGAGGTTAATGGTAAATGACAATAATATAAATATATGACATTTTGTATGGCAGAAATAATAAAAAAAAAGGTTAACAAATTATATTTTTGAATTTTCGCAGATATTTCTTGAGTCCAAGAAATTATTGAATGTGCGGTTACGCCCCCTGGAGGCGTTTCGACCCTATACCTTTCTATACACAAATTCTTTTAAAGGTAGTAGCCACACTGGTAATATAGCATAGCACTCGACCACGTAGAAAATAAAAAATGTAAACAACCTTCAGGTCAGTAACACAAGCAAAACTCTGCATTTCATTCGATAATTCTCATTCACTTCGTTTACATGACGTTGTTTAATACGTATTCCTTGACGATGGATAATGTTATTCTTATGAGGCGTCGTCAACGGATATGTGTTTAACAGTCATGTAAACGTAGTGATTAGCGTACTTAGATACTCCTATTTCATATTTTGCAGTTACCTATTTAGAGAAAACTGAGATCTAAGAATGTCTAATGTATTTGGCTAACAAATTTTTGACCCACTATTACTTATAAAAATAAATATAAAAATTTCAACAATTTTTATTATTTTTATTACGATTTATAACCATATTTTAACTACTAATTTACTATATTTTTCCTACAAAAATAAATTTACTTTAAAAAAACAAAATAAATATATATTTAAAAAAATATTTATTATAAAATTCTTGAAATTAAAAATACGTTCTTTTTTAATTATTATTAAAAATTATTTTAAAACATTTACAATGTTGCTTCAGCATACAATTGAGTTCTACGAAATAAGCTGCGTGGCAAAATGTGCATAAACACAGCAAGAATAACGTTACGTTTGTGCAGTCATGGTTTTAAATGGAAACTCCCTAATACTCAACTCTATATTCGTAAGAAAATACAATGAAATTGTTGTTGTAAAAACATTAAGGTAATAAATATTGAAGAAGTACCCTCACCTGTCTGAAATCATTCCAGAAATGAGACCTCCGAGTGCCACTCCTCCCAGGAACATCATTTCAGCCACGTTGGACAGCTGTTCTCGTCCGCACACCAACTGCCACTGGAACGTGAGGGAACAGATGACGTATGACGTTTCAGTAATGATTTGGACATGATCAACTTCAGCCAGGAAATTCTATCTCCTTTTTACTTATCTTCTCCATTACTGCATTGTTATAGAGTTACAATATCTGCAGGACTCTCTCTGGGTCTATCTGCTTGTAACTTACTCGAAGGTGGACCATTCAGTAATCCATTTATTACTCAGTAGCAGTAGTCATCATGACATTGAGGTCAAGCGTGGCGCAGTGCATTGACCGGTTCTCGTTAGATCACCGAAGTCAGGCTACGTCGAGCGTGGTTAGTACTTGGATGGGTGACCGTTTCAAGTAAAAAATACGCTGCTCTCTCCCTGGGGTAAATTCATCTCGCTTTCCACCCAGTGCAGTGATGCACTTGTGTGTGGTTCCCCAGGCTTTGGACATTGCTTTGGTCCATTGAGAAAAAGTAGAGGTGTCCGTCCTGACTGAGGTTTTCCACGGTTCCCTCAGTCTCACCTCAGCGAATGCTGGGACGCGTGAGCATGCAGGCCGTGGCCACTATCCGTTCCCTACCTTATCCCTACCCAGTACCCCGCCGCGAGCTGTAAGCTCTTAGGGGTGTATCCTTGTAAAAAAAAAAAAAAAAATCACTACGTTTACATGACGGTGTTTAATTTGGATTCGTTTGTAACGGATAAATGTTATTCTTTTGAGGCGTCGTCAACGAATCCGTATTAAACACCGTCATATAAACGCATAGTGATAGCGTATAGGTTGCTTATTTGAAAACTTTGACTCAAGGGAATATTTTTTTATTATCAGTTCAAAGGTACCAACGGGGGACTTAAAAGTGTCTAGAACACAGCCCTTATGGGTGATGTCATAAACGACGTTTGACATCAAGGTATTAGTGATAAAAAGAAGAAACGCAGCGACCGATCTTCACTCCACAATTTCAATGCACATACGATGTAAATAATAAGACACTTTTAAGTCCACCGTCGATACAAGCTGGTAAATCTGGCAGGTATCAGAAGTCATTGAAGTGAGCAATGTGGTAACGGTGATGATGAAAAGAATGAAAGATTAAAATTTTTAAACAAAGTAACTGTACGTCTGCCTCGCCTCAGAGTCACATAATAACATAATCACAGCTTATTGTCGGCTTACCTGGCTGGTGATTGTGTCTCCGTCTGTGACGTTGAACTCCCAAGCGTCGCATGAGCGGGTGCCGAGGCTCTCAGTAGACTCAGCCGCCCATGCGTCCAGGTCGATCTTGCCAGTGTAGTCTCGGTCCCAGAGTTCACAGCTACTGCCGTTCTAGAATGGGATATGTCAGTTACTACCATAATTTGTAATAACGAAATTGTTATCTTAATTGTGAAAATATTTTTACACTATATCTTGGTGTAATTTTTTTAATTGTGTTTTTATATTTTGTAAATTATAAGAATTTCCAGTGTTATTAAAGCTCTCTGGAATTTCTTAAAAAAATATTTTTATAAATCATAAACTTTTGTATTTTGTAATATTAAATTATTGAGTTTTTTTTAATTTTTTGAAATTATTTTTAAATTTTTTTATTTACTCTTCAAAGTTAATTACAATGTTGTATATAATAAAATTTTAAATATAAAGCACCGAAGAAACAATTATTTGGTATCAAAAACGAAAATGTACGTAGCTGGTTTTACTGGCCGACTATGCACGGTGGAATGATAAATATTTATAAATCCTTAACTATTATCAGGGAAAACCATGATCTATTCCCTGATATTATGTAATAATTTTATTCTATATATCTTTTCATAAAATTATATATTAATTTTTTCATTTTAATTATTTATTGCAATATATATATTTTAATTGTAAACACAGAATACACAATCCGGCTATCAATTAATATAATAAGTTAGGGGAGTTTTTAGTAATGGAATATTTTTAACAAAGCGAATCAAATTTAAAGGGATTTAAATTGTTCACATTTGAGTATAAAAATGACGAAAAAAATTTTTTTTTCTTTATGTAACCCCAGGATATTTTTTATACATAAATCCTGAAGAAAATTCAAGTAAATAATTTTAATAATCTCTTAATAAACCCCTTATTTTAAATTACACTCATCACAACTCTCGTTCAGGAAACTTTTTACTCTCACCTTGGAGTGACTGACATTCCTCCACATGTCCGGGGTCAGTCCTGCATCTCTGGCCGCTGCCGTCATCTCACACCAGTATGGCGAAGCCCTGGCTTGAAAGGTGATGGCCATAATGTGCCAGGTACAAGGCAGGTTGAAGAGCGCCAGGAGGAAGGTGAGCCGAAGTTGCCAGGGTCCATAGTCCCCCACCGCCGCCGACACTGCGTCCTCATCTACTGGTGCTTTCGCTTCCTCTTCTAGGGAATGTTTCTTACCGTCCGTGCGTGTGATTGTGGCTGACATCTTGTGCTCCAGTAGAGCGGCGCTTGGGGAGTCTGCAACAATATGAGTTCAACAATTTGAGTTTGTTAATTAAGAAATTCTGCATGCAAAAACAATTTCAATGTTCATAAACAAAAATTTAGGCTGTACATAGCAATTTGTAACCAATAGGCAATTGAGATTCCTTGCTAGGAGATAGCAATAGTATTGATGTAGTGGGAGGTGGGTTGCAGTGTCAGGTTTCATCATATCACCAAAGTCAAGTAACGTTAAGCGTGGTTAGTAATTGGATTAGTAACTATTTTCGACAAAAAACATTTTTCCTACTCAGGGATAAATCGTTGCGCTTTTCCACTATGTTGTTCCCCTGACTTTGGACCATTGCACTTCCGGTTCTTTGAAAAAAGGAACAAAATCTTTTCTGAGGTTTCCACGTTTCCCTCAGTCACTAAGTGCATGCCAGGATGGATTGCACGGCCGTGACTGTGTTCTGGAAGAGCCCGTGAAACGTTCAACTTAGGGTATCGGAAGATTCATGTTTCAAACTTCATTAATTAGTGTTTAGAAGTACCCAATTGAGGTTTGATAAAAAATATATTGAGGCACATTTCAAAAAATTTGCATAATTGCCATCATCTTGGCGAGAGCGTCTATCAGTGGCGAGTGCAATGTTCATCTCAAGATCTATAATGAAGGTTTCTTAACATTTTTTTAAATACATGCTCTTCAGATGAAGCAATTCAGTGTTTTCTAGCAATATTTTAAAGTTAAATATTATTTATCACGTGGTAGTTGAGTTAAAAAAATTTCAGATGTTTTTATTACCTCTATATTTTTTAAAAACAAAATCTTTATTTTTTTAATTACAAATTTGCAAAAATTATTCAAAATAAAATTTAAGTACAATAAATTTATTGCATTCTTAAAGATTACTTTTTAAGGATCATTGATTATTGATTATATTACTACTAGTTATAATTTTTATATAATATATTTTTACAGGTACAGTATATCAATTATGGTGTTCTTTCACAACTCATTCCATACTTTTTTGCAGCTATAAATTAATATAAATAATAATAATGATATGAGGTACTTGATTAACAAATTTTTAACAACAATGAAGGGCTGTGTATTACTCCTGCCCAGCTCCTGCCCTAATTTAATAATAGTCAATTCAGATTTTTTTAACATTATATTTAAACAAGGTGTCTAAATAAACGTTTATTTAGACACCTTGTATTTAAACAGGTATTTCCCTTTTAATATTGCAAATTTGTTGCATTTCTTTTTAGCATTATAATTGTACTGCATAACGTTGTAACGTCATGTCAATTTCATATGCTCCATTTTTACATGATTGCATTTTGGAGCAAGGTGTTAAGAGTACTAAATATATAAATAGGGTTAAAATAATGTTAAAAAAAATATGCAAAATGGTAATCGAGGTATTCAATTTAACGATTGACCTCAGTTACAAACCGGAAACGGGAAATTTCTGTCGAACGGAATCGAATAAAATAAATTTCAAAAAATCGAGGATGCTCTAAAACTTAATCGCTTATGGTTTGAGCAAATTCAAGGGGGCGGTTTTCTCACAACAGCTCCATTTCCGGTTTCCGTCCATAAGGACAATGTTAAAGTTCTGCATAAGTTTTCTCAAAACTGGTCGAACAGATCCACTTAAAAAAAATTAAGCAACCTTATTGTGGCGAGCTTAAAGACTCCTGCAAGTCTCATTAGAATTAAGGGGGCCGTTTCAAAGATCCAAACCAACTGAGGTCAATCCTTAAATATAATTTTTAAAAAAAATCATACAGGCTGCATTGCCATTTGTGTACTTCCTGCATTGTTAAAAATACCTTCATGCTATATTGCAGCTATAACATTACCCCCCTATAATTATTATGTTATGAACTCTATTGACCATGGCTTTTCCTTGACATGAAGATAATTAAGAATAATCTTTAAAATTGTCAAAGTTAATGATATTTCATGACGTCAATGAATATTATGTTTGAAGCAGTCATGTCTATATAAAGAAAGACTCCATGGCCAAATTGAACACGGTACAGACTCGTAGATCATAAGAAATCTTAAGTGCGGAAGCTTTTACAAAAGTGACTGATGTTCTTAACAATGGCAGTGTTAGGCAAGTCAACTATTAATGTTATCAATTATGATTTGTTACAGCCTTTTCATTGCCATTGATGCTCTCTTTTTTAATGCCACACACAGCTGTCAAATATTTATCACACTTGTAGGATTTCAAAGTTGATTTTTTAAGTGCGAAAATTATTTTTCAATGCCTATGATTTAGTTTTTAGTTTTATATTACAGCTGCTTGATGAAATGATTATCAAAACAGAGCTTGGTTTTTTATAAAATATTAGTGACATATTATTATTATTGTAGGTTGCAGTTTACAGAATATTTTATCATAATTATTGTATTATAAAAGCTATGATGTCTATAAAAATAAAATGTCAAATATATTTAATGTGTTTCTTACATTTTTTACTTCAAAAAATTTACTAAAATATTTTATTATTTTTTTTTTAAATATTTTTATTGTAAATTAATAAAATGTAATAAACTTTTATTATATTACAATTTACTTAAGTTTGAATTTAAAATTATATAATTTTACTTAATTAAAATAAATTTAAATAAATGTGACTTGGCAGTAATTGAAAGGTAACAGTGCAACGTAATGATATCATCTGCTGTTCGTAAACCAAAGCAAGGTGTTGCATACTTATAATTTTAAATTTAGACATGTGGGATTATGGAACAATTTCTTATTCTCCTACCGTTCCCAGTATCACCTAGCTAGTACAATATAATTCAGTTCAAAATATAAAGTAATGAATAGATAATGCAGTCATTGCAGTCAAGAACATAAAATGTATTAACAATGAGTTAATAACTGAATGTAATTTTTTAATAATAAATATATTACACTGCTAAAATATAGGGTGAGAAGTGGCCGAAGCGCTATTTAGTACAAGTCAAATGAGTAGCATTTTTTTTATTACTACTTTAAGTGTTAAAAACATTATAAATATTATTATATATTTCTATTGATGTACATTTTGCTTAAAAAAATTGCTTCACGTTTAAAACTGACCAGTAGCTGCTGGGAGGAGTAGCTAGCTAGTGTATAATGCACATTGTTCAACATAATTCCTCGTTTTAATTTTTTTTTAATGGAATTATTACATAGCTATTAAATTTTAATTCAATCCTTCAGTATCTTTTGAGCACACATTTAGAATACACCTCATATATTCAAATTATTGTGTCAGAAGATGATGCAATGTTCCATGGTCAAAATTCACAAGAATTATTTGGAGGACTCAAAACTGCCTAAATTAAAGATGCGGAAGAAATTAAGCAGTCATTTTTGAAATGTTAAGGTAACAATATAAGGTGTACGCAAATGCGTCATTAAAATTGGTCTATTGTTTAACAAATCCTTCGCTTATCTTTCTGGGGGGCGGTGTCGAGCTGTCAAGTAAGTTCAAGGATTAGATTTCTCTCAACACCTCTCCATCAGTGTCCTGATTAATTTGCAACCGAGACCAAAGTTGTATTGCACAACAATTTTATGCTGAAATCATTAAAAAATTAATAATCTTATACATGCTGTACACTATTTGTACCTAAACGATTTATTTAAGAAAAGTGATATTTTAGTGATAATATTACAATTACGGCATCAATATTTTAGATTAAATTACAATTAACAATATTATAACTTATTTAAAATTCTCATCTTTCAATTTAATGTTATCGATATGCTTTGATATATAACATACCAACATTTTTATAAAATATAATTTTTAAATTATGGCAAATAAAAAATATATAACTGTTAATTTTTTTTTTTTATTTAAGGGTAAGATAACACGAACAATCGATTGTTGTAGTCCCATTTGATTAACATGTAAACCTTAGCAACCTCATAATGATTCTGAATTCTTTTTCATTTTTTTGAGAGACAGTTCTTGGCACCAAAAAAATATAGAAAAAATTTCAAAACAATCGGATGATCCAATGTTTTTAAGTTAATTTCTTAGTTTAGGTCTCCATGGGAAAGCCCTATACTGAAAATTTAAAAAATTAATTAAAAAAATTGGATCGTTCGATTGTTTTGAAATTTTTTCTACCTTTTTTTGGTGCTAAGAACTTTCTCTAAAAAAAAATTCAGAATTATTATGAGGTTGCTAAGGTTTACATGTTAATCAAATGGGACTATCAACAATCGATTGTTCGTGTTATCTTACCCTTAATGTCTTTTTTTAAATAATATTAAAAATCTGAATTTTTTATGCATTAATATTTTCTTTTATATTTTATCATTATATTACGTGTTAAATTATAATTAAGTTCACTTTACTAATTGATTTAATTTGCATTAAAAAATCATTTAATGCTTGCTTCCCATGTAAATAGACTCATTTTCTATGAATTTGTTGATTAATTACTAGGTGAATAATTTTTATTTTATTTATTTTTTTTTTTTTTACTCTAAATATCCAGGACAGACTATTGTTAAGATGTTATGATAGCCCGATTACGGAAGATACAATATATGCATGGTTTGTTTATACACTCATGTTGAAATAATTTGAAGTATTTGAAACTCCATCAGCATAAATATATAAGAGTAAACATGAAAACAAAATTAATGCATAATTATAAATTATAATACAAGGAAATAGATTTTTATACAACTACAATGTCGCAAGAACATTCTAAAATTAAAATTAGCAGATAAGACTAATTATTTGTATTACATCATTTTAGTAATATACAAGGAAATTAAATTAAAATATATAATTTGTGGTTTACTATGCATAACAGATAAAATTAATTAAAATAATGCAATGAGAGCAGGAAAAATGACGATTTCTTAACATCAACGAGCGCTTCCTCATTCAATTCTATATAACATTATTTGCATCATGGTATATTTTTACATTTCAAATCGAAATTCTTTCACATTAAATTATTCGCTATATGCTCTGTTGGCTACATTGCAATTTTTATGTTTAAATTAAAATTTAGAGAAAACTCCTTTCACAAAATACATGTAAGAGGAAATTATGAGAATAAATGCCATGTGACAAAATGAATTGTATTTAATATATAGAGCAAGATAGATAAGCGAGTCTGATTCTAAGCAGAAAGGTCATGAGTTTGATCATTATTTCTTCAACATTAATCGGATTTGTTGCCTTGTCTTACAATTAGTTACACTATAATCATACATTTTCAGTCAGATAATACCAATATTTATATTATAATATCTACTTGAGTATCCCGAAGATGGTTTATGGCATCCTCCATGAAATGCTGACCATCTTGACTGAAGTTTCCATTTTTCTCTCAGTCATAACTAGAGAATTTTTGGGAAATATTGCTATCCGAACCCACACAAATTTCTGGGTAGTGGGGTATATACTAACAAAGAGCCGAAAAATTAGTGTAACGTCTCTTTCTATATTAAATATAGCACAATATATAATTTATTATAATAAAATATATGGGCGTGACAGAAAATCATTAGAAAATAATATATTATATTTATTACATATAATATTACTGAATTTGAATGAGTTCGTATTAAAATTTTAAATATGCATTTTTTGAAAGAAAACGTCGTTATGGATTGCATTTTTAAAATCCTTTGAACACTGATACCACTCTGACGTCATAGTCATGCAATATTTAACATGGAAACATAGGGAAATAAGTTATATAACTATGACGTCACAACGTTATGCAGCACGATATAAATAAGGTTGTTAGATTGTACAAAAAATCTGAAAAAATTGACAATATACTTGACTCGAGATCCTCTATTCAAATATGTAATATAATATTCCCGTTGGATGTCCATTAGTTTTTGGACTGCATGATAAAGCTAATACGAGTATAATAGTAAATACTGCTATTGAGTAAGGGTACAGAATAAGTGTACTGAGAAACCGTGAGTAATATAGAAGCATTTTATGCTTGTGATGCGATGATCTTGCACAAATAATATTAATTTCTTTGATAATAAAAGCCAAATGTCAATAAAATAATGATTACAGATAATAGATTAAAACGCGTAATTATTTAGGTCGAGAATTATATGAGCAACGAACATGTCTCATTAATACGGTTCATTAATTTTAATTAGCATATAAAATGTTATCTATTTAATGATTATTATTTGTACTGACTCATACAAATAACAATTTTTATATGTCATTGTTATAAGTTTTTATGACTGGGTGGTACATTTAATTCAACTAAGTCTGTTCTTATTTTGTAAGCATTTGTAAGCAATGGTTTTACTTGCAATAATTAATTAAGAATTTTTTACATAACTTAATATAATTTTTTTACTTTGATTGTAATATGTTGCAAAAGTAAAAAAAATATAAGATTTGGTTTGATTCATAATTATATTTAATTGAAAAATTTATTTTTTAAAATATAAATAGAATACTATAATCACTAGTAATCACAATCACATTAAATAATATGTATTGTCCGTAGCTTCCGACTGCAGAGAATTTCCAGTACTTGAAATAAACCAAATATTGTTACGCATAATTAACGCAGGTTCATTTTTAATAAGGAACTCCCCATTACAATTATGTTATCAATAAATAGAATCTTCATTCAAAATTACACTTGCGTGTTTGAAAGTTTTTTGCGGGTATTTATTTTTAAACTTAGTGACAATAATTTGCTATAAGAAGCATGTCGGTCTTGGCAATTAATTCTTCGCAGGTTTGCACTGGTTAAATGGAATCTCGGGTTTTCTGCTGACAATTGCAGAGCTTGGATACGCCACAAGGTTAGGACAAAATATTCGTATGTCACTGACTTTTGTGTAATTAAAAATAAACTTTGCTTTCAAATAATTAAAACGCATGTATTGTTTGCCAAAAGAATTTAGTTTCTAAAAAATTTAATTCAATATATTTATATCTGATATTGACGTGTTGGAAATTAATTAACATTTATAAATTATTATTTATGACAATATTATTTTTTTATAAAATGTATTATTTAATATTGATAATATTATGTACTAGATACAATTTTTATTTTGCTTGTATAATGCATAAAAAATAAAAATATGTACAATTATTGCAATATAAATTTGGTATTTCTTAAATAAATTGCTACTAAGCTACAACTATTAATTATATCATCATCTGGTCATAATAAACACCAATACATATATATATTTTTTTTTTTTTTTTTTATTTTAATTAAACCCTATTGGGTACTTCTATTTACTAATTACATACTACTTGAAACATATATACATACATATAATATAATATAATATATATATATAATAATGCACCAACAATACTTCTATAATTTATTAACAGATTCCACAATAAATATTCATTTAAAAACATTAAACTCATGTTTAAAACAAAAACAAACAATAAAATGAAACAAAAATCTTGTAGATGTTTAATATTTTTTTTATCACTATTTAATGAAAAATACTATTATAATAGTTTTTGAAACTCCCTATATGTATACATTTTCTATTACGTTGAGATTTATTATTACAAGATAATTCCGTTGTTTAAATAAAAAATATTATGATTTTTTGTTTAAGAAAAAAAGTGAAAGCCAATACATAACATAATTACGCTAAGTAAAAAAATGTTATACTTTTTTATAAATGAGGTAAACAACATTGACAACATCGTCTCGATAAGAAATAGCTGGCAAATATGGAAGAGCAGGTTATAGTGTAAATAAAAACAAATGTAATAGGGAGTTCTATTATTAGCTCATTGCTTCAGTGTTGTACTATATTTGCTTTAGAAATCTTTCACAATTATAAAAAAAATTATATAAGTGAAATCTAAAAATCGTCATCATTAGATTATAGAAATAGATTTTTAAATTTTGATATAGATAAAAATGATATCATGCAAATTTGAACTAATTCGTTATATTAAAATATTGCACACTTCCCGATTTTGAAAATTACACTTACTGAAGGATACTACTTATAGTAATGTTATAGCATCATTGACATCGACGCTCTTGTAATAATTTCTTATTTAGAAAAAAACGCGATTCGTTTGCTATACGATTTGAAACCATGAACTATCAACTAATTGGCATCAATTAGTGAGTTTTTAATCTGATGGTCTTAAGTGATCAACACAGTATGCAATTTTATTGTTTTGTTTCTTTATTTAAATTGTTTGATAAATAAAAGTAGGTAAAATGAAGATAAGAAGTGTTTCAATATTTTTTACAAATAAGGTAAACAACATTGGACATCATCTGGATAAAAAATAGCCTTCAGATATGGAAGAGTAGGTTATATTGTGCAAACAGAACAAATGTTGTGTGTACTGCTATTATTAGCTCATCAGTGTTGCACTATATTTGGTTTAAAATCTTTCAGAATCGTGAGAAAAAAAAATATGTATAGAAAAACAAATAAGTGAAAATTAAAAATATCATATATGTCATCGTTAATTAGATTAGTAATTAGTTTTTACTTTTAATTGATATGGACATGTATTGAAAATTTGACCCAGAGTGCACTTATGTGTTTACTATTTAATTATACTCCACGCTCATCGTCAATATACTTCAATGGAGTACCGACCTCAATTTTTTTTATTGCAGAAATAGATAGAGGGTGAAAAGTTATGCTACCCTGATTTTTTTCATATTTTTTAGAGCCCGGAAAGTATTTAAAAAAAATTATTGAAAGTCCTTTTTGTGACGTCACGCGGTGGCAAGTCCTATCTTTTTCTTAAAGGAGGGGAACCGGACCAATCATGACGCTTGACGTCATAAGCCCCAATTTTCTTTGGCGCGCTTTTTGAATGTCAACTGCTGAACTGGTGGAAGGCGGAGGGTGGTGACTTTTTTTTTGGTGCACAAGTAAGTTTGACATTATTTATAAAACATTAAAAATATAAAAGCTGAATCGGTTCCCCTCCTCGTCGTCTCGTGACGTCACAAAAATTACTTTCAATAATTTTTTAAAAATACTTCCCGGGCTCTAAAAAATCTGAAAAAAATCAAGGTAGCATAACTTTGCACGCTCTATCCATTTCTGCAGTAAAAAAAATTGAGATCGATACTCCATTATAATACAATACTGTCACGAGTAGCTTGATGCACTACTCGTGTGTTGTATTTATTGGGATCTTCCCGTGGAGGGAGCAAGGTGGAGGCTTGAAGAAGACTATATGTTCTTGTGGATTCACTTTTATTATCATCGTTGATACACGCGACCAAGCCCAGCAGGGCCGGCCGCAAAGAGTACAATAATTAAGTGTTTGTCAACTCTCAGAGTTCCCAGTAACTTAGTCACGGGGCGGCTTATATAACTCCCAAACGTGAAGTGTCAGCAATACCTGCAGGCCAATGCACTGCCGGATATGCTGATGCGGCGTCTAGACACATCAGCATTGCGTGCATAACCAACAGTGCTGCACTTCCGCGTTACTTAATAATTAATAGAGACCTAAACCGCCTCATGACAATCATCGATGCTATTACTATCATAATAGTTGGCAAAAGAAATTTTCCAATTCGATTGTCATTATGAAGCTGTTAATTTCAAAACAAGATAATTACATGAACTTTAAAGAGAATATAAAAATTCAAATCACAATAAAATTGATGTCATAAAAACAGGAATGAAATATGGTGGATTTTACCTGAGTGATTCTATCGGATGTCAATGTTGAGATAACGGAGCTACAGTCAAATTTACATGATATTTCATCCGGAATTAGCCGGAAATGAGCAGTTTCTGATCTTCCTGTTCATGTTCGATTTTTCTACTTTTGCAAACAAGTCAGTCCTCTAATTGCAAAGCTCTCTGTAAAACTTCAAACTCCAAATGCAAACAGGAAGGACAAAAACTTCTTAAAGCCGGCTACTTCCGGAAGGAATATCAAATTAATTTGACTGTAGTTTTAATACTATCTAAAAAAAACACGTGTAGTGAGTCATATACTGACTTAAAGGAGGGTTTCAATGCCATTTCTTGGTGCTTTATGAGGTCAATACCTGGTGCATAATATGTCTATTATATAAGATTTAGAACTGATCATGATCTATTATGACTATAATATATGCATGCAAGGTGTCGAATCAATTATACAGGTTTATCAGTCAGGCTCGGACTGGCCATAAGAGTTGGTGAGCAATCGTTCAGGAGGCACTCTTGGCTGGGAGACCCCTACAACGTTAAAAGTAGACCCCCACAGGGTCAAGTAGGCCCTTGATATGGGCCCGTACTGCTGTTTGTTCAGTAGGCCCTTTGAGCCCAGTCCGACCCTAGGTTTTGAACTGATCTGATCCATTAAGAATATAATATACGCAACATTTTTTAAATGCTTTATTATTGTCTCAATAAAAAGGAGAAAAAACATTATACTTTCTTATAAATATAGTAAACAAGATTATAAGAAATGGTCATCAAACATGGGAGAGCAGGTTAGTGGGTAAACAAATGTAATACGTAGTTCTATTATTAGCTAATTGCTACATGTTAACAGCTCTGTATTTATTTTGCTTTAGAAATCTTTCAAGAGAACTGATTATATTTCATAATACTAGACATGAAAAAAAAAATTAAAATAAGTGAAATCTGTTATAAGATCACATATAATGTGTCAATGGACTTTTTATTTTAATTAACAGTAAGATTTTATTCAAATTTGAACCGGTTTACTGTTATGTTTTTGTCAAAATGTATAATAGATTTAATTTTAATATACTGTACACTGGAAAATTTCTCTCAATACTATTTCTATATCTTATAGGGACATATTTTCCGAATCAATAACTGTATTTTCTGTCAACTTCAATTTTCATTTAGAGCTATATTCTTATTACAAAAGCTAAAACATAGCCTTTATTGATAATGGCATTTACACTGTTGTTTTGAATTTATTTATATAGAATATGCGCAACAATTTTTTATTTTTATACTAAACTCCCTTTCGTGTTACTAATTAAATTAATATGAATACATTATATTTTGAAAGTATTTGATGTATTTGATTGAACTTTTAAAAAGCATTAAATATTTGTTGTATAATTTGTTTGTTGGGTTCGGTAATAAAAATTAAATCTATGGTTTTATGAATGAATATAAATTGAAAGTATGAATTAAAAAGGTAAGCCATTCATATAAAATTATTATAAGAAGACAATAATATATTAATACAGAGTAATAAAAAATAACATTGCCAAAAAAACATTACAATTTAAGAAAATAATGTAGAACGATTAAATAATAAAATCATTAAAAAATCATCAAGCATACGATTATTGCATTGTTTCTGTATAAGTTGTGTACGCAGAAAAGAAATTTAATTCACAGTAAAAAAATCAAACAGCAAATTTAATCGCCTTTTTTATACAAATTGTAAATTATATTATTATATACTATATATAGAATGTGACAGTTACTGTAATAGTTCTAGGAGCAAATATATATTTTTTTATATATTGAGTTATTAAAAGTTTCAGCATTTGAAAGTTAATTTAGGACAATTAACAAAAAAAAAAAAATTTGGTGTAAGTAATTTAAAACAAAATAATTATAACGTTATTTTTATAAGTTTAAAAAAATTGGCAGTTGTTGGTAATGTTATAGTAGCCTCGAGTTGGCCGCGAATAAACCTGACTGACCACTTTCGCAACCTCAAGACATGGAGAGTGCCCATAGGTCACCTGCACGAGTTACCTCGGAAGGAACTTTAATTATAATTTAAGATGAATTTATGTACTTTTTTTATCAAACAATCGGTACTTCTACTTACTAAATTTACTACCCAAACCTTCCACAAGGAATACATGTCTTAATGTAATTAAGGTAGAGATAATAGTGATAATACGGATCAGTTGGCACAATGCTAAAAAAATCCCATTCATAAAAATTATGAAAAAAATTAAAATGTTCTCCTCAACATACCTTATCATCAGTAGGTAAAATATCAGGTACACAAAAACGAGCTAGTTTTTGAGTTATTAATTCTTAAAGTTGACTAATTTAACATGGAAGTTTCATTTCTCCATGTTAAATTAGAGAACTTTAAAAATTAATAACTCGAAAACTAGCTCGTTTTTGTATACCTGATATTTTACCTACTGATAGGGGATGTAGAGGAGAACATTTTAAAAAAATTTCATAATTTTTATGAATGGGATTTTTTTAGCATTGGGCCAGCTGATCTGTGTTATCTCTACCTTAAGCAGAAAAAAAAAAAAAACAATATGAATTTAGGATTCAAAGATTTCAACTAATTTAATGAAGAGTATAATATAAAGCAGATGTGAATGAATTTACGTAATGTTTAAATTTTTATTATTGAATTTTAATTATTATTTCATTAGAGAATTTTAAGATGGTATACTAACTTACGCGAAACCTCCAAATCAATCCTTTCTAATAAATGACTGAGGGAACCGTGGAAACCTCAGTTATGATGGACGCTACAGATTTTGTCAATGAACCGAAAGTACCAAAGCCAGGAGAATCACATAGCGGGAAAGTGTAACGATTGGATGGGTAATGCGATTTTTGTTGAAAATGGTCACCCATCTAACTACTAACCATGCTCGGCATTACTTGACTTTGGTGATCTGATGGTCAAACGCACTCTGCGCTACACCTCCCATACACTATTATAGCAAGATGTAATGGCAAATGTGAGATAAATGGGCAAATTGCATAATTTTGTTATTGTATATTTGGATAATTGTTCTAGTTATGAAGTGTCAATATTTTTATTTATTTATTTTTTTACGGAAAATACAAATAATATTTGACATTTTCAAACAACAACATAACAATAATTTCATGTTATATTAGGCATTGATGTTTTGAATTTATAATTACGCGATGACTTAATTTTGATAGAACAGATTGAGCTGATTATTGTATTGTGTAGTGAAAATATTGATTTCGTCTTGATCTTTTTTTTTTTTTTTTAATAAGATTAATAATAGTCAAAGAATTAGCTTGCAAAGAAATTAAAATATATAAGACGAATTCATGATTCGATCATGTAATTTTAGAATAATGATAACTTAATTGTAATGAAATAATTTATATTTGCAATATAATGTGGTGTTTTTTATGGAAAGTGTGATGTAATTTCATTCCTATTTTTCCGATTTCAAATTTGCGCCAATTCAAGATTCTGTTTAAAAAACATTCAAATTCATACACAATTTTTTAATTTATAAAAAATATATTTAATTTTGAAAACTTTAATATGTAATTATGTCAAATTAAATAAGTAATTACAAAATTAAAAATTCAATTTAATTTAATTTTGAAATATTAAAATTAAAAATAATGTTAAAATAATTTAAAAACTTTAATTAAACTCAAAACATTTCAATTTTGATATACTCACAGTTTTAATATTTTTTTCTTGTAAGCACTGCACTGATTGTTGTTATCTGTGCTGGCACTTGAAGTAAACTGATCTAACTCCGCGACTGTTGTGTGAATTCTCAGCTCTACCCCCCTCCACTCTCGATCTCTAAATCTTCTATGTATGACATACAGTAAGAGGAAGGAAAATATAATTTGGCGGCCTTTGTGTCACAAGGCTATATAAGTTCATATTATAAAATAAATAACCCCACCGCCGTTTAATATATATAACATTATCTTATTTAGCAAGGTCAACAAGTTGAACTTTATATTATGTATATATATATATCTTCGCGTGCTAAACTGTTTGGCATAATTTATTATATCATTGTAGTTTAAAACGAAAAGTGAATGATTTTCTTGAAATTGTACACCTTCTGAACACCATAAACTTTATTCCTGCTTTGTTTTTAAGCGTTACCAAGTAGGCTATGGAGGCTTGGTGAACCAATTTGTTTTTTATACTAATCAAAATTACAAATCTAAATCTCTCTGTCTGTTGGAACTGCAGCTCTATCAAGTGATGTACAAGTAGCGTTCGTGCTGTCCAGAGGTGTAGTATAATGAACGTTACTCCTGCCTCATTTGATAAAAGTTGTAACTTCAAAGAAATGGAGATTTGCAATTTTTGAAGAGGTAAAAAAGAGCAGTCATATAAAAATTTAAAGTTCACCACAAATCCACAGACAGAATGAAAATGTCTACAAACCGAGCTATGGTAACGTTCGTGGTGTCCAGAGGTGTACATGATAACATGATTGCCCTGCAGCCTCTGCTCTGTATGCTTTTTTTGTGGACGTTGTCACACAGTCTTATATGGTGAACTTTCTTGTCATAAATGCTTTTCTTATTACTCTTAAAATTGAAATTCATCGTAGCTTTATCCTTGCTCTTTTGAACCTGCAGCTTCAGAAATGAGACATTCATCATAATTATACACTTCTGGATTTCACGAACGTTATATAGCACTGCTTGATTTGATGAAGCATTAAGTTCAAAAAGATATGATGATTTGTAATTTTGTGAGAGATAACCTAGTCATCCCAAAACAGTTCAAGTTCATACACTTTCACGTAGATTGCAATGACAACGATAATAAAAAGAGCAGCAGTAACGTTCGTGATTTCTCGAGGTGTATTATATTTTATTTCAATATTTATAATATTCATTAACTTCATTCAATTTTAATTTTGACACCTCGCATATGTATAAAAAAAAAACATGGTACGATTTATATAGCATATTAAAAAATGAAGACCCATACATACAATTCGGACCAAAAAATTAAAACTAAAATATTCTTTTCAAAAAGTTGCGAGAAAAGAAACTCTCTGTAAAAATTACATAATATAGACGCAACAATGCAACGATTGATAAAAAAAAGTCTATTGCGTAGGTTTCCAATAAATAAAGGTGTGATTTGTTAACTGATCACACTAATCATTAAATATCACAAAACGTTCTTTAATTATAAATATAAATTCTCTAGCTGACCGTTTCTTGAGTTGATATTTAATATCATGAATATCAAATTATTGTGCATTTGTTCTATTTCAAAACTCCTTTTCAATTTTGCAAAAATTTAATTATTAAAAAATACAATAATAATTTTTTGTAAATTATTATTTATTTTAAATAAAGTTTTATTAACAACTTAATTTCATTTAGTTTAACATTAATTTATAAAAATGTGGTAAGAATTATTACAAAAGATTATTAATTAAAATCTTTAAATTAACATTCTATTAATTAAATATTGCATTGCATAAAATATTGAAGTAAAATCATATAAAAACGCATGAATGTTGACTGTGGAAGAAATTGTAGATAACACCACTATATAACAATACAAATCATATATCGTCCGGCATGAATTCTTGGTATAAATAATGCTAATATTGCCAATCATCGTTCAATAGACTTTAATAAATACAAAAAGTAATTTGGTTAAGGGAGTTCCGCGCTTTAAAGAAAATAGTATCATTATCGTTCGAATTTTAATCATGTGGGAATTTTGAATCCTGTATATATTTTCTACATCACCACCACTTCCTTTTCCTATCTGAGAATCGCTCACAATTCTTACGTAGCAAATAAACACCTTGAAATTTCTAATACATGTGTTCTATTGTTTAAAATTGTCATTGTCATAGAAATGCATGTGTAATCGAGTCATGCTTAGAATAAAAAATGCTGTTTGGAGTGTCGTAAAATTTTAGACAAATGTACTTACATATATTATATATGAGAGTATATTTATAAATTAAACATTTACTTATTATTAATCGTGAATATCTATTCATCTAAATTCATTAAATTATATGAAAGAACAAATCTTACACACATTGTATGATATACTGTGTGCATTAATTTTTTTACTCAGTGTGTCAAAAATTTTCAAGAATTAAGGTGATATATATTTCAATATTAAAATAAATAAATATTATATTTTCGCAAGTATAACAAACATAGACATACAACTCCCTAATTAAAAATATATCTAGAGAAAGTATAGACTTTTACTCATAATTTTTAAAGGGATACATAACCCATCTGTTGCACTTCGTTCTGTATATAAGAATAAGTATCACCTGCCAACTGTTATATATACTATGTAACATAAGGGAAATGTAATGAAAAGAAAAATAATAAATAAATATATATTTTTATCAAACCTTATTGTGGGTACTTCTACTTACTAAATTACATAATATATGCTACTTTGAGATCTCGAACCTTCCGAAACCCTAACTTTAGTATTTCGTGGGCTCTTCCGGAACGGGGGCAGCCGCGGCCTTGCAATCCATCCCGGCATTTACCTGCGACTGAGGAAAACGTGGAAACCTCAGCCAGGATGGACGCTACAGCTTTTGTCAATGAACAGGAAGTGCAATGGTTCAAAGACCGGGGAACCACATTGTTGAAAAGCGCAACGATTTACCCCTGGATGGGAAATATGTTTTTTTTGTTGAAAATGGTCACCCATTCAACTACTAACCACGGTCAACGTTGCTTGACTTCAGTGATCTGACGAGACCCGGTCAAGCGCACTGCGATACACCTCCCACAAGTAAATAAATATCTGATTTGCTGGCACGAGACAAATGAAATTTTTGCAATTATAAGGGGGGGGAGGGTAGGAAAGCTTTCGCCATCCTGAAAGTAAATTTAATTTCAGCACGCCTTCAGAGCTGACAATGAAAGATTATATGTTTCGAAGTATACCTAAATATTAAGAGAAAAGTTATAAATTAAAATTCTTTCGAATACATAGTACTCTTTCAAAATTGTTCCTAAATGCAATTTAAAGAAAACGAATAATTAAAATTGACCTTTTTGTTGGCTTACTTATAAATTGTTCTACAAAATACTTCAACTTACGACTCATTTTTCACTGCTAGCACGATGATATGCTAAACAGATTAGGATAGTGATTCAAAGAAAAAGTGTTCCTCATACAAAGAAAACGAAATAATTATAATGTGTAGTTATTTGCTGACAGTAGAAAGTGTACCTAAAAAATTGACAGGTCATAGCTAATGGTTTTACTTATTATATTTTGCTCTATGTTATGATGGGGAGTTTTTAAGTTTAAAAAAATGTAGCAAGGCAGTATTTTTAAAGTATTAAAAATATGAAGTACTAATCTGGCATTTAAATTAGTTTAATTATTCATTTCATACTTCAATTTTTTTATTAATCAATATTAAAATTCACTTCATAATATATCGATATTCTCTTTCATGGTGAAAGAATTAAAAAAGTCCCTATAACAAATTGAGTTTTTTAATCTATAATTGCAATTTTCGATTTCATTTTTTAAATAAATTTTTTAAAGTAAATGTAATTATAAATAATATAATTCATTTATTATAATTTTATTGTAAATTTTATAAAAGAATGTAACTATTTACATTTACACAAAATATTTAATTAATATATTATTAATTTTATTATATTTTTATTTTTTATTATCACAATTAATATTGAAAAAAATATGAGAGAGTTTCAATTACAATGACATTAATATTTAAATAATTGTAAATTAATGTTACATATTTGGGTTAATTCTGTTACGTTTATAATAATACTAACCATGTAGAATATATATTGCATGGAACGTTACAAATTATAACATTAAAACAATTTCTATATTATGCATTAATTATATTGATGAATAAGGTAGCAAGAATCAAATTCAGGCAAATTAATTTTGCGATGAAAGCCACATAAAAGCTCGTTTCTTATATATAAAATCACTGAAAGGAAACCCTATCGCAAATCTTGACTTCAGCGGCCATGCTATTTTGTATCTGTCAGTACCCTCATTTTTTTATGATTGTCATTAATTAATAAAACTATAGTACATACTATTTTTCTTCCTTTTCCGGTATGACTTATTTAAGTAACATTATTTGAGATTTTTGCAGTTCTTTTTACATACTTTTTTTTTTATGATTTTAGGTTTATAAAACAATGATATATGTAATTTTTTTTATATGACAAACATTAAGCACGTTGATAACAATGATTACTGCATGTAATAATAGTACCATTGGCATTGTTAAAAATAGGCGAGGTATAAAATTGGTAGCGTATAACGCCTACTGTAATGTCAAGGTAGCGACATATGACCGTGGAAGAAGTTTCGAGGGCAAATTTGTGCCGCTACACTCGCTGTCGATCTTTGCTTGTAATATCAATTATTATATCAAGGTAAATCACTTATGTAAAGTGTGTGGGAGACGGTTATTTATTAAAATAACTGTTTAAATATACAAGTGTTTAAAGTGCATAAATTATAGTGCATCTAATACATTGCATTGGCTCTAATATATTTTCAACACTTTTTGGCTTCCGTTTACTGTTTATATTAAATCTACAAGAAATTATCAAATTTACTTTAATTCAAATTAGAGCAGATAAGCATTGAGACTTATAACTAAATTTAAATTTACTTTAAATTAAATTTAACTAAACCATATATACATTATTTACTTAATCGTTAAGAAAATAGAGGAACTATATGTTTCAATTTTCATATATATTTAATTTTTAGGCTTTTTTTTTAATTAAAATATTGTGCTAAAAAAGGTTTGCAAACAATCATAGCTATGAGACAAAAATTTATTTATATACAAATATTGTGGCGAGTCGTGGGGACACTTTCCATCGATGAGTAATGAAAGATGATGCGCATTTATTTTGAAGTGTATTGTACACATAATTGTTGCTGAATCACAGTTAGCAATGTAAGAAATTATCATAAATATCTATCACAACGGAATTGTATGCTCAAAGCTAATAATACACTTACATTATAAGTAAATAAGAAGCTTGGTTCCTGCTAAATATTATAATTTTAATAATACACAATGGTCATCAGGATAGTCCCGGCTGATTTACTGGAGTTGCAAAGACAAAGAAATTCAGATTTGCAACTGCATGGTCTGCATGTGTAGTAGTTTAGTAGTCAAAAATGGGTATCCAGTTCACCTCTCAGAAATAAGTTAATATGGTTTGCTTCTATACGTATAGTATCTATAATATATTTATATACAGTGTAATTATATTGTACATGAGTGTATTATTATGCAAACAAAGGAGATAAACATTCGTACTGTCCTATAAGGTATATTCTGTACAACATATTAATAATAATTATAAACATAATGGAGTACCGACCTAAAAAAAATTTATAGCAGAAATGGATAGAGGATGAAAAGTTATGTTACTCTGATTTTTTTCAGATTTTTTAGGGACCGGGAAGTATTGCTAAAAAGTTTTGGCAAGGTCGGGTTCGAATCCACGTCCCTTTTGGGTCCTATCTTTTATTAAGAGAGGCGGCAAGATGCGGCACTTTTTCTGCACTTTCAATAATTTTTAAAAAATAGTTGCCGGGCTCTAAAAAATCTGAAAAAAATCAGAGTAGCATAACTTTGCACCCTCTATCCATTTCTGCAATAAAAAAAAATAAGGTCAGCACTCCATTGAAATAAATTCTAAATCATGCCCATAATTTTGTGTATTTAGATTACTTATAGTAACTATAATGCACTAATTTAATTATTGTGTAATAATTTTGAATACAAACAAATATTTTAATTAGTATTTTAAATTGGTCAATGCTTGCAATAAGATATATACTGAAAGCTATAGAGGCCTCAAGTCAGCTTGAGCCAGCTGATTTTGCCGTGTTTCCATCCCACCCAAACCCATGATAGAACTATAAAATCAAACACTTTTTTGGCTTAAATTAATTTCTTGATTCAGTATCAACTTGAATAGATACTGAAAAAAATAATAAAAATTAATTAATTAGGTAGCTTATGGAGAAAATTTTCCTGCCGAGGAACAGTTGAAGACTCTATTAACTTAAATTACACGTAAAATATCAAGAAAGGCTTGAAAAATTAAAGAAATATTTTTCAGAAATGTAATAAATTTTGAATGCAAACATGTGTCATACAAAACAAATATTTAAATCCTTTTTTTTTTTTTTTTTTTTTTTTAATTTTACGTTAGTCAATTAAGACAAGGTGTATAATACTCCACAGATGACGGCATTTGAATTATCAATGTTGTTTCTTTGGGTTTTTCCGTGAATTATCTCGGCCAGGAATTGAACCCGAGGTCTCTAGATGTCATATAATGTCATGTTACTATAAATCCAATTATATAAGCTTTTCAGAAGAAAAGAATAATAACGGTCAGTAATTGAACCTGAGATCTCTGATGTCCATGATATCCAGAGGCCTCGGGTTCAATTCTTGACCGATATTATTCTTTTCTTCTGAACCGTTTATAATTGGATTAATAATATGCATACTGATGACGGAAAAAGCACAGTGAGAAATAATTTTAACACTTAAATAGTGTTTTAAATTGTTCGATACGTTTGCATTGTTTGCAACAACATAATGTAACTGAACGGTAACTGGAATTGAATTTAAAATACCCAAAAATATTCTGCAAAATTATTAAATTCTGCATGCAAATATGTATCGGATCGTAATGCAAATTAATTAGCCGAGAATATTTATTTACGTAAATAAATCTTGTTTGTTAATATTTCAATTGGTGTTTGAAATTGTTCACTATATATATATATATATATAGTTTTTCAAAAGCTGCTATATAATTATGAACTAATTTAAATATTGTGTAATAATTTTTAATTAACACATAATAATATTTTAATAAGTATTTAAAATTGCAATGAAATAATGAAAGCTATTAACTTGAATTGCATGTCAAATTCTAAGAAAGGTATGAAAAATTACCACTTCCATCCAGGGTGGAATAACCGTATTGTAATAAAATCACAATTTGCAGAAAATTGAATTCTTACGTAAATTATAAAACGATTTCAAGTCATTTTAACAGGAAAAAGATTCTTAGCAAATAAGTATATTGGGGAATTCTTTTATCAATAGAGAAATGAAAGCAATTGTTTCGAATCAATGCTTTTTAACAAAACTTTTTACTCCATTTTAAAAGTTACTTAATAAGATTCTCCCATGAAATGACATCACACAATAATAGAAAGTTAATATAGAATTAACGAAGCGATTTGTAAATAAAAACCTACAATTACTTCTTCTACTAATTTGTTTAGCGTTTATTATGCAACGGAAAAAAATATAAACAAAGCTAATGTAATTATTTGACCTCATATTCAGGAAGGAAATTAGGGTTAGCCACCAGAAATTCCAAACTAAATTTGATGACGGCATCAAGCCGTTCTAAAGTGCGTGCCAGAAAAAAAAGTTGAGTTAGTATTTTCTAAAAATAGTTCAAGTAGTCCTCCATATCAAATCAAAATTCAAAAAATTCTATCTCAAATATGTTTGCCAGAAAAAAATTCCAAAGTCAGAGTGAACGCGTCGCTTAGCATGGGGCCTTAATATACCTGACAAAACCCCTCGAATATCTCGAAAAAATACACCGTTAGGTGGTATGAAAAAAATATAGTGATATTCTATGACCCAAGCTTTAATCAAAAACTGAAATTTCTCTCGAATCCATTTTTCCGTAAAAAAAAATCAAGAAAATCTACCATGTTAATTCCCATAAGATTTTTTATAATTTTTTTACGGAAAAATGGATTCGAGCGATTTTTTTTTTAATCGGTTTTTGATTAAAGCTTGGGTCATAGAACATCACTATATTTTTTTCATACCACCTAACGGTGTATTTTTTTTTAGATATTCGAGGGTCTTTGTCAGGTAAGGCCCCATGTTAAGCGACGCGTTCACTCTGACTTTGGAATTTTTTTCTGGCAAACCTATTTGAGATAGAATTTTTTGAATTTTGGTTTGATATGGAGAACTACTTGAACTTTTTTAGAAAATACTAACTCAACTTTTTTTCTGGCGCGCATTTTACTTTAAATGATGATAAAAAAAAGTTAGGTATAATGTGAATTCTATCCAAAAAGATATCCCTCATTGGGATTTATGTATTTTATTTTCGAGGTATCGAAAGAAAGACTTGCAAATTCTTTTTAGTCTGTGAGCGTGGTAGAAACAGTTATTATTTATATGTTACCTCAAAATTAACTGGACAACATTTTTAATATATAAAAAAATTATTTTTTTAAATTTCATGCAATGTAATGTAAGTGTATTTAATTAAATGTAATTAAAGTAAGAAATATTTAATTAAAATATTTGATAAAAAAATTATTTTTCTTTAAATATATTAAAAAATAAAACAATATTTTTTGACAAAATTTTTCACAGATATATAATAATTATTTTTAAATAAACGTAAAATATTTTAAATTTGTTAGCAGTAATGCTGTGTCATGTGCTGAGATTATAAATAATATAGGTTATCAATTTGTCATTGACCTGTGTGACACGTCTTTTTAGTATAACATTGAATGCTCTTTGAAGCTATTTATAGCCATATATTAACAATATTTGATATTTTAACCTAATTAATTCATTAATTTGTAAATCCATTAATTTCTTTCCGTTATAAATTTTCAATCTTATTTGAATTTATCATTGAGAAGTGTTGTATTTGAGTGTAAAATGTTTATATTTACCATGTAAACTAGATTTAATTATTTCCTATTCGGCATCAATCAAAATTTGATTTATACTGATATTTTTTTTTATTTTTTTAAATTTAAAATATTCATATAGTGTCAAGCTTGGTTAAAAAAAAAACACTCGAAATTCAATGTAATTGGCATTATTTCATAAAAAAAAAATGTAAAGTAGCTCTACTCGAATGTAAATTAATAAATGTTGTTCTCATGGTTCAAGGTAATATAATAAAACATTGCTTTCTATACTGTACGTATGTTTTTTTTTTATTAGCATATTGTTGAAAAAACGCTTTAAATTTAACCTTTTTATTAATATTAACTTTTACAGCCATGCACAAAAGAAATAATTCTATACTCTTATAACTCCTAAATAACCTAGAGGCTGAATGTACAATAAATAAATAAAAAAAATTATGTAGACTTATAATAGGATTCTATATTACAAATAAGTTCTAAACGTCACAGGTTTATTTTACGTACTCTCAGAAACACCACGAACGTTACCGCTGCTCTGTTTGTACATTTATTTGCAAGCAGTCTATAATGAAAGCGTGGCGTATTGAAATCCCATCATTTTTTTCCCCTAAACAGAACCGAATTGTAGGGTAAGGTACGTAATGAACACAGTTGACTTTCCGGCTCTTAATAAACACAACCTGCATGCTTATATATAAGGAATTTTTGGGTCCCTATAGCAATCAATTCCAGCTTTTGTCTAGTTGTGACTGAGGAAACCATGGAAATCTCAGTGAGAATGGTCGGCAATTGATGAAGGAAACCGTCAATCGATCTCATACAGATGTAGAATGCATGGATGCCACCATAAAAATCTGGTGGTGCCTTATAGCATTGAACTCACGACTGTTCGATTATGAATCGGACCACTAATAGGCGCTTTTAAAGCCAACTTCAATATTTTCATAATTGCTACACTGGGTATCATTATTGTTGTTGTGCCACTCATATCCCTCTCAAAAAAATTTTAATTGCACTTCAATCGTCTAACTCTCGGAGCTATACATCTCTGTTGCAAATCAGGTAAGAGTAAAGTTCATACTGTCTGGAGGTGCACTACAAAGCATTCATACAAAATAAGATGTCCATGCACAGTGGTGAAAATTTATATGAAGATTTACATATTTATTATAAAAAAAAATCCATAAAAAAATAATTTTTCTTCGGGAATACCAACTATAAAAAAATCTTTTTGCATGTTATTCCCTACAAGATGTAATCCTATAATATGAGGTAAAACCCTGACCTTTTGAAGGTTATGCAACAAGAAAATTCTTTATTTTTATGTTCGCATTATGGCAAGTAATGTATACAAATGTTCCATTGCCTGCTCTATAGCAAAACAATTAGGAAAAGCCTGACGCAAGCAATAGTATATTTTGTATACATCTGCTATATACTTTTGTAGATTTGGGATAATTAATCCCTATACATTATTGAAACCTATCTAAGGCAAATATAAAATAAATTCAAATTTATTCGATAGTTTTCTTGATGAATTCCGTAAATTGTATATAAATTCCTTAACAAAAATTTATACACTCTTTGAAGCATGTTTGTCTTATACGGTATAGTAATGCTGTTAGGCTTTTGAATTATAAGCATAAACAGAGTATTCAATGGATAAAAATAAATCTCTCAGTCGCTAAATAATTATTTTGCAAAAGTGCAGTGCTATAAATCTTATCATATTTATATTATAAATGTATAATAAAAATTTGCAATGTACAATATAATATTATCTCAACTTTTGTCCTATTCAACAATTAGTCATCATTCTATTACTAACTTATATCATACATATTCCAGTTATAATATAATTACATATGTTTTCCTTACATAATTTTTTATAACCTCGAATAACACCTATGTATTTTTATATAACATCTATTGTAACTGACCTTGTCCAATATAATTTGCAATCCATTCACTTTACTTCCAAAAATACCCTCGCAAATTCTCAGTATTAAAATAATCAGTTTCACAGAATCTTATTATACTTGACTGTCGTAAAACTTTTGTTGTTTTTTTTTTCTAATCAGCTGTTATTTTTTAACCGGGTCAAGAGAAAAAATGACCAAGTTTACTTGAGACGGAGAAAAAAATTAATCATAATTATGTGGAGCCCTTTCTCTGCAGTTTAAACTTATTTTTTATATTTCATTCATAATTATTATTCAATGTTTTTTTTAAGTATCCTGTTACTAATTTTTATTACTGAATTAGTAATTTTAAAGTTTTTTTTAAATCTACCTACAAATCCTGTTATTTATTAATTTATATTATTTTGTAATAATTACTAATCGCGCTATAAAATTAATGCCACCTTAGGCATTTTTATACTAATACTCCATAATTATTCACTAATATTAATATCAGAAATATTATAATGTTATTAATATTTATTTTAGAACAAATATACTCCCTCAATTACTCATACATTACAAAAACTTGATAAATGATCGATTAATAGAGAATGCATTATTTGAATTGAATAAAGTGACTTAATTGAAAAATTCGGTAGTCTTCTAAAACATCACACTTATATTTTTAAGGAAATTAATTGATTGGTTGGTGAACAAACAGATAAATTTGCATATCACCTATAATGAGTTCCCTGCAATAATTTTATAATAATAATTGAAAATTGTAAATATAACATTGCAAAATTCGAATTATAATCAATCATAAAATCATGCATATTATATCTTTTGTACAAACACGCGCGCGGCATATTTAACTTTTTTCTTTATTACCACGTAAAATAATCAAAATATTCTTTTAAATATAAAGATATATATGAATATTAAATTTACATGTTTTTTTTTGTACACTTATTTTTCACATTTTTTTTTTTTTTTTAATTTGTTGGAGAAATTTAATTTTAAATGTTATAATTTATTTTAAACACTGTGATATTTACACGTTGCATACTCGAACTCAGTAAGTGAAAAAATCGAGGGGCCTAATTGGAATTAATAATGAAGTTACAAATTTTACTTAAATATATATATATATATTATCAATTATCGACGTTTTTCTGTATAATAACAATTAATTGGCACCATACACAATAACATCATCCATGGCACTTAAGTTCATCCTTTATTCAGACGACAAAATTGCATTGAAGGATTTCCAGTTTTTCAACCAATGTTGCACATGTTTAAACAGTGGTTTTGGATCTGTTTTTTTTTTTTTTTTTTAATTTCTAGCCAAAAGACACGGGAGGGTTTAATGTGGTCCCTGCGTGTTTCTCAATTTCAATCTCTCATTCAGTTTATTAAAACGATTAATAAAAGTACAATCAGAGAAAAGTTAACTTTTCTCTAATTTAACTTTTCTCTGGTACAATATACAAATATCTAACTATAATATTTTATCAATCATACTACGACATGTCAAGAATATTACTGACGAAATCCTGACGGGAGTTTATAAATATAAATAATAAAAATTATTAATTATTTTGCGGTTGGAGAAAGTGTATCAAATTTGATTAATTAATTTTTCCAATTTTAAGCCTAAGGTCATCTCATCCAACGCAATGCATGGACTAGAAATTGTGAACGGATACTATTGACAATAATAGAAAACGTATTATATTATTAGGTTACCTTATGTTAAATTTGGTCTATGATAAAATATTTTGCTATAAGGCAAAGGGAGTATAGACACATAGGTGGGTGAATGGACAGGAGTTATGAAATAATGTAGTAGGAAAATTAATTTATTGTTTTATTACATTATTTATTAATTTTAAGTTTATTGAGCCTAATGACATCAAGCAGGTTTATAAAACATGGTTAGTGAAGGTCAATTATGCAAATTAATTAAAAAGTTAATTGCAACCTATATATGATATATGGGCTATCTAATCGCCATGTAACAGGGCTTCAATCATATTAATATATATAGTATGCAGTCGTCATAAAAGAGTTTCCGATAAAAACTCCCTATTTTTTTAAAATATTTTTTTTCCTGAAAGAAAAAGGGAGTTCATTGCCATTCTCAGCGTTCTAAAAACAAAGTGGTGAATTTTCATTAACCATATTTCAATTATCGCACATTTTTTTTATTTTTCTTAATTTGTAAAGAAGGTCTTGTGATTATTATTGCAACAAATTTATTATTCCACATTGAACAATGAACATCTGAACTAAAATTTAGTTAATTGTTAATTAATTGTTAAAATGCTTTGCTTCATTTAGGTTATTAAAAAGTGACATTTACAGTGAAAATTAAGTAGATTATACACACATCCATTTGGTGTGCATCAGTATTTAATTCCTTAAACTAAATTTCATTGACGTCGTATAATATTTATATAATATATTGTAAATTAGTTTTTTGAAAAATAAGATTAACAAAAAAGAAATGACTTTAAAATAATTATGTAATTAAAAACTATTTTTTATTTTATTTTTTAATAAATTTTTAAAATTAATGATTGATTAATTATTATAATTTTTGTCTTAAATTTTATAGCACTAGATTACACAAATAAATGAAAAATATAAAAAGTATAAATTGATTTTCTCAATTGACATCGGCTGTGACGTCAGCAAATCTTGGAATTAAACACAATGTTACACTGTATTATATATATGCAGATATTAGCTGCATGACAATAAAATTCGGATATATTATATATATGTAATACAATTTTTTTCCATACACGATGTCAGTCGAGTGAAGGAACACATATTATAATTTTGAAATAAAATTTACATGAACTTTATTAGAAAAAATATATATGAAATTGTTATTTAACATTTACCACTCTATTTTCTATAAATTGAACCAAGAATGGCCCACAGAAACTCCCTGATTATATTTATTAGGTTTACAGGGAGTTCTTGCAGACCCGAAGTGTATTTTATACATAATACTGCCAAGGCATTGAGGACTTGCCTTACTTCATACTGCTTAAAATGATTATTGTTTCATAACAAAATATTTATAATGCATAATTATACAAGATAATAATTATGCACTAAAAATTTACGTTGGTTTTTATGTATAGTATTTTTTTTTTTTAATGTAAAGCAAAAATGTTTTAAAAATAAAATAAAATTTACTTACCAGACATTATTCTTTTAACAAATTTTAGCAGCTTCTACTTTACAAACTCACTTGCACTACATAAAGTATGCAAAGTAAACTTACCAAATTATTATCAGATAAAACGTAATACACATTGGAATGGGGGTCATTAGTCATGATACCGTACGTATATACGAAGGCGGCCAAATATTCTCCAGGAATAGCCACAACATTCAAGTTCAATGTTATTGCTAGAGGCGAACTGAAGGCTTTATAAAGGGTCTGCTTACCCCGCAATTCACATTTCTTACTGCGAGAAGACGTGAGAAACAACCGGCAAGATGAGGGTGGTGAGTTCATTTTATTTATTCGAATTTTTATGGAGAGCAAGGGGAAAATATTTTTTCTTACCCCTGCATCGAACAGTTGATATCACAGAATTATTTTGATATTGTAATTTTAATTCATAAAGGGGGGCATTCACAAAAAGCACTTTAACCCCCAATTTAGCCTTAATTTTTATCCCTGCTGCTAAACATGGTGCTAAACCAGGGGCTAACCATGTTATTAAGCTCCTAGTTTAGCACCCTGTTTAGCACCGGGGATAAAAATCGAGGCTAAAGTGGGGGTTAAAGTGCTTTGTGAATGCCCCCTATAGTATTTAATTAATTATATTTGTGATATGTCCTCGGTAATGCATTAATTATTAATAACGAAAGATCTAACTGATCCAACACGAATACTTAATTCTTATAGCATCTCCGAGATAATTTAACTATTTTTTTATTTTATAATGATTATATATATATTATATATATTATAGTAATTATATCATCAGAAAATTGACATTTGTGATAAAGGTTAATTTCAACGTTTAAAGATAAGAAAATGACATTTATCAGAGAGTACGATGGACAACCTGCATACAAATTTTATTGCATGTTTAAGATAGAGGGAGTTGTCATTTTTTTGGACTAAAATTTTAAAAAAAGTCGTACTGCAAAAAGCTGTAACGCCATATATTGCATGTATGTGTTATTTGTATGGCTACCACGTCGCAGCACTCTGCAGCACGATTTTTAGACGGCTAAAAAAATTTGGAGGAAAAAATTACAACATAACTGAAGTTATTTTATCCAAATATAAAATACAATAAATCAATTTCGTATAATTATGCAGGCTTTAAATTTTCTGCATAGTTTTTGTATCTTGTGCAGTGGTCTCAAGAATTAATAATTTTACATTCGCACTTCTTATTATAACAGTAAATATATTACATATTTAATAAAATTATATTTCACATTAGTGATGCTTTAAGTATAACTATAGGAAATTTAATTGGAAAAATCAGCTAATATACAAATATATATATATATATATATATATATATATATATATATATATATATATATATATATATATATATATATATATATATATATATATATATATATATATATATATATATATATGTGTGTGTGTGTATATATAAATATATATATATATATATATATATATATATATATATATATATATATATATATATATATATATATATATATACATATATTTATTTATATATACACTAATATATATTAAATCGCTATCGAAGACGGTTAACTTGTTGTCTAGCTCCTATATTACATCAATGCTGTTTTAATCCCCAGATGTATTTAATTAAGTAAAGGCCACAACATCAACTCGATATTATTAGATCGACTATATTTCATTAGGAAAAGTTGGTAAATAAATAAAGTTGGTTAATTAAATATATTTTTTAATCACCAGCGCAGAAGTTGAACGCTTAATATAAAGACAATAGAAGTCTGTAAACACGCAATCAAAGAGTAACCAAATAATTATTTTACGAACAGACCTATATTAATCGTATGGAGTATCGACCTCCATTTATTTTATTGCAGAAATGGATAGAGGGTGCAAAGTTTTGCTACCCTGATTTTTTTCAGATTTTTTACAGCCCTGGAAGTTTTTTAAAAAATTATTGAAAGTCCTTTTTGTGACGTCACGAGGCGCCTCTCCTTAAGAAAAGGATAGGACTTGCCACCGCGTGACGTCACAAAAAGGACTTTCAAAATTTTTAAAAAAATACTTTCAGGGCTGTAAAAAATCTGATAAAAATCAAAGTATCATAACTTAATTTACACGCTCTATCCATTTCTGCAATAAAAAATAGAGGTTGATACTCCTTTATATAATTATAATAAGACATCCTGCTTGCATGGTCTTGTAATGTATTTTAAAAATAATCAGTTTATACTTCCTCCGATGGTGCCGCAAGTATTCAACCAACGTTTATATTTAAATTGTCTGCACGCTTACGCCATCACCGGAGAAAGTACGAACTAGTTACTTTTTTCTATTAGAATTTTAAACCAGGACGTCGTAAAATATATATTTTTATAGTATTCTTCTTTTTTTGTTTTAAAATGACCCTCGTAATGTGACTTTCACTTTCAATTTAATAAAATTATTTTTCAAACAACTTTTATATTTTTTATAAAGTTTATACAGTGAATATGACAATTGGAATATTTTTTAACACAAAAGGTCGACTCACAGTCAATATTAATTATTGCATCATTGCATGTATCTATTTGTATATAGTAAAGTAAATAAAAATAGTGTGTGCCTGAAAGTAGTTTCAACAAATATTGAAAACGAATTATAATATCATGTCAATCTTTCATAAAATGATTTGCTTTTAAAGCCTGCGGGGGATTACACATCAATTATACTATTTATGCACTTACAATAAAAATTTAATTTCTATATAATAATGTAAAGAATTCACTCTGACTAAATTATTTACTGAAAAGTATTTTAGAACGAGTTGCTATTGAAAATAGTGCCATTTATTATTTATATTGTCGGTCGTAATTTTAGATTCAGTTTTAAGATTTTTCTAAATTATTTTTGTTCTCAGATATATTGAAAATTTTGAAACTATCGAATTTCAATTAAATTTTTTTCGCTGTTAGGTTCATGTTATCTGTAATATTATACTAACAATAATGCAGGACATCGTAAATACGCCCCCAATAAGTCCGGTAAAGTATTTAATTTTTATTAATATAGTCTGTTCTTTAATTTTAGAATAAATTTTATTACGTTATTATGTTCTCTTAGCCACAATAAACAATAAATACTGTATTTAATTTCTTATGACCATCTTGTCTTCCTTGCTAGCATGAACTATAGGGGGTTACGAAGGAAACAAAATTTTGGTACTATTCATATAAATTGCATTTTATTAAAATTAATTTATTTTTTCTGTAACTTAATTATTTTTAAAACATTTCAATGTTTAATTATTTAAATTTAATTTTTAGCAAATTATATTTTTGTAATATTAATATTAATTTTATGTGAAATAATTGAAGACATAAAAATAAGTGCATTAATAATTTAAATATTGTAAAGAATTTCAATTTGACTCCGCAGTAGATATATTAAGATGATTTAGTAAATTATTTTATTAAATGTTACCTAGATTATGGGCATGAAAAATACGATGTGCTTTAATATATTCTATGATCAATAAAATACATAATATGTCAGATACATAATTTTTTCAATTAAAACTCTTAAGAAAACTCCCTACAATCCTGCTAATAATTAACTATCTGTTCACAGGCTATATTGCTGCTGTCCCTTCTTAATATTGGAGTTTTTACCACTGCTACCACCACCGCTGAGACTACTACAACCATCCCTGTGGAAGGCTCGCGTCAAGATCGTCAATATATCTCCCCATATCCTCAATATCAAGGCTATCCTTATAGTATCTCTTCATATGCACCTCATTTCGGATACCCTAGCTATCATAAAGATCCATTACATCAATTTGATGTATTATTAACAACTAAAAAACCATATAAATATACAACAACCACTACTACTACAACTCCACGCCCTAAACATACAACAACAACACATAAATATACAAGGCCATATCATTATAATAATAATCATTATACGACTCATAAAGTACCACTTCAACCTTATGAGATAACAACACTAAAACCTTATTATTATAATAACAATGACCATCAATCTCAATTGAATAAACCAAATAATTATCCATATTATTCAATTTCAAATACAGAACCTCAATATGAAAATTATTATCCAAAACAATTATATGCCTATCCTACTGGTTCTCATGTTAATTCTAATACGCAGTCTTATTATTATCCTAATGGATATCAACAAATATATAATAATGGTGATTATCATAGACCATTATTAAATCATCAAAATGTTCATACAATTACATTAGGACATCAAAATAAACCTGCTGGTAGTTTAGTTCATATTTCTAAACCACAAGAACACGAGTCAAGTCATTATAATAATCAAAAGCCTAATATTCACCATTCTGTAAATCACCAACAACCTGATTGTAATCACGAGGTTCATGTTAAACCAACTATAAATCATCATCAAAATTCTGGACATCAGCAAATACCAGTTGGTCAATATTATGGAAATCACCATTTATTAAAACCCAATCACGAATCAATAAATCATTATATTATTAATCAACAAAAGCCAAATCACCACGGTTCAGTTTCTGTTCACCATTCTGGTAATCACCATGCTCCAATACCTAACTACGAATTGATTAACCACCACAATACAAAGCCAGATTACGTAAAACCAAATCATAATGTGGATCACCATGGCTCAGATTCTGATCACCATTCTGGTAATCACCATGTTTCAAAACCAAGTCACGAATCGTTAAATCACCATAATATAAAACCAGATTATGTAAAACCAAATGAACACAATGTAAATCACCACGGTTCAAATTCTGATCACCATTCTGGTAATACTCATGTTTCAAAACCAAGTCACGAATCGTTAAATCACCATAATACAAAACCAGATTACGTTAAGCCAAATGAACACAATCTAAATCACCACGGTTCAAATCCTGATCACCATTCTCTTGTAATTTTAAGACCTGATCACTCTGATAATCACCATGAAATTAATCACCAAAAACCTGAAATACACCATCAAAATAAACCTCACCATGAATCAACAACCTCCGAACACCATGATGTAAATCACCATGGTATTACACCTGAAATTTACCATGGATCTAAACCTCAGGTTAACCACCCCGATATTCCCCTTGAAAATATAGTACATAGTGAATATAATTATCAAACTCCTAAACCAATAATTAACAGTCAGGGTCACATAACCTTTGATTTATACGGCAACAATAAGCCTGTCCACCAATCCGTACTCAGCTCTGGTCTCGAGTACACCGACGTCAAACCAGCCCCGGTACATGAGCACCATACTGTCCTCATTGGAGAACCGGAGTATGCCAAGAACACCGCGGGGGGTGAGGACCAGAAAACAGCTGATGAAGCGGAGGAACAGGAGGAAGAAAATGAAGACATCGAGCCAGTCGTGGGAGAAATCATCAAAGAGATTACTCAGAAGGAATAATACCATTGAGAGAAATGTCTTAGAAATTATTATAATATTTAATATTTAATGTTTAATGCAGAGTTTAATTTAATAATTTAATAATTTATTAATGTATTTATTTTTAATTTGTTATCATTTTTATTTTTTAATTTGTTTTTTAATAAATGAATTTTAATGTTAAAAAAATTATTATTTATATTTTATTCTACCTATTCTAACAATTAAATTATAATTTTGTTTATTTTGTATAGCATAAGTTTACTATCATGCCCCGTTGTGGTGACAAAGTTCTATTTAACAGACTGTTATTGCGACATTTTCTGTTGTGGCGACGGTCGCCATAACAGCGCCAATTAGTTCTATTTCATTCTTGGTTATGGTGACCTTTTCCATCCTACGCATGGTTGCAAAGACATGTCACCATATCAGGCAAATTTCAATTTGAAAACTTTCTAGGACCATTTTTAGTACATAAAATGCTCACCGCAGCAGGTCAATCGCCCTGGTTTATTACAATTTCGCAATATTCTGAACATAGATGTCACTACTTCCAAATAATAAATTGGTGGCAATTTTAAAATATTATGAAGGTGTAACATAATTAATTAAAACCATTATTTCTTAATTATATAATAAATTAATTTAATGTCAATAAATTAATTCATATTAATTTAAAATTGACATTTTATTTTCCATTTGGTCTTCAAACCAAATGGAAAATAATAAATAGTGAATGATTTATTAAATTTTTTTTTTATTTTTCATTCAGGTGACATCTTACAGTTAGTAAAAAATAGTAATAAAAAATAATTCGGGAGAAATCTTGAATATTTTATTATTTCATCCATCAAGATTAAGAAGAAATGAATAAAAAATTAAATAAATAGAAAAAGCATGTTGTAATTGTTGCATAAACAATAATCATATTTGTTTAGTAACTCGATTCTGTAGAAAAAAAAATTGACACGTTTAAAATTTTACATGTTTTGTTTCCTACTGTAGATATTAAAAATTTTCAACCGAGAATTTTTTTTTTATTATTCTCTCTTAACAAGACAGTGTCGCCACACAGTGTTTCAAAATAGAACCTTTCAGTGAAAGGTTCTTATATGTGCACGGTTGTAATACCATTGTAACCTTAAAAGTGATTTCATAATTTTAACTCTATAAACTGCAAAATTTTGAATTTCTCCAATAATTTCGAAATTGAATTTTTACAAAAGGTAATTTTTCTCGATTTTTTTGTCATTTTCAATATTGTGATTCAAGGAGACTACAATTTTTGGAATTAAGGTCTCTTGCAGGATAAATAATCACATCACTTTCATGGTGACAAAGGTATCACAAGCATCCTTTCACTGCAAAGTTCTATTCTGGAGCATTTTATTGCGACACTGATTTAAAAAGATAAAATACCACATTTTTTATTTGTCGGACGAAAATATCAATTATCTGGAGTGAAGGAATAATGAATTTATTTTAAATTTGATTGTTCATATGGGTGCATAACCTCCAGGGGACCTTAACTCCAAAAAGTCAGATATGAAATAATTGTGATAGTCTTTTTCAGTTAGTTTAGTAAAAACAATAGTACATCGAATAGAGAATTATCTTTTATAAAATTGAATTTTAAAAATATTATGGAAATTCAAAATACTCCAATATATAGTTTAAATAATCACATTGCTTTTATGGTGACAAAGGTATTATAAGCATGCTCGTAAATAAACTTTTCACTGCAAAGTTCTATCCTGGAGCATTTTATTGCGACACTGATTTAAGAAGATAAAATACCACACTTTTTTAGTTATCGGACGAAAATACCAATGGACAACATACATGAAAATTTTTTAATGTAGTAATGAATAGAGGGTACCAAATTATGCTACTCTGAATTCTTTCAGATATTTTTGAGACCCAGAACTATTTTTAAATAATTATTGAAAGTGCAGCCACGCCCCCTGGAGGCGTCAGTAGGCGTCCAGTCTATCCTTTTTATTAAGGCTGCAGGGGTGCCAACTGAAATCACAGGACTTTCAATAATTATTTAAAAATGGTTCCGGGTTTCAAAATAATCTGAAAAAATTCAGAGTAGCATAATTTAGTACCCTCTATTCATTTCTGCAATAAAATTTTTTCATGTATTTTGTCCATTATCTGGAGTGGAGGAATAATGAATTTATTTTATATTTGATTGTTCATATGGTTACATAACCTCCAGGGGTCCTTAACTTCAAAAATTGAGATATGAAATAACTGTGATAGTTTTTTTCAACTACTTTAGTAAAAACAATAGTAAATCGAATAGAGAATTATCTTTTATAAAATTGAATTTGAAAAATATTATGGAAATTCAAAATACGCCAATATATAGAGTTTAAATAATCACATCTTTTTTTCTGGTGACAAAGGTATCATAAGCATGCTCGTAAATGAACTTTTCACTGCAAAGTTCTATCCTGGAGCATTTTATTGCGACACTGATTTAAGAAGAAAAAATTCCACACTTTTTATTTGTCGGACAAAAATATCAATTATCTGGAGTGGAGGAATAATGAATTTATTTTAAATTCGATTGTTCATATGGTTACATAACCTCCAGGGGACCTTAACTCCAAAAATTCTGATATGAAATAATTGTGATAGTCTTTTTCAGTTACTTTAGTAAAAAAAAATAGTAAATCGAATAGAGAATAGACAATAATGGTTGCATTTTTTATTTCATAATTAGGAAATATACATTAAATTAAGCTTTTCTGAATTCTTTCAGATTTTTTTGGGATGCGGGAACTAATTTTAAAAAATATTTAAAATGTCTGAATTTGGGTGGTACACCTGATGGGAAAACCATGACGTCATCGACAGCCAATCACAGCAGCCGTGACATCATCAACAGCCAATCACAGCACGACAAATGACGTCACGGTTGTCCCATCAGGTGTACCACCCAAATTCAGGTACTTTAAATATTTTTTTACAATTAGTTCCCTCATTCCAAAAAATCCGAAAAAAATCAGAAAAGCATAATTTTAGGTATATTTTCTAATCATGAAATAAAAAAATGCAACCATTATTGTCTATTATCTTTTAAAAAATTGAATTTTAAAAATATTATGGAAATTCAAAATACTCCAATATATAGTTTAAATAATCACATCTTTTTTCTGGTGACAAAGGTATCACAAGCATGCTCGTAAATGAACCTTTCACTGCAAAGTTCTATCCTGGAGCATTTTATTGCGACACTGATTTATGAAGATAAAATACAACACTTTTTTATTTGTTGGACGAAAATACCAATTATCTGGAGTGAAGGAATAATGAATTTCTTTTAAATTTAATTGTTCATATGGTTGCATAACCTCCAGGGGACCTTAACTCCAAAAATTCAGATATGAAATAATTGTGATAATCTTTTTCAGTTACTTTAGTAAAAACAATAGTTAATCGAATAGAGAATTATCTTTTATAAAATTGAATTTTAAAGATCATATGGAAATTCAAAACACTCCAATATATAGAGTTTAAATAATCACATCTTTTTTCTTGTGACAAAGGTATCATAAGCATGCTCGTAAATGAACTTTTCACTGCAAAGTTCTATCCTGGAGCATTTTATTGCGACACTGATTTAAGAAGATAAAATTCCACAATTTTTATATGTCGGACGAAAATATCAATTATCTGGAGTGGAGGAATAATGAATTTATTTTAAATTTTATTGTTCATAGTGTTACATAACCTCCAGGGGACCTTAACTCCAAAAATTCAGTTATGAAATAATTGTGATGGTCTTTTTCAGTTACTTTAGTAAAAAAAAAAATAGTAAATCGATTAGAGAATAGACAATAATGGCTGCATTTTTTTATTTCATAATTAGGAAATATACATTAAATTAAGCTTTTCTGAATTCTTTCAGATTTTTTGGAATGCGGGAAGTAATTTTAAAAAAATATTTAAAATGTCTGAATTTGGGTGGTTCACCTGATGGAAAAACCATGACGTCATCGACAGCTTATCACAGCAGCCGTGACATCATCAACAGCCAATCACAGCACGACAAATGACGTCACGGTTGTCCCATCAGGTGTACCACCCAAATCCAGGTATTTTAAATATTTTTTTAAAATTAGTTCCCGCATTCCAAAAAATCCGAAAAAATTCAGAGAAGCATAATTTTAGGTATATTTTCTAATCATGAAATAAAAAACTGCAACCATTATTGTCTATTATCTTTCAAAAATTGAATGACAAAGGTATCACAAGCATGCTCGTAAATGAACCTTTCACTGCAATGTTCTATCCTGGAGCATTTTATTGCGACACTGATTTATGAAGATAAAATACCACACTTTTATTTGTTGGACGAAAATACCAATTATCTGGAGTGAAGGAATAATGAATTTCTTTTAAATTTGATTGTTCATATGGTTGCATAACCTCCAGGGGACCTTAACTCCAAAAATTCAGACGTATATAATTGTGATAGTCTTTTTCAGTTAGAACAGTAAAAACAATAGTACATAGAATAGAGAATTACCTTTTTTAAAATTGAATTTTTAAAATATTATGGAAATACAAAATACTGCAATATATAGTTTAAATAATCACATTAATTTTATGGTGACAAAGGTATCATAAGCATGCTCGTAAATGAACCTTTCACTGCAAAGTTCTATCCTAGAGCATTTTATTGCGACACTGATTTAAGAAGATAAAATACCACACTTTTTTATTTATCGGACGAAAATACCAATTATCTGGAGTGAAGGAATAATGAATTTATTTTAAATTTGATTGTTCATATGGGTGCATAACCTCCAAGGGACCTTAACTCCAAAAAGTCAGATATGAAATAATTGTGATAGTCTTTTTCAGTTAGTTTAGTAAAAACAATAGTACATCGAATAAAGAATTATCTTTTATAAAATTGAATTTTAAAAATATTATGGAAATTCAAAATACTCCAATATTACATTGCTTTTATGGTGACAAAGGTATTATAAGCATGCTCGTAAATAAACTTTTCACTGCAAAGTTCTATCCTGGAGCATTTTATTGCGACACTGATTTAAGAAGATAAAATACCACACTTTTTTAGTTATCGGACGAAAATACCAATGGACAACATACATGAAAATTTTTTAATGCAGTAATGAATAGAGGGTACCAAATTATGCTACTCTGAATTCTTTCAGATATTTTTGAGACCCAGAACTATTTTTAAATAATTATTGAAAGTGCAGCCACGCCCCCTGGAGGCGTCAGCAGGCGTCCAGTCTATCCTTTTTATTAAGGCTGCAGGGGTGCCAACTGAAATCACAGGACTTTCAATAATTATTTAAAAATAGTTCCGGGTTTCAAAATAATCTGAAAAAATTCAGAGTAGCATAATTTAGTACCCTCTATTCATTTCTGCAATAAAAATTTTTCATGTATTTTGTCCATTATCTGGAGTGGAGGAATAATGAATTTATTTTATATTTGATTGTTCATATGGTTACATAACCTCCAGGGGACCTAAACTCCAAAAATTCAGATATGAAATAATTGTGATAATCTTTTTCAGTTACTTTAGTAAAAACAATAGTTAATCGAATAGAGAATTATCTTTTATAAAATTGAATTTTAAAAATCATAAGGAAATTCAAAACACTCCAATATATAGAGTTTAAATAATCACATCTTTTTTCTGGTGACAAAGGTATCACAAGCATGCTTGTAAATGAACCTTTCACTGCAAAGTTCTATTCAGGAGCATTTTATTGCGACACTGATTTAAAAAGATAAAATACCACATTTTTTATTTGTCGGACGAAAATATCAATTATCTGGAGTGGAGGATAAATGAATTTATTTTAAATTTGATTGTTCATATGGTTGCATAACCTCCAGGGGACCTTAACTCCAAAAATTCAGATATGAAATAATTGTGTTAGTCTTTTTCAGTTACTTTGGTAAAAAAAAAATATTAAATCGAATAGAGAATTATCTTTTAAAAAATTGAATTTTAAAAATATTATGGGAATTCAAAATAGTCCAATATATAGAGTTTAAATAATCACATCTCTTTTCTGGTGAGAAAGGTATCACAAGCATGCTCGTAAATGAACTTTTCACTGCAAAGTTCTATCCTGGAGAATTTTATTGCGACACTGATTTAAGAAGATAAATACCACACTTTTTTATTTGTAGGACGAAAATGCCAATTATCTGGAGTGAAAGAATAATGAAATTAATTTAAATTTGATTGTTCATTTGGTTGCATAACTTCCAGAGGACAATAACTCCAAAAATTCAGAAATGAAATAGTTGTGAGTCTTTTTCAGATACTTTAGTAAAAAAAAAAAATAGTAAATCGAATAGAGAATAGACAATAATGATTGCATTTTTTTATTTCATAATTAGAAAATATTCATTAAATTAAGCTTTTCTGAATTCTTTCAGATTTTTTGGGATGCGGGAACTAATTTAAAAAAATATATATAAAAAATGTCTGAATTTGGGTGGTACACCTGATGGGACAACCGTGACGTCATCGACAGCCAATCACAGCACGACAAATGATGTCACGGTTGTCCCATCAGGTATACCACCCAAATTCAGGTATTTTAAATATTTTTTTAAAATTAGTTCCCGCATTGCAAAAAATCCGAAAAAATTCAGAAAAGCATAATTTTAGGTATATTTTCTAATTATGAAATAAAAAAATGCAACCATTTTTATCTATTATCTTTAAAAAAATTGAATTTTAAAAATATTATGGAAATTCAAAATAATCAAATATATAGTTAAAATAATCACATCTTTTTTCTGGTGACAAAGGTATCAGAAGCATGCTCGTAAATGAACTTTTCACTGCAAAGTTCTATCCTGGAGCATTTTATTGCGAAACTGATTTAAGAAGATAAAATACCACACTTTATTTGTCGGACGAAAATACCAATTATCTGGAGTGAAGGATTAATGAATTAATTTTAAATTTGATTGTTCACATGGTTGCATAACTTCCAGCGGACCTTTACTCCAAAAATTCAGATATGAAATAACTGTGATAGTCTTTTCAGTTACTTTAGTAAAAACAATTGTAAATCGAATAGAGAATTATCTTTTATAAAATTGAATTTGAAAAATATTATGGAAATTCAAAATACGCCAGTATATAGAGTTTAAATAATTACATCTTTTTTTCTGGTGACAAAGGTATCATAAGATTGCTCGTAAATGAACTTTTCACTGCAAAATTCTATCCTGGAGCATTTTATTGCGACACTGATTTAAGAAGATAAAATTCCACACTTTTTATTTGTCGGACAAAAATATCAATTATCTGGAGTGGAGGAATAATGAATTTATTTTAAATTTGATTGTTCATATGGTTACATAACCTCCAGGGGACCTTAACTCCAAAAATTCTGATATGAAATAATTGTGATGGTCTTTTTCAGTTACTTTAGTAAAAAAAAATAGTAAATCGAATAGAGAATAGACAATAATGGTTGCATTTTTTATTTCATAATTAGGAAATATACATTAAATTAAGCTTTTCTGAATTCTTTCAGATTTTTTTTAGGATGCGGGAACTAATTTTAAAAAATATTTAAAATGTCTGAATTTGGGTGGTACACCTGATGGGAAAACCATGACGTCATCGACAGCCAATCACAGCAGCCGTGACATCATCAACAGCCAATCACAGCACGACAAATGACGTCACGGTTGTCCCAACAGGTGTACCACCCAAATTCAGGTATTTTAAATATTTTTTTACAATTAGTTCCCTTATTCCAAAAAATCCGAAAAAATTCAGAAAAGCATAATTTTAGGTATATTTTCTAATCATGAAATAAAAAAATGCAACCATTATTGTCTATTATCTTTTAAAAAATTGAATTTTAAAAATATTATGGAAATTCAAAATACTCCAATATATAGTTTAAATAATCACATCTTTTTTCTGGTGACAAGCATGCAAGTATCACAAGCATGCTCGTAAATGAACCTTTCACTGCAAAGTTCTATCATGGAGCATTTTTTTGCGACACTGATTTTAGAAGGTAAAATACCAAACTATTTGTCGGACGAAAATATCAATTATCTAGAAATGAAAATATATTTTCATAAAAAAAAAAATCCCTCCTATATTTATTTTTTTTTTTTACCATAGTATCTAAAAAATATAATCAAAATCAATACATATCTGAATTTTTTAAATTAAGGTCTCCTGCAGTTTATGCAACCATTTTAACCCTTAAATAATGTTTCTTTTTTAAAACAAAAATTTGTTTCAAAGTATAATCCGATTATTTGATATTACCCTTTTTAAAATTAAAAAAAAATTAAATAATTGAAATTTAATTTTTAAATAAATTCATGCTTCCTTCATTCCACATAATTATTATTTTCATCGAACAAATAAAAATTGTGATATTTTATCTATATAAATCAGTGTCGCAATACAATGCTCCAAGATAGAACTTTGCAGTGAAAAGTTCATTTACGTGCATGCTTGTGATACCCTTGTCACCATATAAGTTATTCGATTATTATTAAAGTCCCCTAGAGGTTATGCAACAATTTGGACAATTACAACAAAGTTTCTTTAAAAATAAATAACATGTATAAAAGAATTTCGATTATTTGATACGAACCTATATAAAATTAAAATATGTAATAACTGAAAATCAGATCTTGAGTCAACTAGCCTTTTTTTCTTTTTTAATCCATCAAGAATATAATTTTGTGACAAAAAAAATGTATTGAGTGTCAGAAATTTTGTGATAAAAAAAAAATGTATTGAGTGTAAGAAATAATGTATTTTTAATTACTCAATTGAGTGGCAATGAAAAAAAAAAATACAGTCAAATTTTACATAAATTTATGTTTCCTTCATACCACATAATTATTATTTTCATCGAACAAATAGTGTGGTATTTTATCTTCTTAAACCAGTGTCGCAATACAATGCTCTAAGAAAGAACTTTGCAGTGTAAAGTTCATTTGAGAGCATGCTTGTGATACCTTTGTCACCATAAAAGTTATTCGATTATTTTCACTCTATTGGAATTTTTTGAATTTCCCAAAAATATTTTCAAAATTCAATTTTTATAAAAGATAATTTATCTCTTCGATTTACTATCATTTTCTCTAAAGTAAGTCAAAAAGATTAACAAAATCATTTAATATCTGAATTTTAGGAATTAAAACCCCTAGAGTTTATGCAACCATTTGTACAATTATATCAATTACTGTTTCTTTAATAAAAAAATAACGTGCATCAATGTATATCGATTATTGGATTATAATCCAATATTATAAAATTAAAAATATGTAATAATTGAAAAGCAGATCTAAAATCAAAATTTGCCTGCTTTATTTCTTCATCCATCAGGAATAAATTTTTGTGATGAAAAAAATATGTATTGAGTGTCAGAAATCATGTATTTTTAATTACTTAATTGAGCGGCAATGAAAAAAAAAAATACAGTCAAATTTTAAATAAATTCATGTTTCCTTCATACCACATAATTATTATTTTCATCGAACAAATAGTGTGGTATTTTATCTTCTTAAACCAGTGTCGCAATACAATGCTCTAAGATAGAACTTTGCAGTGAAAGGTTCATTTACGTGCATGCTTGTGATACCTTTGTCAACATAAAAGTAATGCGATTATTTAAACTCGATATTTGGAATATTTTGAATTTCCCAAAAATATTTTCAAAATTCAATTTTTATAAAAGATAATTTATCTCTTCGATTTACTTTCATTTTCTCTAAAGTAAGTCAAAAAGATAACAAAATCATATAATATCTGAATTTTAGGAATTAAAACCCCTAGAGTTTATGCAACCATTTGGACAATTATAACAATTACTGTTTCTTTAATAAAAAAATAACGTGCATCAAAGTATATCGATTATTGGATTATAATCCAATATTATAAAATTAAAAATATGTAATAATTGAAAAACAGATCTTGAGTCAACTAGCCTGCTTTCTTTTTTCATCCATCAAGAGTAAAATTTTGTGACAAAAAAAATGTATTGAGTGTCAGAAATTTTGTGATAAAAAAAAATGTATTGAGTGTAAGAAATCATGTATTTTTAATTACTTAATTGAGCGGCAATGAAAAAAAAAATACAGTCAAATTTTAAATAAATTCATGTTTCCTTCATACCACATAATTATTATTTTCATCGAACAAATAGTGTGGTATTTTATCTTCTTAAACCAGTGTCGTAATACAATGCTCTAAGATAGAACTTTGCAGTGAAAGGTTCATTTACGTGCATGCTTGTGATACCTTTGTCAACATAAAAGTTATGCGATTATTTAAACTCGATATATTGGAATATTTTGAATTTCCCAAAAATATTTTCAAAATTCAATTTTTATGAAAGATAATTTATCTCTTCGATTTACTTTCATTTTCTCTAAAGTAAGTCAAAAAGATAACAAAATCATATAATATCTGAATTTTAGGAATTAAAACCCCTAGAGTTTATGCAACCATTTGGACAATTATAACAATTACTGTTTCTTTAATAAAAAAATAACGTGCATCAAAGTATATCGATTATTGGATTATAATCCAATATTATAAAATTAAAAATATGTAATAATTGAAAAACAGATCTTAATTCAAAATTTGCCTGCTTTATTTCTTCATCCATCAGAAATAAATTCTTGTGATGATAAAAATATGTATTGAGTGTCAGAAATTATGTAATTTTAGTTACTCAATGGTCAGCATCCATGATGACATCACCAATCCTTTGTCCTCCCATTTACCTAAAAAAAAAAATTGGGCGCACGTAAGATCCTATACGGAGCAATTTTTCAATCGCTTACTGTTAACCCTTTAAATAAGTTATGTGTGCAAATTTAAAATTACGTATTGGCACTAACCTTTTACGTTTGCTGCTATAAAAATTTTATTATTTGCCTTGGGTCAGTTTAATTAAAGAGCATCTAAAGAATTTCGCGGTAGTAGTGTTTTGATTTCGAGCCGAAAAAACGTGCGCAGAAGGGTTGCGCGCCGATGCGCGGTGGTTGTAGCAGGAGTCAAAATCAGCAAACGAACATGGCGACTTTACAATTTTTCTGATGGATTCTTACCATTGAGAAGAAATAAAAAAAAAAAAAACGGTAATATTTTAAATAAATTCATGTTTCCTTCATTCCACATAATTATTATTTTCATCGAACAAATAGTGTGGTATTTTATCTACATAAATCAGTGTCGCAATACAATGCTCCAAGATAGAACTTTGCAGTGAAAAGTTCATTTACGTGCATGCTTGTGATACCCTTGTCACCATATAAGTTATTTGATTATAATTAAAGTCCCCTAGAGGTTATGCAACAATTTGGACAATTATAACAAAGTTTCTTTAATAAAAAAAATAACATGTATAAAAAATTTCGATTATTTGATACGAACCCATATAAAATTAAAATATGTAATAACTGAAAATCAGATCTTGAGTCAAATAGCCTGCTTTCTTTTTTCATCCATCAAGAATAAAATTTTGTGACAAAAAAAATGTATTGAGTGTCAGAAATTTTGTGATAAAAAAAAATGTATTGAGTGTAAGAAATCATGTATTTTTAATTACTCAATTGAGCGGCAATGAAAAAAAAAAAATACAGTCAAATTTTAAATAAATTCATGTTTCCTTCATACCACATAATTATTATTTTCATCGAACAAAGAGTGTGGTATTTTATCTTCTTAAACCAGTGTCGCAATACAATGCTCTAAGATAGAACTTTGCAGTGAAAGGTTCATTTACGTGCATGCTTGTGATACCTTTGTCAACATAAAAGTTATGCGATTATTTAAACTCGATATATTGGAATATTTTGAATTTCCCAAAAATATTTTCAAAATTCAATTTTTATAAAAGATAATTTATCTCTTCGATTTACTTTCATTTTCTCTAAAGTAAGTCAAAAAGATTAACAAAATCATATAATATCTGAATTTTAGGAATTAAAACCCCTAGAGTTTATGCAACCATTTGTACAATTATAACAATTACTGTTTCTTTAATAAAAAAATAGCGTGCATCAATGTATATCGATTATTGGATTATAATCCAATATTATAAAATTAAAAATATGTAATAATTGAAAAACAGATCTAAAATCAAAATTTGCCTGCTTTATTTCTTAATCCATCAGAAATAAATTTTTGTGATGAAAAAAATATGTATTGAGTGTCAGAAATCATGTATTTTTAGTTACTCAATTGAGCAGAAATAAATAAAAAAACAGTAAATTTTTAAATAAATTCATGTTTCCTTCATACCACATAATTATTATTTTCATCGAACAAATAGTGTGGTATTTTATCTTCTTAAACCAGTGTCGCAATACAATGCTCTAAGATAGAACTTTGCAGTGAAAGGTTCATTTACGTGCATGCTTGTGATACCTTTGTCAACATAAAAGTTATGCGATTATTTAAACTATATATTGGAATATTTTAAATTTCCCAAATATTTTCAAAATTCAATTTATATATAAGATAATTTCTCTCTTCGATTTACTTTTATTTTAACTAATGTAAGTCAAAAAGAATTTCAAAATCATTTCATATCTGGATTTTTCGAATTAAAGTCCCCTAGAGGTTATGCAACCATTTTATCCTTTAAAGTAGTGTCTCTTTAATAAAAAAAATAACTAGTTTCAAAGAATATCGATTATTTGATATGAACCTTTTTAAAATTAAAAAATATTAATAATCGAAAAACAGACCTTGATTCAAATAGACTACTTTCTTTTTTCATCCATCAGGAATAAAATTTTGTGATAAAAAAAAATGTTTTGAGTGTCAGAAATTTTGTGATAAAAAAAAAATGTATTGAGTGTCAGAAATCATGTATTTTTAATTACTCAATTGAGCGGCAATGAAAAAAAAAAATACAGTCAAATTTTAAATAAACTCATGTTTCCTTCATACCACATAATTATTATTTTCATCGAACAAATATAAATTGTGGTATTTTATCTTCATAAATCAGTGTCGCAATACAATGCTCTAAGATAGAACTTTGCAGTGAAAAGTTCATTTGAGAGCATGCTTGTGATACCTTTGTCACCATATAAGTTATTTGATTATAATTAAAGTCCCCTAGAGGTTATGCAACAATTTGGACAATTATAACAAAGTTTCTTTAATAAAAAAAATAACATGTATAAAAAATTTCGATTATTTGATACGAACCCATATAAAATTAAAATATGTAATAACTGAAAATCAGATCTTGAGTCAAATAGCCTGCTTTCTTTTTTCATCCATCAAGAATAAAATTTTGTGACAAAAAAAATGTATTGAGTGTCAGAAATTTTGTGATAAAAAAAAATGTATTGAGTGTAAGAAATCATGTATTTTTAATTACTCAATTGAGCGGCAGTGAAAAAAAAAAAATACAGTCAAATTTTAAATAAATTCATGTTTCCTTCATACCACATAATTATTATTTTCATCAAACAAAGAGTGTGGTATTTTATCTTCTTAAACCAGTGTCGCAATACAATGCTCTAAGATAGAACTTTGCAGTGAAAGGTTCATTTACGTGCATGCTTGTGATACCTTTGTCAACATAAAAGTTATGCGATTATTTAAACTCGATATATTGGAATATTTTGAATTTCCCAAAAATATTTTCAAAATTCAATTTTTATAAAAGATAATTTATCTCTTCGATTTACTTTCATTTTCTCTAAAGTAAGTCAAAAAGATTAACAAAATCATATAATATCTGAATTTTAGGAATTAAAACCCCTAGAGTTTATGCAACCATTTGTACAATTATAACAATTACTGTTTCTTTAATAAAAAAATAGCGTGCATCAATGTATATCGATTATTGGATTATAATCCAATATTATAAAATTAAAAATATGTAATAATTGAAAAACAGATCTAAAATCAAAATTTGCCTGCTTTATTTCTTAATCCATCAGAAATAAATTTTTGTGATGAAAAAAATATGTATTGAGTGTCAGAAATCATGTATTTTTAGTTACTCAATTGAGCAGAAATAAATAAAAAAACAGTAAATTTTTAAATAAATTCATGTTTCCTTCATACCACATAATTATTATTTTCATCGAACAAATAGTGTGGTATTTTATCTTCTTAAACCAGTGTCGCAATACAATGCTCTAAGATAGAACTTTGCAGTGAAAGGTTCATTTACGTGCATGCTTGTGATACCTTTGTCAACATAAAAGTTATGCGATTATTTAAACTATATATTGGAATATTTTAAATTTCCCAAATATTTTCAAAATTCAATTTATATATAAGATAATTTCTCTCTTCGATTTACTTTTATTTTAACTAATGTAAGTCAAAAAGAATTTCAAAATCATTTCATATCTGGATTTTTCGAATTAAAGTCCCCTAGAGGTTATGCAACCATTTTATCCTTTAAAGTAGTGTCTCTTTAATAAAAAAAATAACTAGTTTCAAAGAATATCGATTATTTGATATGAACCTTTTTAAAATTAAAAAATATTAATAATCGAAAAACAGACCTTGATTCAAATAGACTACTTTCTTTTTTCATCCATCAGGAATAAAATTTTGTGATAAAAAAAAATGTTTTGAGTGTCAGAAATTTTGTGATAAAAAAAAAATGTATTGAGTGTCAGAAATCATGTATTTTTAATTACTCAATTGAGCGGCAATGAAAAAAAAAAAATACAGTCAAATTTTAAATAAACTCATGTTTCCTTCATACCACATAATTATTATTTTCATCGAACAAATATAAATTGTGGTATTTTATCTTCATAAATCAGTGTCGCAATACAATGCTCTAAGATAGAACTTTGCAGTGAAAAGTTCATTTGAGAGCATGCTTGTGATACCTTTGTCACCATAAAAGTTATTCGATTATTTTCACTCTATTGGAATTTTTTGAATTTCCCAAAAATATTTTCAAAATTCAATTTTTATAAAAGATAATTTATCTCTTCGATTTACTATCATTTTCTCTAAAGTAAGTCAAAAAGATTAACAAAATCATATAATATCTGAATTTTAGGAATTAAAACCCCTAGAGTTTATGCAACCATTTGTACAATTATATCAATTACTGTTTCTTTAATAAAAAAATAACGTGCATCAATGTATATCGATTATTGGATTATAATCCAATATTATAAAATTAAAAATATGTAAAAATTGAAAAACAGATCTAAAATCAAAATTTGCCTGCTTTATTTCTTCATCCATCAGGAATAAATTTTTGTGATGAAAAAAATATGTATTGAGTGTCAGAAATCATGTATTTTTAGTTACTCAATTGAGCAGAAATAAATAAAAAAACAGTAAATTTTTAAATAAATTCATGTTTCCTTCATTCCACATAATTATTATTTTCATCGAACAAAGAGTGTGGTATTTTATCTACATAAATCAGTGTCGCAATACAATGCTCCAAGATAGAACTTTGCAGTGAAAAGTTCATTTACGTGCATGCTTGTGATACCCTTGTCACCATATAAGTTATTCGATTATTTAAACTATATATTGGAATATTTTGAATATCCCAAATATTTTCAAAATTCAATTTATATATAAGATACTTTCTCTCTTCGATTTACTTTTATTTTAACTAATGTAAGTCAAAAAGAATTTCAAAATCATTTCATATCTGGATTTTTCGAATTAAAGTCCCCTAGAGGTTATGCAACCATTTTATCCTTTAAAGTAGTGTCTCTTTAATAAAAAAAATAACTAGTTTCAAAGAATATCGATTATTTGATATGAACCTTTTTAAAATTAAAAAATATTAATAATCGAAAAACAAACCTTGATTCAAATAGACTACTTTCTTTTTTCATCCATCAGGAATAAAATTTTGTGATAAAAAAAAATGTTTTGAGTGTCAGAAATTTTGTGATAAAAAAAAATGTATTGAGTGTCAGAAATCATGTATTTTTAATTACTCAATTGAGCGGCAATGAAAAAAAAAAAAAAATACAGTCAAATTTTAAATAAATTCATGTTTCCTTCATACCACATAATTATTATTTTCATCGAACAAATATAAATTGTGGTATTTTATCTTCATAAATCAGTGTCGCAATACAATGCTCTAAGATAGAACTTTGCAGTGAAAAGTTCATTTACGTGCATGCTTGTGATACCCTTGTCACCATATAAGTTATTCGATTATTATTAAAGTCCCCTAGAGGTTATGCAACAATTTGGACACTTATAACAAAGTTTCTTTAATAAAAAAAATAACATGTATAAAAGAATTTCGATTATTTGATACGAACCTATATAAAATTAAAATATATAATAATTGAAAATCAGATCTTGAGTCAACTAGCCTGCTTTCTTCTTTCATCCATCAAGAATAAAATTTTGTGACAAAAAAATGTTTTAAGTGTCAGAAATTTTGTGATAAAAAAAATGTATTGAGTGTCAGAAATCATGTATTTTTAATTACTCAATTGAGCGGCAATAAAAAAAAAATAGTCAAATTTTAAATAAATTCACGTTTCCTTCATACCATATAATTATTATTTTCATCGAACAAATAGTGTGGAATTTTACCTTCTTAAACCAGTGTCACAATACAATGCTCTAAGATAGAACTTTGCAGTGAAAGGTTCATTTACGTGCATGCTTGTGATACCTTTGTCAACATAAAAGTTATGCGATTATTTACACTATATATTGGAATTTTTTGACTTTCCAAAATATTTTCAAAAATCAATTTTTATAAAAGATAATTTTTCTCTTCGATTTACTTTTATTTTAACTAATGTAAGTCAAAAAGAATATCAAAATCATTTCATATCTTTATTTTTTGAATTAAAGTCCCCTAGAGGTTATGCAACCATTTTATCCCTTAAAGTAGTGTCTCTTTAATAAAAAAATAACTAGTTTCAAAGAATATCGATTATTTGATATGAACCTTTTTAAAATTAAAAAATATTAATAATCGAAAAACAGACCTTGATTCAAATAGACTACTTTCTTTTTTCATCCATCAGGAATAAAATTTTGTGATAAAAAAAAATGTTTTGAGTGTCAGAAATTTTGTGATAAAAAAAAAATGTATTGAGTGTCAGAAATCATGTATTTTTAATTACTCAATTGAGCGGCAATGAAAAAAAAAAATACAGTCAAATTTTAAATAAACTCATGTTTCCTTCATACCACATAATTATTATTTTCATCGAACAAATATAAATTGTGGTATTTTATCTTCATAAATCAGTGTCGCAATACAATGCTCTAAGATAGAACTTTGCAGTGAAAAGTTCATTTGAGAGCATGCTTGTGATACCTTTGTCACCATAAAAGTTATTCGATTATTTTCACTCTATTGGAATTTTTTGAATTTCCCAAAAATATTTTCAAAATTCAATTTTTATAAAAGATAATTTATCTCTTCGATTTACTATCATTTTCTCTAAAGTAAGTCAAAAAGATTAACAAAATCATATAATATCTGAATTTTAGGAATTAAAACCCCTAGAGTTTATGCAACCATTTGTACAATTATATCAATTACTGTTTCTTTAATAAAAAAATAACGTGCATCAATGTATATCGATTATTGGATTATAATCCAATATTATAAAATTAAAAATATGTAAAAATTGAAAAACAGATCTAAAATCAAAATTTGCCTGCTTTATTTCTTCATCCATCAGGAATAAATTTTTGTGATGAAAAAAATATGTATTGAGTGTCAGAAATCATGTATTTTTAGTTACTCAATTGAGCAGAAATAAATAAAAAAACAGTAAATTTTTAAATAAATTCATGTTTCCTTCATTCCACATAATTATTATTTTCATCGAACAAAGAGTGTGGTATTTTATCTACATAAATCAGTGTCGCAATACAATGCTCCAAGATAGAACTTTGCAGTGAAAAGTTCATTTACGTGCATGCTTGTGATACCCTTGTCACCATATAAGTTATTCGATTATTTAAACTATATATTGGAATATTTTGAATATCCCAAATATTTTCAAAATTCAATTTATATATAAGATACTTTCTCTCTTCGATTTACTTTTATTTTAACTAATGTAAGTCAAAAAGAATTTCAAAATCATTTCATATCTGGATTTTTCGAATTAAAGTCCCCTAGAGGTTATGCAACCATTTTATCCTTTAAAGTAGTGTCTCTTTAATAAAAAAAATAACTAGTTTCAAAGAATATCGATTATTTGATATGAACCTTTTTAAAATTAAAAAATATTAATAATCGAAAAACAAACCTTGATTCAAATAGACTACTTTCTTTTTTCATCCATCAGGAATAAAATTTTGTGATAAAAAAAAATGTTTTGAGTGTCAGAAATTTTGTGATAAAAAAAAATGTATTGAGTGTCAGAAATCATGTATTTTTAATTACTCAATTGAGCGGCAATGAAAAAAAAAAAAAATACAGTCAAATTTTAAATAAATTCATGTTTCCTTCATACCACATAATTATTATTTTCATCGAACAAATATAAATTGTGGTATTTTATCTTCATAAATCAGTGTCGCAATACAATGCTCTAAGATAGAACTTTGCAGTGAAAAGTTCATTTACGTGCATGCTTGTGATACCCTTGTCACCATATAAGTTATTCGATTATTATTAAAGTCCCCTAGAGGTTATGCAACAATTTGGACACTTATAACAAAGTTTCTTTAATAAAAAAAATAACATGTATAAAAGAATTTCGATTATTTGATACGAACCTATATAAAATTAAAATATATAATAATTGAAAATCAGATCTTGAGTCAACTAGCCTGCTTTCTTCTTTCATCCATCAAGAATAAAATTTTGTGACAAAAAAATGTTTTAAGTGTCAGAAATTTTGTGATAAAAAAAATGTATTGAGTGTCAGAAATCATGTATTTTTAATTACTCAATTGAGCGGCAATAAAAAAAAAATAGTCAAATTTTAAATAAATTCACGTTTCCTTCATACGATATAATTATTATTTTCATCGAACAAATAGTGTGGAATTTTACCTTCTTAAACCAGTGTCACAATACAATGCTCTAAGATAGAACTTTGCAGTGAAAGGTTCATTTACGTGCATGCTTGTGATACCTTTGTCAACATAAAAGTTATGCGATTATTTACACTATATATTGGAATTTTTTGACTTTCCAAAATATTTTCAAAAATCAATTTTTATAAAAGATAATTTTTCTCTTCGATTTACTTTTATTTTAACTAATGTAAGTCAAAAAGAATATCAAAATCATTTCATATCTTTATTTTTTGAATTAAAGTCCCCTAGAGGTTATGCAACCATTTTATCCCTTAAAGTAGTGTCTCTTTAATAAAAAAATAACATGTTTTAAAGAATATCAATTATTTGATTTGAACCTTTTTAAAATTAAAAAAAAAATAATCGAGCAACAGATCTTGATTCAAATAGCCTACTTTCTATTTTCATTAATCAAGAATAAAATTTTGTGATAAAAAATATGTATTGAGTGTCAGAAATCATGCATTTTTAATTACTCAATTGAGCGGCAATGAAAAAAGAAAAATACAGTCAAATTTGAAATAAATTCACGTTTCCTTCATTCCACATAATTATTATTTTCGATAGTGTGGTATTTTATCTTCTTAAACCAGTGTCGCAATACAATGCTCTAATATAGAACTTTGCAGTGAAAAGTTCATTTACGTGTATGCTTGTGATACCTTTGTCACCATAAAAGTGATGTGATTATTTGAACTCAATATATTGGAAATTTTGAATTTCCCAAATATTTTCAAAATTCAATTCTTATATAAGATGATTTCTCTCTTCTATTTACTTTAACTTTCACTAAAGTTAGTAGAAAGATTATCAAAATAATTTCATATCTGAATTTTTGTAATTAAAATTCTTTGGAGGATATGCAACAATTTGAACAATTATAACAATGTTTCTTTAATAAAAAAAAAAAAATGTATAAAAGAATTTCGATTATTTGACACGAACCTATATAAAATTAAAATATGTAATGATTGAAAAACAGATCTTGAGTGAATTAGCCTGCGCTCTTTCTTCTTCCATCTGGAATGAAATTTCATAAAAAAAAAGTATTGATGGTCACGAATTATATATTTTTAGTTACTCAATTGAGCAGAAAAAAAATACTTGTTTAAAATTTAAAATAAATTCATGTTTCCATCACTCCACATAATTGATATTTTCATCTGACAAATAAAAAGTGTGGTATTTTATCTTCATTAATAAGTGTCGCAATATAAGGCTCCAAAATCGAACTTTGCGGTAAAAGGTTCATTTATGTGCACGCTTGTAATACCATTGTCTCCGTATAAGTGATGTGATTATTTGTACTCAACATATCAGATTATTTTGAATTTCCTTGAACCACCTGAAATAATATATTTTCGTTTTCTTCATTTTTTTTTCAATTTTTAATTTTTAATATATTCATTTCTGTTTACGATTCGTTTTTATTTTCAATTAAGTGGTTCTTAGAGATCATCATGATCGTTTTTTAATCGAAAGACATTTATTTTTTCTACCGACAAATAAATTTTAGGACTTCATAATCATCTTAGAAAATTGTCTTCGTATTAGTCTTCATAATGGAACTTTCACTGTCCCATTTTCAGCCATGTTGCTCTCAGCGACAATTTTTGTCAGCGGATTTTCTTGGAACTCGATGAAGGGCACAAAAGCCTTAAAATGGAACTTTGTCGCCAGAACGGTATTTTAAATTGAACCTTTTCCTACCACATTGGTTTTATCAATTAAAATTATTCTGGTGGTGTGAAAATTTCAAAAACCATTAAAATTGCTTTTTTATGATTGAATTTATGTGCCTAATTAATTTTGTAATTTTAGCATCATTTTTTAAGTGTGTCGTCATAAGCGGTAATAAAATTCTCTGAATGTCGCCACAATATAAGGCCTTAAATCGGTAAAAATCAGTGTCGCCACAACCATGCATGATCCGGAATGGGAGTTGTCCCGCCAGCTTCATTAATTAAGTACACCAAATTTATAGTTATATTTGTTATTAATACTTTTTTTACGTTTTTTTTTTTTTTTTTTTTTTTTTACTTTAAATAACAATGTATTAATTTTTTATATTTGTATATACAAAAATAACAAAACATATGTTTTAGAAAATTGCAATACAAAATTAACTTATAATTATTATTTTGTTTAGAGAATAAATAGGTTAAAATATATATTTAAAAATCTCAACAGGTATTCCAATCGTAATCACGAATATAATTTTTAAATGTAAATGGTGTGACTGTTCAATGTTCACTACTAATACGTAATGACATAACAACTAACTAATTAATTTACATCACGGCTAGTCGAAAATACGATGTCATAATTAATATTTGAAACGTTAAATTCAAAATATTTCAAATAATTCATTCGCAAAATTTAAATATCATTGGAGAGTATGGACACACAATAAAACTGTTTATATTTCATATTTAGTTTATCGTAACAATACTCCCCGTCAAATTAATGAGAAATCAAATTAATGCCTCAAACAAAAAAAAAAAAAATAGGAACCTCCCTATGTCCTGCAATGTCTAATCGAAGTGAACTGCGTGGTTGAAATGGTTCATAAATCCCCTGATGGTGCCTTGTGCGTATAGCGCATTATGTTAAATTGCCCGTGCACCAACGCCACTATCGGTGGATTTGTGAACTACAGTTTAATTGTCCAAGAACTCCCATTAATCTCTGCAATGTTATTATATATTTATTACAATAAAATATAATGATGATTTTACAATATTTCAAATATTGTGGTTTGAAGTTTATTGTATTATTTGTAGTTCAAATTTTATAAAAAATATTTATTATACACGTATCTACACTATATTGACTGCAGGTTGATTGCAACATAACTAAAAATAATTCATTGCATTTTTTTCCCCTTAAATCTGCGGAATCAAGTACCCACAGCCTCACAGCCTAATGTAGTGGGAAAGTTTTAGCAGGGGCGGATCCAGCCCGCAGCTTTGGGTGGGGGGGGGGGGCAGTGCCCTATCCCGCAATGTTAAATTTTGGGGTGGGAGGGGGGCGATGGGGGGGGGGTAATACCTTCAATGTATTTTGAAGCCTTTTGGGGGGGGGGGGCGATCGCCCCCATCGCCCCCCTCCCCCCTGGATCCGCGCCTGAGTTTTAGGTCTATTTTTCCCATGGAAAGATTTTATCGTAGAAGGTTCATTAAGCCAGTTCAATGAAACCGCAGCTTGTTGTCACGAGTTTATTGAATGTCAGTAATGACAAATAAAATTATTTATTTCTAATAATTCCATATCAGCAATATTTAACATTTAACACATTTTTAATTTACAAGATATATGACACCATAGACAAGAAATGAAAGTTGTTAGAATGCAACTTAATTCTTACTAACTACAGCTAGTCTTCGTAACAGTGACGAAAACGAAAAGAAGAAAGAAATCCACTTTGTATTTGTAAAAGGACAGTCATGTGTCTCACATTTTAAGACAACTGTCCCTATATAATGTTAACTGTCCCTTGCTTTTATGCTTTTATGTTTTAAACTGTGCCTCATAAAAAAAAAAAAAAAAGCAAATTTTTATATACAAATTGACTGCAAACTATAACACTAGAAATAAATCCACTGAAAAACACAACACTCAATTTTTCAAAAATTGTGCATTGTATCAAACAGCTAAATTTTATGAAGTTTTACCAATATGTTTGAAAGGAATAAAAAATGGTAAACTTTTCGCACAAAATTGAAAAATATATTGATCAACAGAGACTTTTACTCTGTTAAAGCATTTGAGAGTAATAAAATGCCCGAAAAAGTATTATCAGTGTTATACCATTTATTATATTGTTGTATAATATATACTATAATATAAACAAAATTATAAATACATATTTATTTTATTGACATGATCTAAACAAAAATTTATCATTATTATCGGTGTCTTTTAGTTGAATTTTCTTTCTTTTTATTAACAGAAATTATGTTTTATTGTATATGTAACTTATATATAAATGTGTTTATGTTTTGTAATTGTCCAACTTTGACGTGAACATATTACGTTTGTCAAGTACAATAAAAAAGAAGTTCCAAAACAAAAATAAAATTAAACTACAATTTCTCTCCATGGAAGGGTTTATCATTGAAGGTTCAGTAACTAGTCCAATGGAACCACAGCAAATCATAAGGATTCTATTAAACTGGAAACTGGCTACTGAACCTCCTACGATGAATCTGATGGAAAATAATAAGAGTGGGCACCGTAATACCAGCACCCCACCACTTCCCATAACCATAATAAATAAACCAGTACTAACCATGATCCGATGCTACAGTAATGGCATCAATATCCTTATTATTTAATTCTAATAATTCTATATCAGTCATTTTGAACACTTTTTTTTAATAAACAAAAAAATACAACACCTTTTCTATACAAGAAATGAAAGAGAACTGTGAGTTTAGAAAATTAACTTGTTTGAATAAACTCTTGCAGTTAAAGCATAGAAGGGTCTATGAGTAAGCATCAACAACTCTGGAACAAGATTAATGCTTTAGGAAACACGCTTTCACTTAAAAACTCATCTTAATATATTTAAAAGAAATTTTTAATTATAAATCAATATTGTAATTGAAGTTATGAATATATTATTATAAAACTTGATTTAAAGCAAATTGAATTTCTTTACGTACGAAACTAATACATATATATTATGATTTATTAATACATATATTGTTAGTTAAATTAATTGATTTAAATCCGGAAATAAGGTACAGTAGATTTAACGGTTCAAAGCGTTAGCGAGTCAGACGTATCTTCATCAGATTATAAGATAACTTTAAAAAAAAAAGTTTCAAATTTTTTCATCCATAAATAAAATTGACTTTCACTTTTGTATTTTACATCATAATGAAAGTCTGATTAAAAATATTTAATACAGGATCTTTTTTTACTATAAATAAATATAATATTATAATGTTTCTTGTTTTCATTGTCTTTTTATTCTTTCTAGTGAAAGGATATATTATAATTAGGTTTGTTATAATAACATAATACTAACCTTGCCCCTGGGGTTATTCAATTATATAGTTCAAGATTTTTTAAGTATAAAAATAAAATCAAGTACGTATGGATATTTCAGGGTTATATGTTTGTTAAGTCAATTAAATGGATTGTTTGTTTGTTTAACCTACTAAATGATTTGCAGTTTGATTATCGTATCTTTGAAGTTTTTACTTTTGTCCTAGTTTCTGACATGTTTGAAAATAAGTGAACTAAGTGGCGCGCTTAGGAAAACAAATGAAGATCAAATTGCAAATATAAACAAAGCCAGCTGATTATTTTATTGTGGACGTTTCGTTCATGTGATATAATTTGTTTTTAGATTTTTAAGCACTAAATTAACCTAAATTAGCCTGTATTTAATATAAATATATATTTAAAATGCCTACTTATGAATTAATGTTATTATTAAGAAATATGGCAAGGGTAAGATGTCTAAAATTGTGCTTCAAATTTCACCCTAACTTTTGCCGGCAGGCTGCATTGTAACATTTTTTATTGTTTCTCTTTGATTATTTTGCATGCAAATTAAAACAAAGTAGACTCTATCATGTATTTTTAGTTTTTTTTACCACACCTTAGAGTTGAAATATATAGCTAGATTTCAACCTATATTTGCATGGTCCTACCGACCTACAGTATGCATATGCATACAGTATGCTACAACTCCCATGTATGCATACTTGATAATACATTATTATGCTGAAAGTCCTGCCCGTCTTTTAGATTTTTTAAAAAGATTTTAATGGATTAAGTAGCAATTAAATATTGCATGGCAAATTTTGTAATGAAAACATACATTTATTTCCAGCCTGAAGTGGTTTCTTCGCTGAAAAGGACGGCACAAGAAATATTCGACCGAGGTGGTTTTCTTCGTAAGATAGAAAATCTTGGAACTAGACCCACTCCATATAAAATATCAGCTCATGGATTGATTCATAAACAAGCTAGGTAACACATTAACTTTAATATAATAAAAATTTATATATGTTTAGAAAAGCACTGACATTTTATATACAACACACACTTTACCCCTGCTTTTATGTCTTATGGAGGCTTGATGAATGACAAGCTTCAACTTAAAAATGCCGCAGCGCTGCATTCTGACATCGCTCCGTAAGGTTATTTGTTAGGAGAAAAATCTTATTTATTTTTTCATTCAAATTCTATGCTGCACAAAATCTCGAATATTTTTTATGTCGTGTAAAGTGATCTTTCCCGTGGCTCATATGAATTATTAATCTTGCCCTTCATAAGAACCGTCGGAAAAAATTAAAAACCAGGTACCGCTGGGTTAAAGGATAGGGAGCTTGGTAGAACATGTCGTCGCGCGCAGTTCGCGCGCTAGATTGTCATTGGCTGAGAGAATTGTGTCGTCATTGTTAAAGCTTCTCATTATTATTATTTTTTTTTTTATAATGATTTAACTAAGTGCTCTTCTGCTTATCTTACCTCCCCCCAAATTACATAATGGCATCTCTTTGTCTCTTAGAAGCCCAACATCAGAAAATAAATCGGGGGTAAAATTTAAGCTCCTTAAAAATTTGTCTAAAGAACATGAAACTCACAGTATTCATTTGTTAATATGAAGTTCCAACTATCTAACATGACTCTTTCAGTTACTTCATGATGCAGTTTGACTCTGCGCCACCCGCCATAACGGATCTACTGGAGGTCTACGGTCGTGACGTTGACATAGTGAGACGTCGAATCTACAAAGTGGAGGAACCGAGGCCCGTCGAGTGTACCTTGCATGATGAGATAAAGCCTCCGATGTACAGGTGAGACAGCGGGATTGTTTGTATGAGGTTCAAGTCAGCTGATTTTGTTTTGTTCCCATGTAAAAAAAACAAACAAAAAATAGCAAAATGAAATTGCTATTTCATTCTTAAAACAAAGTTTTACAGGAAAATAATTTTTGGATTTCGAGATATTGCAAATTAATATGGTAGCTTTATTAATATTGTTACTTGAGAAAAATTAGAATATTGTAACATGGTGGCTTATGGAGAAATTGTTGCCTTGGAGAAGCCTCTATCACACCTCAAAACAGCTTAAATTGGCAGAATCACAACATTTTTTTACTAATATTACTATAAGACGCAGTAGCCTTTTGAAATGTAGCTTTCTACAGTTCCCTCAGTCACAGGTAAATGCCAGGATAAAACTACTAGGTCTTGGCTTACCTAATTCCGTACAACACAAATGCTCAAGCTTTGTGTTGTAACATTAGTTAGTACAGTAAAAACTTGTTATTACGTAAAGTCAAGAGACCCAGGATATTATGTTTACCTTACATCGAGTATTACCCAAGTTTTTCCTATCAACGCAATGCTAATTATTTTTGACGCCATCTCCTTTACTCAAAATTGAATTTTACCTAACAAGGAGTTGCGTAATATCATGTTGTTTTTTATTGCAAATTAGTAAATAGAAGTACCCGCAGTTTAATAAAAAATTATATTCCAAAATTAAATATCATTATTTTGTGTTCACAGGAAAGATGTCCAGGAGATGATTGAAGTAGGAAAGAAGAAACTCAAACCCAAGTACAGTCACAATACCGGCCTGGACTACACTCCCTTCCAAAAGTAGCTACCCTTCTCTTTTTATAGCCATTGTTAGTTATGTTTACTGTCAATATTTTGATTGTATATGAAAATAGTACAGCCACAATATTAGTCTTGTCAGAATATATTCACTTTGAAAAAAATATAAAAACCTTACCCCTGTTTGAAGCATGTCTCTAGATGCATGGAGAACTTTCTTTATATGAATGCTCTTCTTACTTCCCCCAAAATTCCAAAATACACTTTTTTATCTCTTGTATCTGCAACGCAAGCAAATAACAAAGCCTGTGTAAAGTTTGTGCTGTTTTTGTACACTCATCGTACCTGAAAAATTCCCTATGCAGCCTTCATTATTAATTCCCATTGTGATTGTCATATATGTATTTAAATCTAGTTTCTTGAACTATGCGTGCAGTAAGATAGTTCAAGAAACTAGACTCAAATACATGACAGTATACATCACAGAGCATGAAGATTAACAAGGTTGCAAAGGAAATTTTTCAGAGGTGAGGAGTGTAGCCCCCATTGTTTGGGAGTTATATGTTTTGCTATCAATGAATGTTTTAAAAAAAGCAAGCCATAATATCAAACTCCTTTCTTTTATAAAAAGATAATTTTTCAAAAATTAAACTGCTGTGTTTTGCCACAATGATAACTATGATACATAGTCTGAAGGTGTGTGAACTTTTCACTATATGAAACAGCTCTGCATGCTGGAGATTGAATTTTTATTAATTGATTGTACTTCTGTCATATCATATTTTATACATATTTATATTTCTTCAATTACATTTATTTATATACAGTATATCTGTTAATATTATAATACAGAGATTTAATTTAAATGTCAATTAAAGAGAAAAGGCTTTCCAAGTTATTAAGACTGCGGTCTGTTACCCTGTTGTGAGGGTTTTAATTAATTTGAAAAAATCTCATAACTAATTTGGGACGATTGTCAACCAAGACCAGTTGAAACAGGAAGATTACCAAAGTGGATACTTCCGATTGGGAGAAAAAATCGTATAACTTCTCAAATTCCAAGTCTCAGTTGAGAGGTAGTCCATAATTAATTTTTTATCCAACAGCTGCAATAAGTAATAATTTTCATCACTTGAATAATAGTGAAACAACATGAAGGATATTTTAAATAATATAATAAATTTATAAAGTAAGGTTTTTAATTTAAGAATATAAAAATTAAAATAATATTAATCAAAATTAAATTAATTTTTAATAGATTCTGATTTATATTATCATTATTTTTAAAACTGATACTTTATTTATTACATTTACTTGATCAAATTAGAAATAAACTGTTAATTAAATATCTCTGTTCCCTCCATGGTTGATTTTGCTCGACACCCATGTCGGGTGTTTATGAAGTTTATGAAGCCTTATTTTAACCTCATATTCTCTCTGCCTCCGCCCCTTTTTACTGGAAATACTGAAAAATTTACCCTATAAAGGTACATGATCGTACAAAAGTTAATTTTGTTAAGAAATTAATTAATACAGTGAAAAAAAAAGTAATATCCATCTATGCAGTGCTGCCCTCATGTGGCAATTTTCACGCACTAGAAAAGTACTTCATCTAAAATTTGAAACTTTCTTAATTAATCTCTGTTCAGTAGCTTAAATAAATTTAATTTTTTATTGTGTTAATGATACTTAATTTATTTTTAAACAGTATAATAGCTGTCAATTTTTTTTATCTCTTGTTCAATGGGATAAAATGGCTTCATAACATAAATATTAATTGAAATCAGTGGCGTAGCCACGGGGGGGGGGGGGGGGTTTCGGGGTTTAAACCCCCCCCATGAAGATCGAGTAGTGACTGGATATAAGAAGAAAAAAGGAAAAATTATAGAAATTTGAAAAAAAAAAAATTTAAATAAAAAATTGAAATTTAGGGGTATCAAGTAGTCTTTTCTTTAAAATAAACAAATTATAAGTTAGTTTCTAATTTTAACAGGAAAAAGTGCGACTCATAAATAAATGTTTTATTTCCCTTACAAACTGCATGGGCATATAGCTACTATTGTATAAATTAAAACGCTCTCACGGTGCCGCACTTTCATTTAATTGGTTGCTCCACGCGCCCGGTGCAGACAAAATTTAACAAAAATAAGAGAAGCAATTCCCTTTTTTATTTATTTATTTTTCACAATATCTTAATGATGTGAACTTGGATTATTAAATAAATTTTAAAAATCAAATTCAATTAAATGACACGTACACTGATTCTATAAAAATAATATAAAGTGGTTACATGAATTACTTGATTTAATTAAAATGATTTACTCAAAGCTTTTAATAGATTTAATAGATTTATTCAGTTCTTTATTTATTTATTATACGCACGTATTCAAAAGAAATTGAAAAATGGGGTGAAAAAAAATATAAAATGTTAAAAAATTGCATCAGGCCATATATTTTACCCCCTAATATAATAGTATTTTTTCATTATTTTATCCTAAAAAAGGGGCGTGTCCTTAAAAAAAATCGCGCCTGCGGCGGGCTATTGGGGGGCTTCGCCCCCCAAACCCCCCAGTGGGCTCTTCTCAATCTTTGTCCTGAAGAACCCCCCCCTTGGGCAAATCCTGGCTACGCCACTGATTGAAATACAACAGAAAATATTAAAATATATATATATTAATGTTGTGGCTGTAATTAAAATATTAATTCAAAATTTCTGGTAGTTTGTAATTATGTTTTTGTAAACTAGTCAATTTTTATAATAAAAGGTGTTATGATAATTTGATGTTACTTTATATATATATATATATATATATATATATATATATATATATATATATATATATACTATCATAGAGACCTCTATATTTTCTTTTTTTGAAAAAAAAAAAAAAAGAAAAAAAATCAAAGGGACAGAAACATGCAACTGTTACGAATAAAAAGTTATAATTATTTCGCCGGCAGAATACAAATCACTTAACAAAAAAAAAAAAAAAAAAAAGATATTGATGGAACTTTGACCCTTATGTTCCAGTGAGATAAGGTTTAGAGTTGAATCAATTTTTTTTTTTTTTTTTGTAATTACATGATTTGCATTCTGAGGCGATAATATGTGTTTTCCATTCGCAATTTCGTTCTGTTAAAAAGTGAACTTCTGATACAATATTTTTGTTCTCTGATAGTGTATGATATTATTTTTACAATATGGGTGTAATTGAAAAAAATAAAAAACGGTAACATTAATTCAACTTTATTTTTATTTTTTCTCCTATTTGAGAAACAGGAAGAACAAATAATGTGATTTAACAAAAAAAATAATAATGGGAAGCATATAATTTATGTTAATATAGTAAAATAGAATTTTACATATTCCCTTTTTTTTTTTTTAATTTCAACAACTACTTGGTAAAATTTTCTATACATCAAAAATGTGTTTTTTTTTTTAACAGTTTTTTTTTGTAGAAAAAGAAAGAATGTGTAAGGATAGATTATTGAAGAATGTGTATTAAAAATTTAGATTTTATTTTTTTGGTTTTGTATAAGTAGCACCAAAAAAATTCTACACCAAAATTATTTTTGTTTTCTTTTATATTTAATGTCAGCAATTATTTTATGTGCGTACAATTGGTTCTTTACTGACAATTTCTAATTAGAAGATCATGATTATGTAAGTCATTTTGTTTCTTAAACCAAAATTTACTTCCTACTGACTTTTTCAAAAACTAATTACCCAAAAAAACATTTAATAATACTTTTTTGTTCGATACATGATTGTACATTTTTTTAAAAATATAAATAAGGAATGAAATAGAAAGCATAATACACAAATAGAAAATACATCATTTTTAGGTAATTTTGTAATATGATTCTAAATAAATTTAAAAGTATCAATTTTTTTTTTTTGAACAAGACATTTATGATACAATTTAATTATAATTAAACACCTCTTAAATATAAGTATATACCTCCATGGTAGGAAGAACTTTTTTTAATTAGATACAGACAGAGACAAACCATTATATTATTAGGGTATAATAATTAAGTCAGTAATTTTTTACTTTAGATGAAGATTTTTTTTTTTTTCAAGCAATATTTAATTAGTCCACAATATCTCGCCTGATTTTTAAGCCAATAAATGCGATCACATATAAACTGTCTCGAGTCTCGAGATGAAATTCGTTACTTTTAAAACCGTTTAAATGAAATTTTACATAATATATTTCTAAATAAAATTAAATGATAAATTCATAACTCAATTTTTTTAATTTATGAATTAAATATAAATATTAAAAAAATTTAAAATAAGTTTTAAATATTTTAAATTTTACAATAATTATTTTTAAAACTAATACTTCATTTCTTGCATTTAATTGACCAAATTACAAATAAACCCTTAATTAAATCTTTATCTGTCATGGCTGAATTTCCTTGGCACTCTACATGTGTCGGGTGTTTCCGAAGTTGATGCCCGACTGAGTGGCTCCCTTGTTGCTGCCGTACTGCAGACTGATAACTCCTTGACCGGCCCTCATCTGCTCCTCGGTGAACTGGCGAACGTTCTTCTCAGCCTCCTTGGGTCCAATGCCGGGCAGTCCGTAGTTGCCAGCCTGTAGAGGGGGAAAAAGTTAGTACGCAGTCAGAGGTCGGTGGCAGAGTGTACCATACTTTTCATACAGTCAAATCAATTTTATATTACCGCCGGAAGTACCCGAAAGTTAGAAGTTTTGGTCCTTCCTATTCCTAGAGGAAGTTTGAAATTTTGCAGACAGGTTTTTAATAAGATATTTATTTGCAAAATTTCAAAACTCAGACATAAACAGGAAGGACGACTCACTTCCGGTTACAAACCCCACCGTGAATATAAATTAAATTAGACTGTAGTACATTAGCAGATGCAAATAATAATAAAATGATCCCTCAATTTTTATTTACTGAAATTATTATTTCAGGTATATTATAAAATTAATTTTAATCATTCAAATTTAAACATGAATGCCGAGATCATTGTGCTGATGAGATATTGATGTTTTTAAAATTCAGTTTAAATTTAATGAACTAAATAAAAAATAATATTCTATAAAATTAAAAATAAAACCATAAAAGAAAACTGAATAAATTGCGTGCATAAAATAATTAAATCCCATTTATTTTTAAATATCTTCACAATTAAAAATATTCATCCCGCTTAGTTCATGCAACATTCAAAGTGTTTACAAAAAACAAAATGCACAATTAAACGTGCAGTTAATTACATAATTGTACGAATCAGTCAATCTACACCTAAAGTAAATCTAGCAACAAAAATCTTATAACTAAGTTAAGAAAGTACACAATAAAACATAAAAAAATGCTCTAAAGGTTCATGCAAGCGTGCAAATTATACATTCAAAAAAACACAAAATGCACATTTCAATTAAGTTAATTACTGCACACAAAATTAAGCAACACAATTGCATTTAATATAAATTTCACTTGCTATTAAGAATTAATTATTAATAATATATCATCATTAATTGCATCATTAATATTATTGCAACAATGTAAATTCAACAAATCTGCAAGTGCCAGATTCTGCTTTAATTGCTCTAATTGGATCTAACAATAATTAGTTTAATAACAATTTTTTGCAATATATGTTAATTATAAATTAAAACGTCAAATTATAGGTTATTAAAATCATAGAAGAAGTTTAAATTGTAATTATACATTAGACTCAAAAATATAAAAAAATTAATTTCATTTTAATTTTTTTTAAATGCAATTGTGTTAATAAAATATTAAAAACATGCATAATTTTTAACTACTTTACCAGATACTTGTCATGATGAGACGGGGTAGATGTTACAAAGGCTTTAAAAAGTAAAATTTGGTTCGTTTTTTTTTTTATTATGAAAACAGTATATTATTATAGAAATAATTTTTTATTAAGAAATGAAATAACTGCAATAGAAATAATTTAATCTACTTTTAATTCAAAACTGATTTTTTCAAGAAGCTTCGGTTAATCACTTGTTTATCAATAAATAAAATATTTATTAATCTTTATTAAAAGTAAAAAAAGTTAGCAGAATCCATTCCTAAAGGAGCTACTTTGGTTTTTATCCTGATTCATTTAATTTCTTAATTTTTTTCACCTCTTTTTTTTTTTTTTTTTTTTTTCCTTTGCTTCAAGCCCTGTTATATTAAGGTACTGGTCACAGCCTCTGTTACATTTTAACTTCCCGACTTTTCGTGGACCTAGCATTTTTTTTTTTTTTTTTTTTAAGCCTTTGTAAAATCACCCCATTTTTAGACCACTTTTTGATGCTTCAAAGTGTACAATCTGGATGTTAGCAAGACAAGACAGATGTGACTTACAGAGACCTTACGGCCTAGCGACTGTAGGCAGATAACAACAGAGTTAAGGTTCTGTCGCTCCCAAAGATCCACGGTCTGAAAGGTCTCTTGGGCAGGTACTCCCAGGTTCTTAGCAACTTCGAGGAAGGCGTTAATGTTCTCCATGCATTTGAAGGCCATTTGACTCTCGTTGATCTTCTTAATGCTACCGGGCTGGATCTTGTTCACCATGCTGTGGAATATCAAGATGGAAGTTAGCTTCGTCTTTAATGGAATGAAATTAAACATGTTTTATTTACTTAAAAGATGATAATATTTAATTTGAAAGTAATTTGTTCCATTCCGCTAACAGTTTTTAATGAAATTGTCACTTTTTTTTTTGGGTCATATTTATATATTTTAAATTAAAACGAGTATATAAATTAACTATACAATTCTCTTACGAAATTTGCTAAAGTATTTTAGCATTTTTACATTTCGGTAATTCGTTAAGTACTTCTCTGAGGCATATGAGGTATGTAAATAAAGGTAATATTTTATACAAAAGAAAGTTGCTGAATAGGGACAAGTAAGCGAAATTTCAGGATTAAAAATACATTCAGCCGTAAGCACAAAGATAAAAGTTTTAGAAAAAGTCCAGCGGTTAATCAAGAGAATATAAGCTAAAGAGCTTTTTTTCTTCTTACAACGATCAAAGAGATGAGATATTCATTACAGTACATTGCTCTCTCCCTCTCTCTCTCTCTCTCTCTCTCTCTCTCTCTCTCTCTCTCTCTCTCTCTCTCTCTCTCTCTCTCTCTCTCCCTCTCTCTCTCTCTCTCTCTCTCTCTCTCTCTCTCTCTCTCTCTCTCGCTGTCTTAAAATATTAAAACATTTCTTACTTTTGCACTTATTTTCTTCATTGCTCATTTACTTTTGAAATAAATACTCTATATATATACATAATGGAATATTTATTTCAAAAGATATTACTGGTATGAAGGAACCATTGGGGGTAGGGGATAACTCTTTTTTTAATTTAATTTTTAAATGTAATCAATAAATGCTCTCAAGTGTGTATAAGGTTGAAGGTTCTTCAAGTAACAGATAACACCATCTCCTTTCATTCCTTTCATCAAAACGACACAAAAAGGCTTCAGAATGGATTTAACATGCCATGTGATATAAGGCTTCAGAAGAAAAGGTTATCCATAAGAGGCTTTAATCTGATTCTCTGAAGGCACGCTTTCAGAAGAATGGAAAACCTGCATGCATGGATTTTTTTTTTTTTTTTTGTAATGTATGTTTGGATACGGAACCTCGAGTTATGTATTGATTTTTTGGTATTCATATTCTTCAACTCTCTAACACCATTAAAATTGTGGTGCAAATCTTTGTGACGTCAAAGTCAAGTAAATATTTATGCAAGCATACGAAATGACGTCACAGCGTTTTGAGACATGATTTTTAAAGGTGTTAAAGAGTAAAAAAAAAAGTCTGAAAAAAAACCTCAATACACCCACATCCATAAAAAGTGTCATGCAGGTTGTCCTAATATCTTTCTATATACTAAAAATTTGCATCAAACTTGATTTTATTTAATGTACTTAGTCTCTTTTCCAGCCAGTGAGCTTAATCGTTACAAACTCTCTATCAATATCTGAAAAAGTAATAAACTTGATGAAAATAAAAATTTGATATAATTTTGAAACAGTTACATTTTTATTTATCCCACCGTAAGTAGCCAGAAAAGTAGTATTCCCCGCCTTCGTATTCGTATTTTAGAGTTGCAATTTTACTCAGAGATCAGTAATTTTACTTCTAACTTATCTGCAAAGTTTAAAAACTAACAGCCACAAACTTCATACTTTCAGGGGACTTTCAAATTGATTTGACTGACCGGCAGAGGACGGTTCCGTTCTTGAGGATCTCGTAGAAGTTGTCCATCTCCCCCGAGGTGCTGAAGTCCTCGCCGGTGATCTGCTTGACCCACTCTAGACATTCCTGGGCAAGCTCCTCGCTGTACTTGCTGTTGATCTGAAACAAGAACAGTCCACAGTCAGATACTTTTTATCATTGATTGATTTATACTATAGCTACTTTTGGAAAATGGAGTATCGACCTTTTAATTTTTTATTTATGCTCTGATTTTTTTTCAAGTTTTTTAGAGTCCGGTAACAATTAAAAAAATATATATATTGAAAGTACAGAGAAAGTGACGCCTCTAAATGCCTCTCCTCATAAAAATGCAGGACTTAAAAGAGGTGTGGGTTCAAATTCGACCTCAGCAAAACTTTTTAGCAATACTTCCCGTGCTCTAAAAAATCTGAAAAAAATTAGTGGCATAACTCTGCACCCTCTTACCAATATTTGCAGTAAAAATATTTGAGGTTTGAGGTCGATACTCCATTGAAATATTTTGATAATGAAAGTCAGAATTTTGGATGACTCCGGCATTGATATAGGAGAATTCATATATTCATCAAGACTGGAACACACAATATAAGGTAAATATTTTTAGTCGAGTTGCACCGGTAACGAAAAGAAAAAGAATTTATGAAAAGTTTGCTTAAAATAAAAATAAATTTCTAGTATATTAGTTTTTAGATAAATTGTCTAATTTTAATTAAATAAATCAAATTTATTTTAATTTTTAAATTTATAAAATTAAATGTTTTAGTTTAAAAATTGAGTTGTCATTAAATTATTTTAAATATTAACGATTAATCTCAGTTACTGCTGGAGTCAAAGAATATTTCCCTGCAAACGAATCGAATGAAATAAATTTTAAAAAATCGAGAATGTTCTAAAACTTAATCGCTTATGGTTTGAGCAAATTCAGTCTTGCAGTTTTCTTACAACAGCTCCATTTCCGGTTTCCATCCATAAGGCCAATGTTAAACTTCTACCTCAGTTTTCACAAAACTGATAAGACAGATTCGCCTCAAAATTTGTATGCCACCTATTGATGGTGAGTTCTAAGTCCCCTGCAAGTCTTGTTGCATTCAGGCGGTATGATTGCGAGATATTAACCTACTGAGATTCATCCTTAAGATAATAATTTTACAAATGAAAAAAAATAAAACAAAATTTATCAAATTAATACGTAGCCAGTCAATCGTGACGAATAAAATGTACCCATCATAATATTTTTAATGGAAGTAATACAGAATATAATATACTGCATGAATATATAAGAACATGAAATTAAATTACATGTGAACGTAATTGTTTTATAAATTAAATAAAATAATTAAATCCTATTTCAGCCTTGTTTTAAATTGACAGAAGCTATAATTCATTATTGGAAGACAATAATATATTCTCAGAATATTAAATCTGAACATATATTTCTTGACACGATCGTATACGTTATTCAAAAGGCCTCATGCATTGGAACAACATATATTATTTATATGTGCAATATGCTATTTATTGTTTCACTATACCACGTATAAGACTGATAACGTTATCAACGTCCTGCGGAACAATGTTCCTTCGTGTTGCATAACCCGTTACTCAATTGTTAATTACTAAACGCTGTAAATTCTAAAGAAATGGCAATTACCACATTATAGTAGAATTACTAGAATTAAACTACATGCATGATTATAATATAATGATTACATAAAATTCTTTCTCGTTTAAAACTCTTAATCATTATTTTCCAACAAAAAAATAAGGGAGTTTTTATCCATATTTTTATTTTTACTTTAATAATGTCTTGAAAAATTCATCAAAATATACTTCATATCTTTCTGACATGATATAATCAAAAGAAGTATACTTTATATTTTATTATATATAATATCATACAAAGCACTTGTAAAATACATAAAATATTTACATAAAAATCTCATATAAAGAGCACTTTACAATATTATAATACCATCGTTGCATATTTTGCATACCACACGACAATTCTTTCGATATGAGAGCATGTTTAATTCCAGCAGTGACTCTCACTCTCATTTCACGGAGTTTGCCCTCATGTCTCGCGTGCTTGCTAGAGGACACCCCCTTTTAGATATCAAATGTCCAAGGTAGTGTAGATATTATATGAGAGGTACACCTCGGGATAGCATGAACTTTACTGCTGGCTCCAAGAGAAAAATATTGCAGATTTTGCAACTTTAGGTTGTAAACTTAAGGGGCATTCACAAAGGTAAGGCTTGATTTAGGGCTCATTAATTTCTGACATAGAAGAATGGAAAATTGCGCCTAAAATTGGGCCTTAAATCGAGCCTTAAACTTTTGTGAATGCCCCTTAGGTGTAAGAAAAGCTCTCTGTCCTAAAATATCAGGCTCACCACACTTCTATAGACTGCATGGCAAGGATTATAAACAGAACAGTGGTAAAGTTCGTAATGTCGCAAGGCGTACACTATATAGTGACTAGAAAAATTGTCAGTTTTAAGAGAGTTTCTTTTTAGTTAATTTCCATCCTATATATATGACCTAGTTATCTACTAACATACCAAGAGTATAGATAAGGATAGTGGGCGTTCAGGAAAGGTCAAATCTAGCTTGCTCAAAATGAGATGATACGGAGACTGGATTATATACAAGATTATTATTAGGATAGGAAAAGAGGCTGCTTTGAAAGGTACCCTCGTTTAATATAGCTTCAAATTTAATGCATTCTAAGTTTACTTTTCTCTCCCATGCAATTGACATAGCTTAATGGCAAATGCAATGACATTCACTTATCAGGATTTTATTTATAGAAACGGAATACGGACTTGGAGGTTAACCGCAAAAAAAGAACGTAAAAGGTACTGTGTAAGGTTATATGACAGCAACTATACGTCCCAGAATTTCCAAAGTAACTGAGGAAACGTGGAAACTCTAGTCAGGATGGTCGGTAATTTTGGCATTTTAATTCTTTTCGCATCTCGCCTATTACATGCGTGAAATGAGACAAATTTAAACACCAAAAACTTCCAAAAAATTATTTATTTAAGAAAACCATTGACTATTTCCCCTCATCTGCTATTTTAACCTTGACGTAACTTGAAGATGAGATCATAATACGAAATTTCAATTTTTTATCATCATCTTTAAGAGATAACTCGTCTTTCTTTATCATCCGACATTGAGATTTCATTCTGCAATTAAATTTTGCTTGATAGTTTTCTTAACTTTTTTATTGCATGTAGAATTTTTTTTTTTCATAAAATAGTTAAAAAATTTAATTTTATATTTTTTTTTCAGTATATTTTTTAAATTATTTAATTAAAAGTCATAAGAGCTAGGTAATAGAAGTGTACAAATTTAAAATAAATATATTTTTTTAAAATTTTATATTTAGATTTGCCAATAAGAGTATGATAGGGAGAACCATATCATATGATCATCTTGCTCCCTTTCTGTTTTTCTCGTTTACAATGGATGGTATAATAAATTGCAGCCTTTCAAGTTTTTTTTTATAGAGGAAGAAACTACCAATACTTACAATTTCAGTACACAAGTTTTTAATGTAAAATAAAAAAGTATACTTATATGGGAGTTTGTAACAACTCCCTTTCTTGGTTATAATACCTTCGAAAAGGTAGCATTTTTTGTACTCTATTGTTCAATATACTTCATATTAATATAACACTTGGTCTGTAAAAACACTAAAAACAACATAGATACACAAATTTTAACCCTTTTGTTTCTAACTATCCTACCTGCAATTTTTCATCTAGCCTTGACTATAATACTCGTAGCATATATTTTCTACCTTTTATACAATAGATACCTTGGCACACCCTGGTTTAGACCTGAAGAAGATGAGATCATACCTGAGAAAGGTAGGGCGTCTGAGAAAGTCTCCAAGAAAGGTTATATCAAGTCAAGGTCGTATCCAGTAGACATTATCATAAAATAAAATAACTTTCATGTCAATAAAGATCAAATTACTATACAATAACATTAGAAAATGTGTTAAGGTGATATACTTGAGTTATTTTAGAATAAATTTATTTTAGAAACACCTTACGTAAATGTTAATAAGGTTCAAGTTTGTATAATTTATCAATCAAAATTTAACCTTACAGTCCTTATTCAGGCTGGCTCAAGTCTTTTTATAAATCGACTCCATAATATATGGAGGAATAAAATAAAGTTGTTTCTCTTTATGTATAATATAAATAAAAATATATTCAGGAGTTGGCTTGTTTTGAATTCATAAAAATATTACATAACAATAACCTTATAATAAAATGTGGCAAGAAAATGTGAAACATTATTTAAAATTATTTTTTAATTCACGTTTACTATACAGTACATTTACCAATAAAGTAGTACCATACTAATATACGCGTCGAATATCACACACCTGATCTACAAGTATGCATTAAAAGTTATTGTAATTAAAGTTTAAAAAAATCGACATGATATTCTATTTTTTTTTTTTTTTTTTTTTTTGTAAAAACAATTTTTTGAATTGAGTTTTTACTAAAATAAAAAATTAAAATTAAAGATAATTAATGAATTAATAATTTTCTCTATTTCTAGTTTGATTAAAAAAATAACTAATATTTTAAATTCCTATTTGATAAATTAATATTAATTTGATATCGCTATTTATATACATAAATAATCGCATTTTTTCAATATTACCTAGTGATCACATTGCTTTAAGGGATAATAATGCAATAACGTTTATTTTCAGAATTGAAAATGTATTTATAATAATTAAACAATGTGTAGTACGCGTCTTCTCGAAATCATATTCATCTAGTCTAATAATATTAACATGAAATTAAATTTCGATAAAAATATAACTGTTTTCGATAACAATGTAAGCTCACGTGATGAATTGTTGCTTGTAATGGCACGATAATGATAATATCAAACCTTCGTAGCTCGCAGTTAATATTTTGTTCACGTATATCTCGGGGGTGAATTATTACTACAACGGAAACAATATAAAACACTGGTAGAATGCGCAATAAGAATATTTCTCAAGCGTCAATTCATATATCCAAGAATTCTGCTGAAAATGTTAGTCTAAGTTTGTAAATTTAATATATTTTCAAACAAGAGCTAGGTATGAACTTATTTTGCTCAGGTATAGAATAAGAACATACATAAATTTAATACAAGCAAATAATTGTATGAAACATGATAATGTTGCCAAAACACAAAGATTCTACACAACATTGAACTTATTTCAATTGATCTCATGCATCTTTGTTCCATAATGATTACAATGTCAGTATGGGGTAAGCGATGCATTTAATTTCCAACATGCAATGTTAACTTTAAAACAGAACCTTTTGTTTTTTCCTTCAGTTTTATTTTTTAATAATTTGATATCTTCCTTTGTACTGCTCTCATAATATTTTAATTGTCTTTTAGAAAGATCCAAATTTTCTTATTTCTTTATTTCTATAAAAATGAAATTTTCGAAACATTTTGAATCAATATTATCAGCATTTAATTTTGAATTTTTTTCAGCTTTCGGTTTATTGATGTAGATGAGAAAGAGAGAGCAGTTAAAAATAAAAAAAAAAAAAATCCTTGAAATGTTTGATAAAGCAATTTTTTATTGTTACTGCAAATACTGAGATATCCTATAACGTATAAAATATATGACACAACAAAAATATTTCAAAGGCACCAACCCTTTGCCAATTGATGTAACCTTGAATGTAAAAAAAAAAAAAACAAAAAAAAAAAACAGCAAGCTGCAAAGTTTGTTACTAATCTTTGAGACCTTGACTGACTAAGCTTGCAGAATTTATTTATTTATTTATTTATTTCTCATGTGGCTGTACATAATACAACATAGAGACAAAAACACTTAAAAATACCTTAAAAATTAAACATGAAACAGTATTAAATGCACTTAGAATTATCAATAAAAATTAAAACAGACATTAAATAAACATTGTTTCCCACCCAGGGGTAAAACGTTGCGCTTTTCCACTATGTGGTTCCCCTGGCTTTGGACCATTGCACTTCCGGTTCATTGACAAAAGCTGTAGCGTACATCCTGGCTGAGGTTTCCACGTTTCCCTCAGCCGCAGGCAAATGCCGGGTTGGATTTGCAAGGCCGTGGCCGCCCCCGTTCCAGAAGAGCCCGCGAAACGCTCAAGTTAGGGTTTCGGAAGGTTCGGGGTTTCAAGTAGTATGTATTTAGTAAATAGAAGTACCCAATAGGGTTTAATTAAAAATTAAAAAAAAATAAACATTTATACACATATATAAATCATGATAATACATCATAGTAGCATTGATCCACTATGTTAAATTTCTAAGACTTATATATTCTTTTACTGAATAACAGATTTGAATAACAGACGATTTGTACGAGAGGCAAATTTAAGAACAATTTTCCCACCAAAATATGTGATGTGCGATGTGCGAGGTTTTTATTCCATTGAAATATGGAAACTAATTCAATTTATCATAAAAAAATATAATTTTTTGTTTTTTATGTTATCAAAGGATAGCAATAAAAGTTTTGCTAAATTGTTGCAGCTAATTATATAATTAAAAGAAGAATTTAAAAAAAAAGTAAAATAATGCACATTTTTACAATGCATTATTATTTTTATTTAAAAACTAATAAAAATTTAATGAGATAATATAATGATTTTAAACATCATTATTTTTTTTTAACATTTTTTTTGGTTTTTGAATATATTTAATTTTAATTCGCCTCAATGAGAGTATATAATAAATTATAATTCGTTTGCTGGACATGTCTATGATATAATTAGTTAAACATTGTTATAATAAAAGTACGTTGACAAAAGTAACATTGAATTAATTCTCAGTGGAATAGAACACAAGAGGCTGTTAAATTATTCCGTGTAGAGAAAACATCTAAGAAAGCCATGTGTGTGAAAAAGCCATGCTGGGATGATGGTGAATTTCTAAAACGAGCGTAAGGAGATTCTTCGTGCTTTTTTTCATCTTTCCGTCGAGGGATAAAATGCAAACAGTGATGTCATATTTCAAGATGACGTCATGTTTTATTTTTATACTTCTCGTAGTGACATGACATTTATCATCATCACTCATATTTTTTTTTTAACAGCACGATAATGTAAAATATTATAGTCGGTTTTATTCGAAATCAATATTTTACTATTTTTATTTTATCGTTTTTAAAAGATTTTTAGTTTCTCATTTTTTTATTTTCCCTACTTTGCTCTTATATTCACTATTGCATGTTCAATAAATATTAGTTGTATATTTGATTTTCATAATATTTAAAATTATGAACTCAATTGAAAATTAATTTTTAATATTGTAAGAGGGGTGATTTTTCAACGTTATTTTTAAAATTATTATATGAAACTTTGTAGTTTTTGGAAGTTAAGATTATATGGCATTGCTATAAAAAATAAAGTTTTGAAGAATTCGAGCTTTTATCGACAAAAAAAGCTTATTTGCATGGCTTCAAATTCTTGAATATAATTCTGTTTCAAATAATTAACATTATGGTAAAAAAAAATAATATATGAAATATAATTAAGAAATGCAGTCTTTCAATAGATCTCTATATTATATATAGGAATCCTGGTCTCTCATATTTCGTTTAACTGATAAAAACAGTCATACATTACAAGATAAGGAGCACTAATCACTTTACCACATACCAACGCGAGCCCATCACAACCACGGACACATCGCGTGTCAAATTACCACTTGTCATAATTTTGTGGCGGCCAGTATGTGAGATCAAATAACTTGGCAGCGTCAAAAGATGTCATTAGTTAACTTAATTAGATAAGTATTTTTTTTAAATTGAATCATGTAATTATTAATTTGATAAACTGTTTTAGTACATTTTTATTTTGTGGTTCAGGAAACATCGTCTTAAGTCTTAATTATTTGTATAAATATATGGATATATAATTATGGCAATACAGAAAATAAAAATAAAAATTATAAATATAAATTATTTTAATTAAAAGATAAAAAAAATGTTATAATTTTTAGATATAAAAATAAAATTGTAAATGCAATAGAGCTTAGAATTTTTAAGAAACAATAATGCATCCAAAAACTCGCTTCCATATTATATATAAATTGCGAAAGCAGATCTAACAGTCAAGCTGGAAGGGTACACTGCTCTATATAAGTACTACGCGTCCGTCCATATTTCAGTCAGCGATAACTCCCATGCACCAAAACACTCCGTACATTTAGACACGTCTATATCCGTGAATACATGTGTCGTCAGCGTTCATATGTGGCTTCCTTACATTCCATATATTATGCGTGTCGAGTTCAAGGAAATGAACAGTTCACATTTTTTTCTATATGAGCCAGACATAAAACAAGAAAATTATTATATTTGCAATAAAGACTACTTTCAACGTTTTGTGATAATGAAAATAGCTCTTATAAATTACAAATTTTGTTTCTTTATATATTTATATCTTGAGGAAGGGCGGTTCTAATATTATGTGTGGAATCAGAAGAAGGATAATGTTAAACATAAATTTAGAATATAAGGGTTATTCCCGTTATTTATCGTAGATTTTAAGAAATTTTAGCAATAAAATTCTATAGCTGGTAAATCGAGCACTGGTATTACTAAAAAGTATCGAGTGCGATTCACGAAGAAGTTAGCCAGGTTTCTATTATAACCACGTTTAACTTTAGCTTAACCACGTTTAACTATATTATCTGTTTTACGTGTTAAACCACCTACTTAAACGTGGTTAAGTTAAATGTGGTTAGAAACCTGGATAGCTGCTTCGTGAATCGCGACCATCATAGATACATATATAGGCTAAATTCTATGCGAATTTTTTTTTTTTTTTTTTTTTAAATATCTTTATTTATAAAACAGTAGCGTCCAGCCAGGATAAATCCTAATGGCCGGTTAGCATTACATTATTTATATAGTTGTTACACAGTTCAATAATAATAATAATTTTTTGTTAATTTGCATTTTACAATATCTTAATGATTATCTCCAACTTTATACATTGTATATGAAATATTTACTTGAAATAATCAAAATAACAAAAGAAAACATTATAGTTATAATTTTGTGAAACTTAAAAATAATTTTTAGTATTATATTCAAAACAACAACGAGAGCATCAAATTTAAATTACATAATATTTTCCTAAAATTCTATTACAACTCAAAAATTTTTTTTTTTAAGTCCAATCAGAAAACATACATATAGACAATAAGAGCCACAGCTCTTCTAGGTCCATCTGAAACAAAAGGACTTTAGTATATTTGTTTTATACACTACACACAAGCACACAAGTAAACAGATTTATGTATTACTCAGTGAAAATAAAAGTGAGCATGAATTATTATTAATTTCAATATTTTAAAAAAGATTGAAGAAAAAAATATCTTAGAGAAAAAAAAAGTAATAATATAATATAACTATATTAATTATCTACTTATTTATTTAATTTCATAAAAAAAACAAAAGGAAAGAAACAATATGTTTCCGTGCTTAAAAGAAAATTTAATACATGAAAGATAAACCGCTAAAAAGCTAGAAAGAGCTAAAACGGTATACACAATAACGAAAAACTGAAATAGATTGAAAAATAATTATTTGCTGAAACAAAAGAAATTCTGAAACAAAAGAAAATCTGGAACAGAATAGACATAACAATTAAATTATCATACATGATGTGTATTTTAAATGTCATTATATTATGAACAATAATTATACATAGTTATAACTGTATTTATGTAGAACAATTGTTACCACAAACATTAGTATAATATTACATCTTACTATATCTTATTCAAAAACAATCTTTTTAACTTAAATTTTACACTAACTTTACTATCTAAATTTTTAGCACTAGCAGGTAGAGTATTCCATAATCTTGGCAATATAAAGTCTATTGTTCTCTGTCCGAATCTATTTGTACTCCGTGGAGTTCTTAGCGGATTATTCATTGCCATTCTAGTATGATGAGGATGCACACGAGGTATACCATGGCAATCAACAAAATATTTATCCACTAAAAGTGAATACTCAGCAATCTGTTTTACTGGTAATACACTCCAATATTTAAAAATATTATCATTGATTTTAAATTTAACTCCTTTTTTCATTTTTTTCAAAATTCTTGTTTGCATTTTACACAAGGAAGTAAAAGCACCAGATTGTACAAAACCCCATGAAGTGATACCATAAATAAGATGAGAGTGTACCAATGAAAAATAAATAGATCGTATAGTTTTTTCATCAACAAATTTTTTAATCATTAATAACTGTGATAAAACTGACCTTAATTTTTTAATTAAGTTATGGATATGAATATCCCAATTAAAATTTTGATCCATTATTACTCCCAAGTATTTATGATGGTCCACTTGTTCAAGTATTTCACAGTTACAACCAATTTGAAAATTATGTAAACATTGATTGTTATGAGCTTTCAATTCTAGTTTTTCATCAGACCTCAAATACTTATTGAAAATATGCATTGCTTTAGTTTTTTTCAAGTTCAAAATTAAACCTCTATCATGCGTAAATTCAGACAAACAATCAATGTTCTTTTGCATTATTTTCTGTGCCTCTGCAAAGTTTTCATGTGAACAGACCACCAACAAATCATCCGCGAACATGAACACTTTACAGTTTTTTAGCAACTCAAAAATTTTGTTTACATATATTAGGAATAGTTTTGGCCCCAGAATACTTCCTTGAGCAATTCCAACAGTAATGGTTTTTATCTCACTTTTAACATTATTAACTTTAACACTGATTTTCCTATCACGTATGAGGTCACCAAAGAGCTTTAAAAGGGGCCCTCGTATACCAATTTCTTCTAAATCAGACAGTAAAATATCATGATTTACCGTATCAAACGCTTTCGAAAAATCTACAAAGAGACAAATTACATGTTTATTATGACTTAATTCTTTATTAATATGATCGGATATTTCACAAATTAGCTGAGTTGTACTTTTATTCTTCTGATATGCAAATTGATTTTCATTTATAATATTAAATTTAATAATATAAGCTGTTAAATGATCATCCAAATATTTTTGTAAAATTTTATCAATAATTGACAGAATTGCTATCGGACGATAATTTACAAATATATTATGCTTGCCTGATTTAAAGATGGCTCGAATAATAGCCAGTTTTAGCTCAGATGGAAATTCAGATAATTTTAAACAAAGATTAATAAAATTATTAATACACATAATCATATCATCGCCCGCTGCAAATATATCTTTAATAGTTATCCCATCATGACCGGGACCTTTATTGATATTAAAATTTAAAATAATATTTTTTGTGGTTTCAAAAGTAATAGGTGGTATATATAATGATTGAGGTTGTTCACAGTTACTAACAAATTCACTAAGTTTGATATCACAATTATGAATAATATTTTGTACACCTTCAACAAAAGTATTCGCGAATCCATTAACAATTTCAATAGTGCTTTTATCATGACTCATGTACCTCATAATAACATCATCAATATTATTCACCTTTCTACCTAGAATTTCATTTATTATCGACCACATTTTTCTTAAATTACCTTGAGAAATTTGAAATTGATTAGCATAATAATTTTCTTTGGTTTCCTGTACTTTAATATGAACTATATTTCTAAATTTAATATACATGTTACGATAATAGGCATTAGTTGGATTACTTTTAGATTTTCTAAACCAAAAATCGCGAGTTTTAAAATGAATGTCCAGTTTGTCATTATACCAGACTTTTTTCAGCCTACCTTTCTGATTACGCGTAATTGTTTGAGTACATTGTTTTTTAATGTTCGTAAAAATTCTAGCAAAATTATCGTAAAGTATGCTTGGATTATTTATATTACTTAATTCGGACCATTTATAGGAAGATATTTTATAATTATACTCGTTATAGTTGAAATATTCAAAAGTAGAATTAGTATGTACAGTTTTTGACACTTTGTTTTTGAACAGAATAGCAGCTGTCATATAATGATCAGTTATTTTCGATTGAATGATGGATGTAAAACAATCCAATAGATGCAACTTAATAAAAATGTGATCGATACAGGTTGAGGTTACATTATTAATTCTTATTTCTTCCCTAGTGGGATGATAAACACCTTTTAAGAATCCAAATTTTGCCATGTTATTTTCATATTTATCTTTTGTCTCATCATCCTCAATTAATAAATTAATATTCATATCACCAATTATTAAAACGTTTTTCAAGAATTTTTGTTTTAAAATATTAGATTTTATTTCAGCAACAAAGCGTTTTTTATCACAACCTGGTGGTCTATATACAGAAAAGAGACTAATTTTATTATCTATCTCAATATAGACACACTCAGCTGAATCTAAATCGAAAGCAATTTCAGTAAATTTTATATTATCTTTAATAAATATTAAAATTCCTCCTCCTCTATCTTCGTTTCTGGGTTTAAATACTTTTACATACCCAGGAATATTGTAAAAAGTTCCCTCATTATCATAAATATATATCTCTGTTAAGACAATAACATCAAGAAGTGGTAAACAATTGGAGATTTGAACAAGAAAAGTATCAAAATTTTTACGTAAAGATCGGATATTTTGATGCAGAACAGCAATATCTTTATATTTTGTTTGTTTCAGCAGCTTTGTAAAATCAAAAAAAGAATTACTTATTTTACACTCAATAAGATTAAAATCATCTTGATCATTTATCATATTATTTTAAAATAAAACAGAAAATTAAAAGAAAAAATAATATAGCATGACTAAGTACGAATTAATTTAATTTTTTTCATGATATCTTGCTCATTTTGAATGCGAACTGTACCAAGATCTGCTCTATACTTTGCAAAAATCTTTCCATTTTTTGCCCAAATGAACTGATAGTCTCTTTCACGTGCTGCCTCTCGTGTCATCCATAATAACTTACGGTAGTAGGGCGTGAGCTGCTCGAACACTCTGACCTTGCTCGCACTTGCAGTTCCAAACACAGCACCCGCCGTCAAATTCCTCGTCTTCTCACGGTCAAGCCAGGCAGCTCTAGCCGCCGTCGCTTTAAACTTGACGACAAGCACGGGCGGCTGGTCTCGTAGTCTCGTGTTGCGTGTGTTGACTGGCATTCGATAGGCATCCTCCACAGTGTCAGCCACAGGCGGTGCGCCGATTTTTTCCGCCAGCAACTGCACCGTCTGCTTGATGTTTTCACCTTGCACGGTGTCCAAACCATGCACTTCCACTGACATTGACAAGTTAGTTTGTTCCAGTTCATGCACACGATCAGATAAATGAAGTATGACGTCATCTTTTTCTTTCTCCTTGACTGACAGCAAATCAACTTTAACGATAAGATCACCAACAAGCTTGTTTTGTTCCTCATATTTCTTAGTTAAATCGTCGTACTGTGCAGAGATAAATTCAACAGTTTTTTTTATCTCTGGAATGTCATCCATTTTACTTTCCGATTGGGAATTGGGAATTGGGAAGCATTATTTCTTATTTCGAATGCTGAATATAGGTAGTACCAATCTCGATTCATACAATGATGTTAATATATAGTATTTTTTTAAAATTATGTAGTATGTTCATGTATTATAGGGAGATTTTGTGACAATTTTTTTTTTTTTATCAACAATTTTAATGGCTAATTTATTATACCATTTTGCTGAGATTATTATTTATTTAAAATTAAAAATATGCATTTTATGTATTTAATTATTTTCATTAGGTTAACTATAAACAACTAAATTATAGTAAGCATGGTGTAATTAAAGATTATCTTTTTAAAAAAAAATTTAAAAAAATTTAAAAAATATATATTACAAATATATTCCAAATAGGCAAATACAAACATTACACAAACACACTGAATTATTCATAGCAATAGAATGATGTAGTATTCGAGGATGTGGTATATAGTATGTATTATAAATATTACAAGCTTAATATTTACTTCATATAAGATCAACGGATGTATTGATTTTGTTTGTAAATATTATTTTATCTCGTATTGGGAAGGAAATTTTCTTTTCCGATACAAAAATAAGTTAAAAATACCGTACAATGTAAAGTAATAATGATAACTTTTATATACATTATTTTTACTTATCTGTCAAGTATAATAACTAATTAATAACAGTTCTACCATTTGAATACATTATATCCTTTATAAAAAAGAATAAAATTGCTTTTAGGTGAGTTTTCAAAATCCCTGAGAGAGAAAAAGAATTTTATTCTTTGATTTTTTACATCAGCTTTCGTGTTCCACCTTGCGCCACAGTATAAAATAGCGATATTCAGTTCTGAATATCGCTATTTTATATTATACTGTGGCACCAAGGTGGAACACGAAAGCTGATGTAAAAAATCAAAGAATAAAATTCTTTTTCTCTCTCAGGGAATTTTTTTTATAATATTATATGAAAATTAACTCCTGCACAAAGTAATGAAAAATAAATATTTTATGAAGCTTACTGTAGATGACACTATCTTGTCTTCTTGAATAATATTAAAGAAGTTGCACTTTGTGTACAGGCATCGCCTCGGAAAATTTCTCTTTACAACGCCTCATAAGTCGTGTAAGAATAACCAGGGCGTGGTGATTAACAAGGCTGCAAGTGGGAAATTTTCCAAGATGACGAGTGTACAAAATTTTTAATAATTAATGCAAATAATATTTTTAGGTAACTTTTAAGTAGGTAATATTCTTTAAAATTAGTGATGAAAAATAAAAATTTATAAAAATTGCCTCAAATTCAAAGGGTGTTTTAAAATAAAATATACCCATATGTATCACTTCAATATTTGATCTATACTAAACGCTGTATATAATTTCATCATAAAAGACTATGAATACATGACATTTATTAAGTAACCTACATAAAAAAATATTTAAATAATTTAATCAAGTGCTACTTGTCAATATGTCAAATCTTGATAATAATGTTTTTTTTTTATTATTTATTTTCTTTCTTTTTTTTTTTTTTTTTTATTAATACGAAAGTGAATGTATTTGACCTAATAAGAGAAGAACAAGCTTGATGACGATATTATACAAAAAGATCCATATATGGTTAACATCTTTTCTCACTTTAAAAGTAACGTAAGCATATAACAGTCAAGTTCTGTATGTCTGTAAGATCTCTGGAGTATGTCAATGGCACACTTTAGATCGGGTTTCCTTTTGCAAGCTTTTTACCCTCTATATACTAGACAACTCTTTGCTTATGCGTGCATGATTCATAAAAAAAGAGGTTCTTTTATAATACTCTCACTCATTTTATCATACCTTTTATGGAAGAATTTTATTACCTTTATTAAAATACTAGAACGGTTTATTCATTAAGTATTTTTTTCATTAAGACATGATTATATATACGTTATATCGTATTATTTAAATTGTATTGATATTATTGATTGTTCATTTGTAGGACTCTATAGCCTATAATACCAGCAAATAAATATGAAAATTATAGTACTTAAAATAATAAAATATTTCTGCTAAACCCAACCGAAAGATAGAATTCACCTATATAAGAGTACAATAATCAAGAACCATTTTTAAAAATTAAAGAATAAAAAATTAAAAGTATATTTTACATAGCTTTTGCATATTTTTATTTAAAATTAATTTTTTATTCATATTTTAATACACAAATTTAAGGATTGACCTCAGTTGATTTGGATGTCGGAAACGGCCCCCTTGATTCTAATGAGACTTGCAGGAGTCTTTAAGGGCATTGGGTGTAGCACCGGTAGTTGGCAACACTGACGTATCTTCACCATGTTAATTTTTGATCCTTGCTCCTCAGAGTAATTTTTATGCTAGAGCTAAGCTGATTGCTGTAGTATCAAGATAATTAGTAACTCAAGTGCACAATTTGGCTAAATAAAGCCTGATTTAATGAAAAGTATATTTTAGTATTTTTTTAAATTTACATGAATTTTTCTAAAATATAAAAAAAAATACTTTTCTTTAAATCAGGCTTTATTTAGCCAAATTGTGCACTTGGGCTACTAATTATCTTGATACTACAGCAATCAGCTTAGCTCTAGCATAAAAATTACTCCGAGGAGCAAGGATAAAAAATTAACATGGTGAAGATACGTCAGTGTTATATACCAACTACCGGTGCTACACCCAATGCCCTTAAGCTCGCCATAATAAGGTTGTTTAATTTTTTTGAAGTGGATCTGTTCGACCAGTTTTGAGAAAATTAACTGAGGCAAAAGTTTAACATTGGCCTTTTGGACGGAAACCGTTAATGGAGCTGTTGTGAGAAAACCGCTCCCTTGAATTTGCTCAAACCATAAGCGATTAAGTTTTAGAGCATCCTCGATTTTTTAAAATTTATTTCATTCGATTCCGTTCGACAGAAATTTCCCGTTTCCGGTTTATAACTGAGGTCAATCCTTAAGATAATGTTTAATAACAAGCTCCAAATACTAAAATATATACGATCTCATCCTGTTTTTTTTTTTTTTTTTTTTTTTTTTTTTTATCAATATTATAGTGTATGCTAAAATTGTAATACCTAAATAAGATTTATTTCAAATTTTCTTTAGGATATCTGCCATATGTGTCTGTTGATGCTTTTGTGTGGGCAATTTGCATGTTAAAATAAATAGCGATGTAGTGAGGTTGCTTGACCTGCCACGGTATGACGTCACAGAACGACCATGTGGTGATATCGAAATCATGCTTTGACACGCTCCCGTGGTAATCAGCACGCACCAGATTATAACCAGCTGTCAATTGTCTCTCTGATATACGTGTCATATATTTAGCAGTGACAAAATCTTAATTACGAAATATGAAAGTGTTTCTTGGTATTCAGAACTTTTGATAAGTAAGAAGTATAATTATCTCTGTAATGTAAAAATTATTCACTTGCATTTTTATCAGTTTAAAATCTAAGGTATTGAATGTTTTAATAGGAGACATGAAAATTGTTTAATAATTGTGCAATGGTGTTAAGAAACGTTATAATTATAATGCATAAAATACTATCTATTAAAATTATCACCCGTGTAATATGTATATTATAGTATGCAACATAATATTTGAATTATACTCGATTTTATTGCAAGCAAAAAGGCAGTAAATTGAATTTGAAATATTTCAATGATGTTTAATGACGATATTTTGTTTTATTCTAAGAAACAATGCACGAAAATATAACGTATCTAAGCGACTTATTGTGGTCAATTAAGAGAATGGTTAACGAGCCATTGTTTGTTATTATATAAACGCGTGTAATTTGATATGCTAGAGTAATTCCATAAATCTATTGTTTCATTATATTTTTTTACTATTATTAGTTATTCCATTAAAATTAATAACACATAGCTTTCCTTTATACCTGCTTTATTACTTGTGCCATGCCTAATATTATACATAGTACATTACATTGCATTTGGATTTAATTTTATCTATTTCTATAATTGAGCCACATGATGTCATGACTGAAATTTTCATTTCGGAATTGTTTCTAACGCTGTGATCAAGTAATTTAAATATTTTCAAAATTATTGTAATTTTTTAAAAAAAAATGTAGTAAATTATTTGAAAACTGAATTTTAATATAAATGTTAAATTTAAATAATTAAAAATAAATATCTTTTAAAAATAAATAATTTAGTATTTTTTATTAAACACGTAAATTTTATAGTCAAGTAAAAGTTAAAAATGTTTTACACAAAATGAAAAGTAACGTTAAAATTTCTTACAATGATATTTCCCCAAGCATACTTGAAAATATCCACGACGAGTGGTCTCCTTACAATTCTACATACCCCCTCTCCTTATCAGCAAGCCAACACGAGTACATACATTTGATGTGTACAGTAGGGTAAGCGGAAAAAAAACCCTCGGAAAAAAAACCCTTGTATTATAAAACCCTTGAAAAAAAACCCTAGGAAAAAAAACCCTCGGGGATAAAAAACCCACGGAAAAAAAACCCTTCGCTGAAGGAGCAGCCCCAAAAGGAGCATTCGTGGCGTAGTAGCGCGGTAGCGAGGTTTCACGTTTTTTTTTTTTCCTATTTTGACAGATTATCATTATAATGTTCCAATAATATATATTACATAAGATATCATATATCTGATTAGTCTCATTAGTCATGTTAATAATAATTATTGAATCACTTAACCTATATATAAGATATTATAATTTTCAAATGTTCATTTTATGTCTATATATATATATATATATGTTAAAGGGACACAGGACAATAACGCTCTACGTTCGCCACAAGTTCCTCTAAGATATGGTAATGCTAAAATTGACCAAATTTTAGCTTTTGGTCCACTCCCCAAATTTAAATTAATTAAATAAAAGAGAGAGCCGCAGGGCAAAAAAAATTGCAACATCGCACCGAGTCAGGCTGGGAGGAGCGAGGAGAGAAGGGCTGGTGGAGAGAGAGGAGAGGGGGCAAGCGGTATGTGGCGGGAAGAAACGATGATGACCGATCGATGTCGAAGCACGTAAGCTTCAATAATATGGAAGATTTATATTTTATTAAATAAATATAATATAAAATCTTTAATATATATTTTGGTTCACTATTTTTTTGCCTAACTGAAATCATTAAATCGTCACATAAATATACTATATATGTATATAATCATATGTTATTATATATTATATGCATATCTATCAGGTGTAAAATATATTTCATATAAATTAATAAATTATTAATATATAATGTTGTATTATAAAATTACATAACACTATGTTATCTATAATGTATCATGGCATTAAATATAAAATAAACATAATAAAATACACCTATAGCGGAGCCTAAGAAAAAAAATCAGTTTGTTCTTCTTGCAAACGTCCTAAATATGTTATTATTTTTTAATTATCATCCAATAAAATATGCTAATACACGAAATCAATTAAGTAAGATAATATATCTATCCCTAGCACCACGTGTATGAATTTAGATAAATGTATTTAATGATGTTAGGAATTAACACAATATTATAATATACAAAGTCAAATGTTTTATAAGGTAATTTTTATTATTGTTGTTTTTCCGTCATATATTATGTAAATATATTGCATACAATTATAGTTGAAAAAAAAAACACTTATGTTGTAACAAGACACACAAAATAAGATAATTCAATTATATTAGTTTGGAGCTAGTTATCCATGTTTAATATTAAATGAAACAAGAAATAATTATAATAATATAATTTACCTATATATAATATAATTTGAACTGTGGGTGTTGAATACCGATTTCTTGCGAATGATGCGTTATGATAAAGTTCGTAAGGGGAAGAACAAGTACGGGGCTGAAAAAAACAATATGTGGCGTTACATGGCATATAAATATTTCATAAAGTGGATCGGATCCAAATCGCACTTGGACTTGGATAAAGAAATCAAGGGATATCGGTTTGTTATCCCGTCATGTGCAGTGAACCGTATACGACATACGTTTCCAAGTGAGGATGGTATCTACGTCGGATTCAAACCTCGGTTTGGACAACTTGCACGATATCCAGCGTAAATTTTAGGTGAGTAGCTCATTACTCATTATATTATAGTGTTTAAACAAAAAAAAGGGCACACTATTTCCAAATATCACCATTACTTTAAAATAAAGTTCTTTCCATTAAATAATATTTATACGTTTACCATTAAAATGGTGTTTGTAAATATTTCTAACCATTTAATATTTTTAATTTATAAAAATTAATTTTGCTTTTAAATATTACAACACAAAGTACTACTACACTCTCTCAACATTTAATAAGAATAAATATAAATACACCCCATAAATACTATGGACTTTATTTACAAAACTTTAAACAAAACTTAAAATTAGTTAAATAAATAACAATTCGATTTATTTCTTTTTTTATACTGGTGTACAGTACGTACTTCATTAAAAATTTTCCGTTTAGTATAAATAAATAACATTGTTATATTATCACTTTTCAAGGCCTCTCTTTTTCTGCTTTCTTATTTCCCCTATTTCCCCGCCGTCCTCTCTTCCTCTCTCGAGCGCGTGAGGGGAGGGGGGAGAGGCAGTGAGGAAGCTGCTGCATGTTGCCAGCGGAGGGAATTGACGTCATCTTCCTCGGCTGGCGCTGCCCCTGGCGCGCTTACCCTGGGGCACTCGCCCCTTAGCAGCACGCATTCTTACTCAGTTAGTAGGTAACGTTTGAATAAAAAATACTTATTTTTAAGGTCCTGTGTCCCTTTAATAATAATACGAGTACGTAGGACGACGACTTTTTTTGTTTTATTACTTTTTTATTTTAATTATTTTATATCCAATATATAATATTCGAAGTTAGAAAAAATATGTTTTTAAAATAATTTTTAACTAAAAACACAGTTGGAATTACTATACAGATAATAGTTAACTTCCACAACATCGCCGCGTAGACTTCTACATTTTGATGAGCTCTCCACACCGTGAAACCTCGCTACCGCGCTACTATGCTATATGCTACGAATGCTCCTTGGGGCTGCTCCTTTAGCGAAGGGTTTTTTTTCCGTGGGTTTTTTATCCCCGAGGGTTTTTTTTCCTAGGGTTTTTTTTCAAGGGTTTTTTAATACAAGGGTTTTTTTTCCGAGGGTTTTTTTTCCGCGATTCTTGTACAGTAGATTCATACATTATTTGATATCTCCACGAACTACAAGGGAGGGGAAACACAGCATCGTTTGTATTCAAAGTCACGTCTGTCTTGCAATAAAATAACCATAAAGGTCATTATACTATATAAAATAATAAGATTTTGATCAAATATAATGAGCTAAAATCCATAAATATCATACTGAGGACACAAAGCTCATTATATATAGTATATATATCTAAAATTGAATATTGATTAAATTTAATATTATTTTATTATCATAAGGCTTATTTTAATATGATAAATCATAGGTTTTATATCACTGATGTTACGTATAGTTAAAATCTAAGCTGAAAAGTTAGAAATATAGGCGCGGCACTTCGTATCTATTGCAGTTGCACGTTGTTTATAAAAGATAAGATACAACCAAATAGTGATATAAAAGCACGTATTATATATATATATACATATATATATATATATATATATATATATATATAAATATATATATATATTTAATGACGTCACCGTACGTATGTCATATTTTTGACTAATGATACTTTGTGACTATGATTAAGCATATAAATTTTTAATACCATCTGCTGTGGTTTGTTATATAATAATGCAGGATGTAATAAGGGAGTTTTTATTATATATAAATGAAATTATTATAGCTTGTAAAATTTTTAACACCTGTATAATCACCTTTAATTTGCGCGTTTTTTTAAACACGTGTTTTGTGAAGTATTCTTAATTTGAAATTTTTTTTGTTGGAAATTTGATGAGATTATAATATAGATTATGTTAAGATAATTAAATCTGTAAAGCTCCATAGTCCATATCAACAGCTTATAGCCTCAAAATATCAATGTCTACTGCTACTCAAATGTGTATGTTTAAATCAATATTATTAATTAATGACGAATCTATATAGATATCAAATACTTTATATATATGGATAATGGATAACTAATAAATTTGAAATATATTCTTATTATAAATTATGATATTTGAGTTTGTGATATTTATATTTTTTGTTTATTAATGGTAAGTATCCATCAGAAAAATTATATAGTCGCCATGTTCGTTTGCTGATTTTGACTCCTGCTACAACCACCGCGCATCGGCGCGCAACCCTTCTGCGCACGTTTTTTCGGCTCGAAGTCAAAACACTACTACCGCGAAATTCTTTAGATGCTCTTTAATTAAACTGACCCGAGGCAAATAATAAAATTTTTGTAGAAGCAAACGTAAAAGGTTAATGCCAATACGTAATTTTAAATTTGCAAACATAACTTATTTAGAGGGTTAACAATAAGCGATCGAAAAATTGCTCCGTATAGGATCTTACGTGCGCCCAATCTTTTTTTGTAAGTAAATGGGAGGACAAAGGATTGGTGATGTCATCATGGATGCTGACCATTAATTTTCTTTTTCAGTTGAATTCCAATTTCAATTACTATTTAGCAGCAAACTACTTTGTCTCATGAATGCAATATATTGCCAATAATGCTCGATTTCCTTTTAATTAAATCTAAAATTTTGAATTAAATTGTGCATTTTCATGAATAAAATATATGAATTTTAATTTTCTTGTATAAAAATCGGTAATAACGAACTAAAAATAATAAAAAAAAATATATATTTAAAAAATATATTAAACCATCTGCCGACAGGTAAAAGAGTTTATTAACTACAATGGAATGAGATGACGTCATCGTCTCATCGGACTCAACCTGTCCTCTTTTTCTCTCTCTCCTTCGCTCGAACCGGTCACGATGCAACGGAAAGTTACCTCGACCAAACCCAACTGTTGAATTTAAATCATTTTATCCGAAAAATTATCAAAAGTATTTTTATCTAATTATAATATTTTTAATATTCATTGAAAAAATTTCAAGTATAGGTTTTGTTGATAAAATCAATATTAAAGTTGACATTTTAAAATGCCACTCCTATATAAAATGTCATATGGACTTTAAAATTGAATTTAAAATGGAAAAACAAATGAGAATAAAGTTAAAATATATATTAATTAATATCAAATAGAGGAATTAATATGGCATTAAATTTGGTTGATTACAAAATAATTTTATAGCCATCATTGATATTAAATTTCCCTATGGTCGTACGGCATTCCACGTATGATTATTATCGAATGCTGAAAAACTCCCTAAATTTTGAAAAAAAAAATATATACATATATTATATATATAACCGTATATAATATTATATATTTTACGAAAAGGCGCGAAACGTGATAAAAAAAAAATACATTATTTACAAAATGTATTTTTTTTTTTAATTTAAAATTAAATTCCTGCATATAAATAGTAATTATAAAATTATTCTCAATCACGTGATATAATACACTACGTTTACACATGTTATCAAAACACAATACACCATTAAATTATAACTCACTTTTCTTTGAGCCTCAGCGGCGAATCCAGACTTGGCAGCACGATTAGTAGCCATGGTAAATAAAAGGAAGAACTAAACAAAAATTTAGTTCAAATAAATGAAGACTAGGATAATATCTCTTTTTGATATTATAAAAAAAATAATACTTTTGTTACTTCAACTAACACTGTGTATGCCAGGAGGTAAAGAAGTAAAGTGGGAGTTGTTTCTCATCGTTCTCCAACTCGACCCGGCCACCGGCTAAAAAAGGGGAAATTTCGTATTGAATTTTCCCACTCTCATTTTCCCCTCCATAATACTTCATTCGATATAACTTTTATGTATTCTTAAAGTTCATTTTCTTATGTAATAGCATGGAGATATGAAAGTATTGTTATAGAAGTTTATCTGCAAGCAGGATATCGTGGTCGTGGCTACAGAAATCCATCGCTATACTTGGTAACTTAGCGTATACAAGAGATTTCTGTGTGTTTGAATGACGTCATATGGTTTTTATCTAGAAAATATTTTGATAGTATTAGTGATGATATTTCCTTATATGGTAATTCAAATTTAGGTTTTATAAGTGAGAAAAGCCACAATAATGACAATACTATTTTTTAATTTAGAATTTATTGAACATTTTCCATGCATGAATATGAAATTTTACTTACATCGAGTAGACTTACGACTTTTCTGTGAAATATTTGTTGGAAAACGATGTATTATTTAAAAAATATATATATATATCATTTAAAAAACTTATTATTGAAATATTTATTTGAAATGAAATTCAACACTATTCGGCATTTCATCCTCAATCCTCAAGATCCCAATGTATGATTTGTATTTTGACTTCGTATGATAGCATGGTTTTCGTATTTTTTATTATAAATAAAATAATAAAATAAAATAAAAAGTGGGAGGTGTGGCGCAGTGCGCTTGACCGGGTCTCGTCAGATCACTGAAGTCACTGAAGCAACGCCACGCGTGGTTAGTAGTTGGATGGGTGACCATTTTCAACAAAAACCACGTTTCCCACCCAGGGATAAAACGTTGCGATTTTCCACCATGTGGTTCCCCTGGCTTTGGACCATTGCACTTCCGGTTCACTGACAAAAGCTGTAGCGTCCATCCTGGCTGAGGTTTCCACGTTTCCCTCAGCCGCAGGCAAATGCCGGGATGGATTTGCAAGGCCGTGGCCCCCCCGTTCTAGAGGAGCCCGCGAAACGCTCAAGTTAGGGTTTAGGGAGGTTTCGGGGCGGTTTGAGGTTTTAAGTAGTATGTACTTGGTAAATACAGGTTCCCAATTGGGTTTAATTAAAAAATAAAATAAAAAAAAAATTTAGAATAATTATTTATTTTAATTAATAACTTTTAACATGAAAAATTTATTTGCTTTAACAAATATAAAATAAAAATTTGTTAAATATTAAAAATAAATTTAATTAAATAATTAAAATATATATCAGAATTTTTATTATAAGGTATATGATTAACATGGTGCATTATTTGGTATGTGCGTGCAACAAATTCGTAATTTAAAATTTGACACTTTATAAATCGCAATATTATGGTGTGTAGAGCATTGTGCAATTTGTAACACCAAAGAAATTAGCATAACAAGTTTGGTGGTTCATTTTTTTGATAAATAGAGCAGCTGTTATATGTAAGTGAAAAGTAAAATGATTAATTTACAAAAGTTTTTATTTTGAATTGTATTAATGGTGCAAGAAATATTCCAAATAAAGAAGTACATCAGAATATGCCTGAATGTATAAATATACTTTTAAAATTTATTTTTATACAAATAAATAAGGATGGAAATTATTATGCAATATTTTTTATAACCTCAAAAATTTAGGTTCAATGTATACTATAGAGTTAAGTTTATTTTGACGGTGCAGCTGTGAATATTTATCATTATTAAAAAGTCAGAAATTACTATAAATCATTCAAATTTGAGGTGATAAAATAGGGCGTCATAAAATCCCTACCTTGTGAATTTCAAATCAAGTGTGATAATTCAGAATGCAATGGCATGATAATATCATTTTTTAACAAAATATAACATCACTTATTTTATTCTTCAAGGATCGAAAGGGTTTAGTATAACATTATAATATAATGATGCTGTTATACGGCATTGCATGCATAGTGACATCTGTCATGTTATAATAGAGCAGTCCATGCAGTATAAGTCGATGCCTTAGAATATTTCCCTTTGCGGTCTTGTTAATGTTAATCAAGACCATGTTCCGCGTAAGAATAACATAGGGCATGGTGATTAACAAGGCTGCAATTGGAAAATTTTCATAGGCGACGAGTGTACATAATATTATAAATTAATGTATCAAAATATCACATTAAAAAAAGGCATATAATGACATTGACAATAAAAGCTGCTTTTTAGGATTTAAGGATTTAAATAGGGTAAATTTGAATTGACCCAATATATACATAAGGTGATAATAAAAACTATTGCTAAATCGGTGCAAACGAGTATTCTGATTTTTTTTTATATATAATAGTTATACATATTATAAAAATTATAAAAGAACACTTGAAATACTTCAATTGGCCAATCCCTTTGACCAATTAATAAATTCCCTATATATTCCATTTTTTTTATATCATAATATAAATTAATTAATGTCTTTTTTTTAATAGTAATTATAAAATTAATAAAATGACGTTGCAGAGTGTTGAATGCTGGTGATTGATATTCAGTGGCGACGTTCGGAGGAGCGGGTGTTAACTTCAGTATGTGCGGTGATGTCATCGACTTTTAGGTGGGGGCTCTCTCTCCCAAGCAAGAGATTTGCGGCAATGACCGTTGGATACATGATGTCTAAATGGCAAAGATGTTCGTTACAAAACAGACGGTTGTTAGTCATCAATTTTACTCAAAAACCTTCTGCTGTTTAAAAATGACGTAATTTTAACGACTTTTTAATAAAAAAAAAATATTTCTATAAAGGATATGAATAAAAAAATAATATAAGAGAAATATTGTTCACACATTTTTCATTGAAAGGAAATTGATGTTTGCTTTTTTTTTTAATTGTTAGAAAAAAATGTGAAATCATATATGATCTAGATTTGTAAAGAATTTTTTTGTAACATTGTGTATTGTTTCATTGACAAAAAATGTTAATAAAAATTTATTTCATAGTTTTTATATGTTATTGTTTTACTATGACCATTTATGTCTCATTGTTTAATTTAACAATGTATATAATAGGTAACACATGTTATTAAATTAATTGTCATTATTACTATATGTTGTATACTATATAAAAACATGTAAAATAAGAACAAAGAGAACTGTTAGTACAGAAAAGGGCACAATACAATTTGTAATCAACGTTTCAAAATATATTTTGGTTTAATTGATAGTATCATTGTTTTAAAATGAACTTAAAATATTTTTCAAATATGAATTGCAGTCAATGAACTTATGCTCTTTTCTTATTAAAGTAAAGTGCGCGCTAGAAAAAAATGTTGAGTTAGTATTTTCTAAAAATAGTTCAAGTAGTCCTCCATATCAAACCAAAATTTAAAAAATTCTATCTCAAATAGGTTTGCCAGAAAAAAATTCCAAAGTCAGAGTGAACGCGTCGCTTAACATGGGGCCTTACCTGACAAAAACCCTCGAATATCTAAAAAAAATACACCGTTAGGTGGTATGAAAAAAATATAGTGATGTTCTATGACCCAAGCTTTAACCAAAAACCGATTAAAAAAAAATTCGCTCGAATCCATTTTTCCGTAAAAAAATAATAAAAAATCTTATGGGAATTAACATGGTAGATTTTCTTGATTTTTTTTTACGGAAAAATGGATTCGAGAGAAATTTTTTTTAATCGGTTTTTGGTTAAAGCTTAGGTCATAGAACATCACTATATCTTTTTCATACCACCTAACGGTGTATTTTTTCGAGATATTCGAGGGGTTTTGTCAGGTAAGGCCCCATGTTAAGCGACGCGTTCACTCTGACTTTGGAATTTTTTTCTGGCAAACCTATTTGAGATAGAATTTTTTGAATTTTGGTTTGATATGGAGGACTACTTGAACTATGTTTAGAAAATACTAACTCAACTTTTTTTTCTAGCGCGCACTTTACTTTAAACGGAGCATTGAAAGCAAAGTTAAATTTACAAGCCAAATCACATTAGTTCATCTTTAATCCAGGGTGGAACCATTCGAGGGTGAAGTTTTATTTTTAAAATACAGATTTGTTCGTAACCTTGCCCTGTACATTTCCCACCTTTATGTAACTGGACATAAGGTCGATCGGGTGTAGAATTCGTATACGTTGGGTTATATGCAGCAGATTTTATTAACAAACGTTATTATGTTCAACACTATACAGTATATGAAAACTCTGAAAATTACCATAAGGTCTGTTGTTCGTACACCTGCTGGTGTACTGTACACTTTCTTATACCAGCTCATCAAATGTAGGAAGTGCAGATGATGTCACGTTTTTTGTTCGTAAATCTGTTCAGAGTACACCGAGCAGGGTTTACGAAGAGACCTATTGAGACAGAGAAGAAAGAGACCATACATTTTTAAAGAGAATCAAGTACTACACATATGCAGCACTTAATAATAATTATGGTCAAAGTACCAAATGGTCATAAGTTCATCAGTAATTAAATGATAACACTTGTGGGAATTAATTGACAGAGATTGTAGACTTGGTCTTATATATTTGCATTTTTTTTTTCGCGTCCATCCGGTCATACATCAGAAAAAAGACAGACTGTAGACAGTATGGTTTTCTCTGCATGTATGGAAATTGGAAAACCCAATTTAGCGTGTGTACATTTGGTTCAAACTTCAAACTATAATCCATGATTTAATGCTCTTTAATTGATTTACAATTATATTCTATTATTATACGTTCATGTCAGCAAAAACAATGTTAAAAAAATGTTACAAAAAGCTGTGGTAAATTGTGGCAAATTAATTTGAATGAATGCAAAGTTAAAAAGCGTAAAATCAAATCATCTTTGTTTAGTAACGCAACGTGATCACGCGAGTTTCAAATGTACTTCTGTTAAGTGTACAAATAAACGCCTTTCACTTTTTTCCATATCGATGTCCAAAATTGGATGTAAATGATTGAGACATTTCATAAGTAGGTGATTAATAAATTCAGGCTGCTAATGAAAGGTTTGATTTTAACATATTAAAAAATTTAAAATTGTATATAAGTATAAAAAAAGTACTTAAAAATTATAAAAATACATTTATTTTATATTTACACATTTTGTAAAACTTTAAAAAAAAAATTTAATTTAATTTTAGTATTAGATTTTTATTTAAATTTTATTGTTGTTTCAATTGGTTTTTATAACTATATACATTCATATAATTAGAATTTTTTAACAAATTAAATTATAAATCATATAATTTTTCTTAAAATGATATCAACTTTTGAAAATATAAACGGCTGACTAAACAGAAAAAAAATGTTTGGTACAATGTCATTGTTAATATGAAAAATACTTGCATAATTACTTTAATAAGAATCGATTCATAAGATAATATGAAGAAAAATTGAATAAAGTAAAATAAATATAAATTCCATGCATATATTTAGCTATAGAAATCAAAATATAGTAAAATATAGTAATATACATATAATATGTTGTATGTATGTATCATTCAATTTAGAAAGAAGGAAATAAACAAAGTACTTGGAGCAAATCAGAGCTTTATGCATGAATCACCTAAACTTAATTTTACTACCCATAACATTTATGCACAAGGTTATGTATTGTGCAATATGATCTCATTGCATATTTTTTTCCCTCCCTGCGTTTCATAAAGACTTGATGTTTATTGAGTACAAAAAATTGTTATGACGTTTCCAAGTAGAGTACTTAAATTTGCTGATAATACGAAATGTGCGGTACTCTTGCAACTCGAGAGTGTATACTGCGAATAAATATTTATTTCACTGACGTCACTTTTCACCCGACCTGATGAGAGGATATTTTAATGTATTGAAATTTTAATAAAGATTTAATATTAATTGAAATTAAAATATTTTTTTAAAGATTGTGATAATCATAATGGAAGGGCGTATGCAGAAACACATAATTATATTTATTTAATAATTTTTGATAAAAATTCATAAAGAAAAACGATAAATAAGTTGAGATAAACCAATACATGCAGATTTAGTGTTTCAAAAATTTTTGAGAAAACAATTTTTTCAAGAAATGTTTGTAGGATTGTTTTGAATCTAAAGTACAGATTTGCTTTGTTCTGAGAAATTTTTGATTTTTTCTTGTATTTTAGTGTTTTGAGTATTATTCAATAGTGGATAATACTCGAAAATAGTGGAAGAGCATACCTAATACATGGGCGACTCATGTCAAATGTGACTTCAATAGTGAATACCTATCAGTGCAGATTTTTTTTTTTAATTTTAGCCGATAATATATTATAATTTATTCATTTTTTATAACATGAGTAACATGACACATAATTTACATTTCAATATTAATATGTTATTTCAATTTCAACCTGCAAATTTAAGTATATATTTTATGTAATTTAAATATTATGTTACATAAATAATATATAATATTAAACCATACGGCTGAGGTAGAGGAATCTTACATCTATTTGGATGCTGGAGCAATGAACTTTTATAAGAACCGGTTTATTAAGAACGTTCTACATATTCTAAAGAATTTTATTTCCAACGTCACCCCTTATTGATTCACGTACGCAATGGTAGTCTCTTAAAACTTTTTTCTTTTATCGCTACGTTGAATTGAAACATGAGATATATTTTTTTTATGTACTTCATCGAGTGAAAAATCGTATTGTAAAGTACAATCTTTAACAAAAAATAGTGAATTTATTCAATCTTGTGTATTTTTCTTATATTAATTAAATATAAAGTATTACATATTAACATTAATATTAAATTTAAAGGCATTTTATAATTTAAAATATTTATGAGTAATATGTATAATATAATTACTGATGCGTTTCGTAGTTAAGTGAATTAAGATTTAGTATATATAAAAATTAACTTCGAAAAATTATAAATTATAAAAAGAAAACATATTCAAAGATTAATATATATGACGCTGATGCAGCTCTATCAAATTTGCAATATTGGCGAAGGTAATTAAGAAGTGCATCCATCTAGTCTAGCTATTCTTACAAGTTCACTATATTCTTCTATGGACTGCATTGCAAGCTGACAAAGCTTACAAGCAGAGCAGGGTAAAGTTCGTTATAGTGTTCTGATCAGCCGTACTTAGCAAGTCATTTTATTATACTGTTGAAAGTAGGTGTAGCATGACTTGGCAGATTCGCCAATCTATGCCAAAGGTTATGGCCTATGTACATACTCTGAGATGAACGATTCCCATCACTTCTGCATATTGTGATTATAAGGTAGGTTAGGAAAACTAGGTTAGAGGATAGATTTTTAAAAATCCCTTGTAAGGAATTTTATCAAGGCATATTGACGTAATTAAAGTTACTGATAATGTTATCATTGTGTAAGCCACATATTATAATGTTAAAGATAATGAATATTTTATTTCTTTGTAATGAGATCATGCCGATAGTTTTAAATATGAGGAAAATGTGTAACATTAATTTAACGTTAATTATAATTTTATGATAAATTATTAATATTAAAAATTATTATTTTACATATTTAATAATATATTAAAAAATTTCAAAATTAAAAATTAAAAAATTAGAATAACCTTGCAGTTTGTATAAAATATAATAATACTGTATGATATAATTATATGTATTTTACACTTTTTATTTAAAAAATTATGTTGTTTATTTATCAATAATATTGAAACACATATATTATCATAATCCTCTGCTCAGTGGGTACGAGTTGGTCGGATTAATTTACCACCAAAACTAATATTATTAATTCTATAATTAGGTGTAAGAGTGGGCTTGCCTAAACCTCGCCGCAATAAAGCAATTTTCTATTCTATTCTATTCTATTACTACATGTAAAAATAAATCATTATAATTTTGATTGAACTTTAAAATTACGTATTAAAAAATGTAAATAATATAAAGAGAAAACTTTATTTACATTAGAAAAATATAAAAAAATTAGGATATAATACAATACGATTATTAGGGAACGAATGGTGTTAATCAGATTGTTAAGTTTTAATTTTAAATGTGAATGATTGCCATTATGTAGCGACTAACAAATTTCAAAGTATTTTACAAATGTTTGCATTTAAATATTTAATTTTTAAATTATTAATAACGAGATGAAGAAAAGTTGGGTACAAAAGTTGTTTCATGTTTCAAAAAATAATAATAATAGAAATATACAATATACAATAAATATTTATTAAAACAAATTATTAATAATGTAAGCAATGATGATAGCTGAAAGATAAAAACCCAATTAATATAAAAGCATAATAAAATTATTGACCAGACTGAAATAATAATGGAGTGAAATTGTACAATATACTGTTTAGTGCGTTAACCTTAAACCATAATTATATTAGAAAATCTATGTATTCTATACACTATATCCAAAACACATTTTAATGAAAAAAATTGAATACCATTACATTGTATAAAATATGTGGTTTGTACTATAAGGTATAAAATAATATTAAAATAATTAAAAGGTGTAATATAATATCAGAGAGCGGCTTTACAAAGAACCAAAATGAGACTTAAATTAAAAATTTTAAACATCATGTAATGTAAGTATAATTGATAAGTATTTTAATTTGATATTATCTTAATCGAGTTTTAATTATATGCAGAAACTCCCACTTTTGTTCTATGCATCATGCTTGCTTGATTTATACATCTATTATGTTTGCTAATGTAGTATAGTATTATATACGATCAAGTTCTTTTATTTTTATCAATGCCATTACTCGATAAGGATTACGACTACGCTTTTATGTTATTATCGGACCATATCTGTCATACTTGTTATAATAAATAATGATGTAATCTTACTTGATTAACCCTAGCTGGCAATAATTGCCAATGGGGAGATGGGGGAGGGGAGTCATTTCAACCCGCAAACCTTTTAAAGAGGAAAAAAAACTTGGACTGCTATATGAGAACTCTATATCATTGTATTATAGTGATCTAGTTCTGTACCAATTACACATGCAATAAAAAATAATGTGAAGAAATTAATAATTGTTGATGGATTTTTTTAAAAAATTATTTACTTCTCGTATATCTAACCTGTTTATAACTCTTGAAAAAGACAGGGACGGAGGGCGTACAGGAAAGGCCGGAGCCCAATACACCCTTGGGTGCCCGACAACCCCTATGTAGGATTAGAGGAGTAAGGTGACTAGATGACGATATTACTACTAGGAAAGGAGACGACTGCTGGATTTAACTTAAGGATTCGCTCTTCCCCCCACCTATAATACCTATAGGTTATAGGTATTATAGGTATTATATACCTATAATACCTATAATAAAATATTGTAAACATGCATTTTGTACCTCACGGTTCTATATGTGCAATAAATAAATACAAATACCCTTCCTTTCGCTCCCCAAAAAGGTATAGCATGCAGCTATAAGAGTTAAATGGTTTGTAAGCAGTAAAGTTAAAGTAAAAAACAATGCAGTGACACTTGGCATACGTAAGTGAAGAAATTACCATGACACCATCAGTCACGTGTACCTCACGCTATCTGGTTCAGGTTCATTATTTTATTATATACTAATTAATGATCTCCATAATTACATTAAATTAAATGCAGGTAGGAAGGAATGCATTAACAGCAGAAGTAATAAGTAAAAATGAGTTAATTACGGTAATTAATAAGGTATATAAAATAAGACTGGTTTTTCTTATTGGGACTGTAATGCTTTGTACACCTCGGACAGTACGAACGTTAACCATGCTCCTCTGTATTTGCAGAGCGTATGCAGTTTTATCTGTTTTATAAAGTGTAGTGAACTTGATTTTTTATATATATTATGTTTATTATTTTTATATATTTTTTTTGCGTTTCCCTTTTTACCTTATATACATATATTATTATAAATTAGAATTTTTTTACCTGTTGAATTTGTGCTTTAACCCTATATAGTTACCAATGACTTTTTTGTCACACGCAATAATATATATCAAGGGGAGTTCAAACGACCCACTATTTTTTATATACTTTTATTAAATAGTATTTTTTTTTAAAGTTTTTTGAATAAAATATTCTTATTATTTTTCTGGCTGGCTAAGGATTACAAATATTTTCATATATTTTTGGAACAGCCTTTTACACCCCTTTCCTGCATTGTAGGTTAATTGTTTAGCCCCCACTACTTTCCCCTTAGCATTGCTAGGGTTAATTAAATGGAACATGGGGGTAATATATTCTTACTGCCCCAAAAGAAGTACACAGTACATCAAGTATACTTACCTTAATTAAAATTTTGTACACGCAAATTCCCTGCATGCATACTTCATATAATATTAATATTGTTATATGTATTTTTTTTTTTTTTATTTCACAAAAAGTTATACAATAAAGTCCAGCCAAGATTATTTTAATATAATCTTATTTGCTGGTGCATGAAATACGAGTACATTGTATTAATTAAAGCTCAAAGATTTAACTTGTTTATCAATTTAACTAATTAAACATTACATGAGAAAAAAAAGACACCACAAGAAAAAAAAAAGAAATAGAAACATGAATAACTATATTCTATATTAATCTATTATTATAATTGTTATTATTTTGTGGTTAATATAAATAATACTTCATAAAATATAATGTGTATAATTATACGCATATTTAAATATAACTTTAAAAAATATTATAATTTCTCTGCAAGCATGCATGCTAAAAAAATACTTCCTTTTATAAAGTTTTTAATTTTAAATTTGTCCAATACAAGCACAATTAGTATTTAGTATTTGTTATTATTTGTTTAAATTTTTATTTTATTTATATTTGCATGCAAACATGGTAAAATTATTTGAAAATATGTTATAACACATTAAAACAATGTTATGCGTTAAATTTTTTAAAATTTAATTATATTTTTATTTCGAAAAGTAGTTTACTTCTAACAAGTACGATCTGTACGATTCATGTATGCCATGGGACTAATAAACTTTCTCTTGTATTATTATAAGCATATTTTTCATGATAATGTATGTAAAGCCGGTATTACACGATACAATTTTTCCTTTCAAGAAGAACCCACGTCTAAATCTGGACTGGTCTGAGCTGATTAAGGTAGTTCAAATCAGCTCATGCAGTTCAAATGAGCTAATATTCTGGACTGTTTTGAACAGTGAAGCTCAAATCAGTTCAAATGTTTTTTTAACTATTCTGAGCTGTTTCCTGCTCAAAATTGCTGCAGTTCAATGCAGTTTGAATTAGTTCATATCAGCTCATAACCTTTCTGCAGCTCAAAGTAGCTTCAGCTAGCTCAAACTAGTCCTGTAGTCCAGGACAGTCCACCGCAGCTCAGAAAGTCCAGTTTAGTTCAAACCAATTCAGCGGCAGTCCAATGCAGCTCAGACAGTCCAGTCTAGTTCAAATTAGTTTATTGAAGCTCAGACAGTCCACTTCAGCTCAGACAGTCCCGTCTAGTTCAAATTAGTCCATTTAAGCTCAAACGGCCACTGTAGTCCAGGACAGCCCACCGCAGCTTAGACAGGCCAGTTTAGCTCAAACCTGTTCAGCGAAAGTCCAACGCAGCTCAGACAGTCCAGTCTAGTTCAAATTAGTCCATTGAAGCTCAGACAGTCCACTGCAGTCCAGGACAGTCCACCACAGCTCAGACAGTCCAGTTTAGCTCAAAACAGCTCAGCGGCAGTCCAATGCAGCTCAGACAGTCCAGTCTAGTTCAAATTAGTTAATTGAAGCTCAGACAGTCCACTGCAGTCCAGGACAGTTCACCGCAGCTCAGACAGTCCAGTCTAGTTAAAATTAGTCCATTGAAGCTCAGACAGTCCACTGTAGTCCAGGACAGTCTACCGCAGCTCAGACAGTCCAGTTTAGTTCAAACCAGTACAGTGGCAGTCCAATGCAGCTCAGACAGTCCAGTCTAGTTCAAATTAGTTAATTGAAGCTCAGACAGTCCAGTCTAGTTCAAATTAGTCCATTAAAGCTCAGATAGTCCACTGCAGTCCAGGACAGTTCACCGCAGCTCAGACAGTCCAGTCTAGTTCAAATTAGTCCATTAAAGCTCAGACAGTCCACTGCAGTCCAGGACAGTCCACCGCAGCTCAGACAGTCCAGAGTCTAGTTCAAATTAGTCCATTGAAGCTCAGACAGTCCACTGTAGTCCAGGACAGTCCACCGCAGCTTAGACAGTCCAGTTTAGCTCAAACCAGTACAGCGGCAGTCCAATGCAGTTCAGAGAGTCCAGTCTAGTTCAAATTAGTTAATTGAAGCTCAGACAGTCCACTGCAGTCCAGGACAGTCCACTGCAGCTCAGACAGTCCAGTCTAGTTAAAATAAGTCCATTGAAGCTCAGACAGTCCACTGTAGTCCAGGACAGTCTACCGCAGCTCAGACAGTCCAGTTTAGTTCAAACCAGTACAGCGGCAGTCCAATGCAGCTCAGACAGTCCAGTCTAGTTCAAATTAGTTAATTGAAGCTCAGACAGTCCACCGCAGCTCAGACAGTCCAGTCTAGTTCAAATTAGTCCATTAAAGCTCAGACAGTCCACTGCAGTCCAGGACAGTCCACCGCAGCTCAGACAGTCCAGAGTCTAGTTCAAATTAGTCCATTGAAGCTCAGACAGTCCACTGTAGTCCAGGACAGTCCACCGCAGCTTAGACAGTCCAGTTTAGCTCAAACCAGTACAGCGGCAGTCCAATGCAGTTCAGAGAGTCCAGTCTAGTTCAAATTAGTTAATTGAAGCTCAGACAGTCCACAGCAGTCCAGGACAGTCTACCGCAGCTCAGACAGTCCAGTCTAGTTCAGACAGTCCACTGTAGTCCAGGTTAGTCCACCGCAGCTCAGACAGTCCAGTTTAGCTCAAACCAGTACAGCGGCAGTCCAATGCAGCTCAGACAGTCCAGTCTAGTTCAAATTAGTTTATTGAGAAGCTAGCTTAGTTCTTTTATTACATATTTATAAGATATTATAATTATAAAACACCATCATGACATGCAAATGCTCACATATAAATTACAAAATTTAATTAAATTACATAATTAGTGAAGTCTATAAAAATCAAAGAGGTAGAAATAATAAACTATAAAAACTGAACTTTCGTCGTGCAGCAGCATTTATTTTGAAGAAAGTGGTGTGCTTTCACCATCAATGCCCATCATGCATTGCGCCAAGAACTGAGCCGCACAAAGCGCCATCTTGTTTTGAAACGGTTTTGAAATTTGTACCGGTCCGACCGGCGACCAGTCGCTGCTATTATTTTATCTCAATGCTGCTTATAGTTGGCTGCTAGCTAGCGTGTGGTGTTGTGATACAAATTATTGTTTTGTGTACTATTTGACGTATTAATTAAACTACTAAATACTAAACTAAATATTTCAAACTCTTCGGCATGTAATCTATTAGGCTTCTTTCACAATCACGCCGCAACATTTTGCAAAAAAATCAAGCTTCACTTGATTTTCTTACGGCGGTACGTTTGTTGCGGCATATTTTTGCAAAAAAATCGGACCATGTGAAAGGAACTTTATAAGGTAAGATATTTTGTGTATTAAGTCCGTATGACAACTATCAGGGTTAAATCTGATCGGAATATTTTTCTTTTCCCTGCTGCTGTCCAAGTGGCACTCTCTCTCTAACAGGCCCGAGACGCTGCCAAAGTGTGAATATTTGGGAACGAATACTACCTCATCTCACTGATAACGTATACCAGTAAGATCCTGTGGTCAGAGGTACAGTAACTTTCTTTTAAATATTAAGGCCTTGTATGCATACTGTATATCATAGTGTATGTTCGAGCCTAACAACTATGTATGCACACTGTACCGGTATGACATGCATACTGTACATATACTGTACTGTAACATTACAGTATGCATACATAATACTCTATGCATTATGCCTGTTTTTATTGCTGTAAAAGAGCTTTCACATATTATGCATATGCATACTACATGCAAAGTCGTAATTTGCCACGGCTTTCCGCAGAAAAATTACTTCATTTTCTTTCGGATCTCTATTTATAAGACACTCTGCAGCAATTTTTGATTATGTGTAAGAAGCTTAATACATTTTCTATCTGTATGCATGTTTTTTTTTTTTTAGTTTTGTATAATATATACACTATTGTAGTTTTTCTTTGATTCTCTTACTTACACTTTTTCCATATAAAAATACTTACAGTACTGGGTATGCATAATTATTGATACTGTACATTTGCCAGGGTTTTTAGTGTTAACAGCTATCTATTGAGTTCATTTTCTTCACATTACCAGTATTTTCTTTTTGTGTAGCATGAGTGAGTGCATTTATATAATACTTTACTGTTACAACTTTGACGAAGACATGACTGACAGGACACTCCAGACCGACACCATGGGGCATGCAGGTAGCTATAAGTGAGTACCGTTTTGTGTGTCGAGATAACCATTTGAATGTTCAGGTAAATGTTGTAGCACTACCTGTGTTTAGTAACCTGGACCTAGCCACGACCGTCCGGACCGACACCCGGGGGCATTAAGGTAGCGGGTGAGTACCATTTTGTGTGTCAACATTTGAATGTTGTAGCGCTACCTGTGTGCAGTTCTGAGCTGCTTTAGACAGTCCTGGACTGCGGTAAAGTTACTACATTGCATTGGACTCGTTTGAGCTAGACTGGACTATTCTGAGCTGCGATGGACAGTCCTGGACTGCAGTACAGCTGCTATAATGTATTGAACTCTTTTGAGCTAGGCTGGACTGTTCTGAGCTGCGATGGACAGTCCTGGACTGCAGTACAGCTGCTATAATGTATTGGACGTGTTTGAACTAGACTGGACTATTCTGAGCTAGAATGGACAGTCCTGGACTGCAGTACAGCTGCTATAATGTATTGGACGCGTTTGAGCTAGGCTGGACTATTCTGAGCTGCGATGGACAGTCCTGGACTGCAGTACAGCTGCTATAATGTATTGGACGCGTTTGAACTAGGCTGGACTATTCTGAGCTAGAATGGACAGTCCTGGACTGCAGTACAACTGCTATAATGTATTGGACGCGTTTGAGCTAGGCTGGACTATTCTGAGCTGCGATGGACTGTCCTGGACTGCAGTACAGCTGCTATAATGTATTGGACGCATTTGAACTAGGCTGGACTATTCTGAGCTGCGATGGACTGTCCTGGACTATAGTAAAGCTGCTACAGTGCATTGGACTCTTTTGAGCTAGGCTGGACTGTTCTGAGCTAGAATGGACTGCCCTGGACTGCAGTACAGCTGCTACAGTACATTGGACTCTTTTGAGCTAGGCTGGACTGTTCTGAGCTAGAATGGACTGTTGCATGTATAGCAGCAATGAACTGGTTTGAGCTATAATGGACTGCCTGAGTATCAGCGTAAACGAGCTAGTTTGAGCTAGGCTGGACTGTTCTGAGCTGTATTGTCTGGACTGCTATGAGCTATTTACAACTGTGGCCAGTTCAAAATTGGTAGCTCAAACAGTTCAAAACCGGCCAATTTTATACTATTTACAACTATCTGAACTAGCATAATTTTGAACTGATCTGGACTGCTGCAGTTCAGATGTAGTCTAGATTTAGACGTGGGAACATAAGACCTCCATTTGTTTGTATGAAGATGAAATTTTCTTGCAAGGAAAAATTGTATGCAAAATTGTATGGTGTAATACAGGCTTAAGGAAAAATATTGACAAATTTAAAACAAATGAAAAAATATCAGGCCGTAACACTAGAAATTCTAAAAAAAAAAAAAAAAAAAAAATCGTGTTGTTGTTGCTAAATCTGAACAAGAAAAACGAAGCTTATTAGGCGGCAATTTAGGCCCGAAGATGTACAATAAAAAAATCTTCCTAATGCAATAAAAAAATTGCCTATATATAGTAAATCAGTAGTTTCGGTCAAAACTGATTAAATTTTTACAAATTTTTATGCTAGCTAGAACAGCTGTAAATAATATTAATGGTTTCCTGATAATCGATTAATAATAAGCAATTGCATGGTTTCAAATTTATTGGAATGATATTGCTCTCGAAACAATAAAATTTTCTGTAATATGTAAATTTTTATTTTCTCAGGTATTGTAAATTGACTAGACATGCGCATGATTGTAATTATACTAATATAAAACTGATGATAATATGTTTAATTTTTATGTTTCTTTATTTACTGCAGCTATACATATTAGCAATATTAAAATAGTGTAATTAAACACTATATATCTCACGGTTCTTTAAAAAGGTTTTAGTACTGTACGTATACTATAGTCATTTTATTAAAAATTAAACATTTTCTTCATGCACATGATAAGAAAGGAAAAGACATGAAGTTCATTTACAACTATTACATTTGATATGCATTATACAGCATATTTTATAGACAATTGGAAAAAAAAAAAAAAAATCAGGGAAGTAAAATTTTATAAGAAAAATGTTATCACTGTTATCAGTATATTTTGATGGCGTTATAAAGGTTATATAAAATATTTTCGACGAAGAGGTTCTTACTTAATATACCAAGGAAGGTTAGCGCTCTCATGACGAGTCTGTTTGTTTATTGTCGACCATATAATGTGACAGAGCGAGACGGGTTGGCTGGTGGAGACGGTCACGTGACCTGATGACAGAATTTTATCACCTACTTCCGTTTCCGGTGGTGGTCTGTGACGTCACTGAAGTGAGTATAGTACACGAGAGAACACAGGAACTCAATTATCTTATAACGAAGTCACTGCTTTTACTACAGAACATATTAATAAGGCAGGGGACCAATTATAATTAATGTGGTAATTTTGTGGTTTTTGTGGTTAATAATATATTAAGAATTCAGATGTTGTTGTGTAATAATTTTATATAACATGCAGGTCAGATTTGTATTGTTATTTTTCTTCTTATAGGGAGTTTCTGTTATTTTAAAAGGGATATTATACTATATTTTGTGCTGTGGAGTGCATGATTAATCATGCGGCTAATTAAACTTGAAATAATCTCAAAATGCCTCTCCCAACATTGCATGAATATCTTATCAGTATTATAAATCATATAAAATAAATATTATAAAATAAATATCTGCATTCACGTAATCTATATTGCGCAACATCAATATATTTTGCACATATGGTAAATGCAGTACCGACCTCAAAAATTTTTATTGCAGAAATGGATAGAAGGTGCAAAAATATGCTATTCTGAATTTTTTCAGATTTTTCTGAGACCGGGAACTATTTTTAAAAAATTATTGAAAGTCCGTTTTATGACGTCACGGGCGTTAATGTCCTATCCTTTTCTTAAGGAAAGGTGCCTCGTGACGTCATCAAAAAGACTTTCAATAATTTTTTAAAAATACTTCCCGGTCCCAGAAAAATCTGAAAAAATTCAGAGTAGCATATTTTTGCACCTTCTATCCATTTCTGCAATAAAAAATTTTGAGGTCGGTACTCCATTAGGAATTCAAGAAAACCAATGACCGTAGGTGCATGGGATTGGAGAAAAAATTTCTCTCTTTACATTTATTACTGTGCATATATAATATGGACCAAATATGGTCTAAATTACTTTAGTATAAAAGCCGAAAAAACTGGAAATTAAGTTATTTTTTTTTCTGCATATAACGATATACTTTTATTACTTTATTTATTTACCGTCATAATTACTATAATTGAAACAACGCTATTTGTTAATTAAAAAAAATTAAAAAAAATTAATTAGAAAAAAAAATTGTTAGCCTTGAATGTAGGCAACTAATCTATTTTGTAAGTATGAAGAGTTGCATAAATTTTAGGCGGCACGTGCAAAATTTAATTATCATTATTTTTATCATATTGCGTGTTTCAAGTCTATTATTAACGCACACATAAATAATTAGATTTAAACTAGTTTCTATTTTTTCCTACATTTTAATTAATTAAGCTAAAAAATTGAATTAATTTTTAATTAAATTAGCTTTATAGTGTTGGTACTTTTATATTTGTTGGTACGATTGTCAAAAAATAAGAGCGAAATTCAAATATTTTGAAAATCACATGTGCGTCAAAATACGAAATGTAACTCTATGAAATAAATTGATAAAAGTATGGAAATTTCAATAAAATCAAGCTTTATAACCACAGATATTACTGCAGTTAAGATAGTAGAAGATAAAGTACTTGCAGGTAAAGTAATTTTAATAATTATGACGAGCCATTTACAGTTAAACAAGCCTTAGATTACGCCTGAGATCACAGACTAGACGTCGCCAAGGCGTAGTAATCTTAATTTTTTAAAAATGTCCCACAACAAGGTTATTTTAAACTATGGAATTTTTTAAAAATATTACATGCTTCTATAATATGTATAACTATCGGAAAAAAGTATAAAAAAGTAAGTTTAATTTGATTTCAAAATCGCGTCGCCACCACTTCGACCACTTTGCACCTCTTCCAGACGAAAGCCTGGGGCCAGTGGGGCCGCATGGGAGCCGCTGTTGTGACAACACGTCGACACCAAAAATGCTAAAAACTTAAAAAAAAGTGGTGAAATTAAAAAAAATAGGCACCCTTACGCATTTAAAAGTAACATTCTGGATTTATTATAGCTTTCTGGAGGCGTATATAGACGTATATTCCGATCTGTCTTTTATTTTAAAACGAACGCCTTTTTTCAGCTCAGCTGATCGGTTAAGTTCGATTCGGTTCGATTTAATTAATCGATTTCGAGCTCCTGTGACGTTTCTGTGCCTTTTCTGTTCTGGTTTTAAAGTTCGCTAAATTAATGAACATTAAACCATGATGTCAGTACTAATAATAGGTTAAAAGTATATTAGATACTTGGGATGGCCGCTAGGCAAGCGGATTGCCGCGCCCACGGCCGTGGCGTTCTCATAAACCGGCAAACTAAACTAGGGATGTGATGTATTTTTCTAATCGAGCGCCTATCGTTAAAAAATGAAGGTCGTAACGCAAAACGGTACTATTTTCTATTCAAAATGTCTTCCATACGTAAACTAAGGTTTGTGATACTGTAGTTCATAACTTTTTTTTTTTATTTCAGGTATTGGAAATTTTCTTCATGTTTTTGATCATTCCGGCATTTGTCATATTAAAAAAGAAATATTTAAAGGACAGAAAATTCATGGATTTACATTAAAAGATGATCAAATAGCTATACATGGAGGCAGGCATCTTACTGTACTAGCGTATTCCACAATCGGAAAGAAGTAAGTTTCTGTTGATAACTGCATGGTGTAGGCATACGTGCTTTGTATTATGCATACTGTATGATACATATAAGGCCTGTTCGTAAACCCTGCTCGGTGTACACTTTCTACACCCAATCGACCTTATGTACATGGGATATAAGGTCGATTGGGTGTAGAAAGTGTACACCGAGCAGGGTTTACGAACAGGCCTATAATCTCTCACGCAATTTTTACTTTCAGGGATTGCCTTCAACCATGGCTCTCTTCAGATTGGATTCTGACAGCTCAATGGCTTGATAATTCATTGTTAGCCTTGGCATTGGCTCATAACATTGTTACTCTTTGGGACTGCAAAGACGGAAAGCTGATTCAGCAAGCAACGTGCGAAGAAAAATGTATTTTGTATCCTTTACAAATGCTGACGTTTTGTGTATGAATTATAATGTACAGTATAACAGATCTTAGTTTACCACTAAACAGTTCAGTAGACTAGACGGCGCCAGATATATCAGCCAATGAAAAGGTGGCCAGCTGACATTTTAGCCTTTTCATTGGCTGATATATCTGGCGCCGTCTAGTCTACTGAGCTGTTTAGTGGTAAACTAAGATCTGTTATACTGTAGCTGCAATATTTTTATTTTATTTATTTTATTTTTTTTTGCAAACGTGGTAAATTAATTAGAAAATTGATCAAGAAAATGGACATATGATGATGTGTGTGGGAAGATTGAATACTGGCATTTAAAGTTGTGTGACAGAATTAGAATTTTGGGACAATAGTGAAAAAGTCACAGTGAGGATTTACAGTATTCTTGTGCCATATAGTATTGACGGTATTGCACCTTAACACCAGCGCAGGTACAGTGCCTTGCTACTCGGTGACAGCTGGTCTGAGCTGGTGATATTTGCCGGTACCGTGTTTAGTGAGGTCGTCATCTGGTCCCCCTCTTCTCGCAGTGATGATCAGGACAGAGCAGTGTGGCACAGACTCAGGGGACACAAGGTAATGTACTGCTCCTTCTGTGTCTTTTGTCCAGAAAATTAACCAGCATTAGCAGAGCTTCATGGGAAGCAGCTGTTGTGAGCCACGGCGGCCATACCATATGGAGCTGCCTCTAATGGTCTCTGTATACTCTGCTAATATTTTTTTTATTGAAGTCTGATAGTAGTGAGAAAACTATTTTCTTTTGTGAATAACACCATAAAAATGTATGATCCACAAAGACTAACATTACACTACCTGCAGGGTGTGATATTCTCGATATCGTACGACCGCTCTCTCCGCCGCCTGCTGACCAGTTCTGATGACCGCAGCGTGAGAGTATGGCAGGTTGGCGGGCCTGACGGCTGGAAGGGGGCGGAGGTCCAGGAGATCCAGGTGTTGTACGGACACTCTGCCAGGGTGTGGCGCGCTCTGCCAGGTCCTCATGGGGTTGTCAGTATCGGGGAGGTAAGGAAAAAAGATTGGGGAAGCAAGAGTAAGGAGGCTAACAAATTAAATTTAAAATTTTTCAATTATGCAGTTTTTTAGCTTCACACTAGAAGTTATTAAACAACAGCCTCAAATTCAGGAATTAATATGCTTTATTAGCTTTGCTTTACTAGATTGGTAAATATTTAGAAAAATAATGGCTTTGTGACCATGTAAAGTACACTCCAGAACTGTTTTGCAAATGGAAAAGCTCTCGACCAATCAGAAAATTCAAAATTTCCAATTCACTTGGTAAATTCTAGTAAACGGAAATTTAAAATTTCTGATTGGTAGAGAGTTTTTCTGTATTCAATTGCGATCAGTTCTGGATAGTGATAATTAAAAAGCCTCTAATCCATAACTCATACACAAACAATGTTGCAGGACTCTCTGTTGTGCCAGTGGGACAGTGAGGGGCAGGTGCTATCCAAAGTGTGTGCTCACCAGGGGGGCAGCGTGTGGAGCGTTGATATTGACATGAAGCAGCAACTTCTGGTAACTTTTACTATGACCCCCCCCCCCCCCCAAAATAGCATATCAGCTTTTACACGATAGAGCTACAGTACCGTTAATGCTTGACATTTGATTGACAGGTGACAGGGGGTGGGGATGGCGGACTGAGTCTCTGGCCTCTCGGCCTCTCTCCCCACACATCTCCGTTACCTCCTCTGCCCTGGACTGCAGACTTTCCTCGGCGGGTGGCCCTGACTGTCCAAGGTCGAACTCTAGTCACGACTGAACAAGGGCGCCTCTGTTGGTGGCTCGGAGAAGCTTGGCACGAGGTTTGCAGCAGTGACAAACTTGCCAGTTACGCCTTGCTGGAGATATCACCGTGTAGGAGCAAGGTCGCTTTGGCAACACTGCATGGAGAAGTCATGGTCTTTCTAGGTGAGACTGTGTACAGTATTTTTATATTATTACCAAATATTTTTTTACTAGGTTCCCGCGGCAAAATGCTCACTTTGCATTTTAAGAAGGATGTAAAATATATACCTGGAACAGTTTTTGATTTGCAAAATGAGCATTTTGCTGCTGAAGTCTCAATATATTTTTTTTAAGTCACTAATTTTTATACTTCCTCTGCTACCCACCAGAGAGCAGCACCACACTGGCCCATGTGCTGACCCACTCTGTTGCTGACTGTAAGATTTTGTCCCTGAACTGGCTCAGCCCTGACCTTCTGTTGACCTCTGAGGTGGGAGGTCGCAGGTCACTGTGGGACGTCCACCCTGATCACCTGCAGCTCAGGGCAAGCTGTCAGGGTCTCAGGGACAAGGGGGTGAGCGCAGCAACCCTGGCAGAAGGAACGTTGGTGATCGGAGACCAAGTGGGCAGTCTTTGGGTTCACCAAGTCAGTCAAGATATGGTGAGTTGGGGTGAATATTTTGTTTTATTGTTTTGATGGATTAATTTGTGGGAGGCTTAAATTTTAGACTTTTAATTACACTTAAAATTTAAACAGTTCCTTATGAGAAGTATTTTCTTATCATAACGCCAAACAGGTACAGTACAGGTTGATTTAAATTACTAGTTTTGAAGTTATTTATAAAGCAAAAATTGAAGATAAAGAAATTATTATTATGATTTAAATTTCACAATATTTTACTGACAGTGAGTACTGTATATGTGTACATTCTGAAACTGATAAATTTAAATATACTGTATTTGCACTACTTTATTTTATATTTATTATACAATATGTTTTTAACCATTTATCCAGAATTAAATTTATGCATTTGATATTTATGTCTTTATAATTAAGTTCTTGAAAAATTTCTCTTAGCAATAGGTGTCAATATTGTCAATGTTTTTCAAACAGTACAGCCAATGTTATGGCCACCTCTTTGGGGGAGAAAATTTTTCAAAGCTGACAACTCTATAATAAATTACTGTTCATTATTGTATTATACAAAGACACAGCCTCATACTCTCCCTGATTACAGCCCCTGCTACACAAATTACCAAAGTTCCTTGGTACTGAAGGGGTGATCTCCCTCCACTTCAACCCCCTGAGCTCGACTCTACTCGCCACTGGTAAGGACGGACGTCTCCACTCTCTAAGTCTCAGCTCTGCCGGCAAACTCTCCTCTCTGACCACTTGCCAGATGAGGCTTGGTTGGTTGGCAGGACTGCTAGACTCGCCACGTGGTCAGCTGGTATTGGCGTTCCACAAAGAAGCGTTCTCAGTGTGGAACATTGGCGAGCAAAGACCTGTGCTGGAGGTCAATTGTGGGGGAGGTCACAGGTCGTGGGACTTTGTGATCCAAGATGGACAAATTAACTTCAGTTTTGTGAGAGAAAAGGTCGTGTACCAAGCAATGGCTGATATGAAGAAAATTGTCAAGCCACTTATAAAGGTACGTTGTTGGTAAATTTATATGGAAATTATTAAAGAGGGGTGGGGGGTCAAAATGACCTGCTATTTTATAACATGAAATAAAAAGTTAAAGTTTTTTTCCTTGTTCTTTTTTTTTTTTTTTTTTTTTTTTCTGGGTGGCTAACTAAAGATTACAAATTCTTTTGGACTTTTTTGGAGAAGTATTTCATACTTCTTTTCTGTTTTAAAAGAGTTCGTCTTCACCCCCCTCCCTCTTAATTGGTAAGGGTTATGTGTGTTTTGGATACTACTTGAATGTTAGCTACAGTACTGATGGTTGAGCTTATCCACCATGTACTGTAGTTAGAACAACAGAGTGTAAAGTATGTATTTTATAATATAATGAACACTCCTACCATAATGCTACATCATGCATAAGGGGGATGGGGTGAGAAAAGACACTAATATATTAGTTGCCATATAAATAAATACATCAATAAAAACATTAAAAACAAACAAACAAACAAACAACTTAAAAATAAATAACAAATAAATATACATGATCAATTAATTAATAAACATGATAAAATACATCCAATGTAGCAACTATGTCCTCTTGCAGGTTGGTCTGCATTGTCGAGTCATCAACAGCTTGCTGGCCCTTCCTCACGGCTTGCTGGTCTCCGGGGGTGACGAGAGTGAGGTGCGGGTGTGGCGTGCAGACTCCGGTCACCAGGTCGCAGCACTGCATGGCCACCTTTCCAGCGTGCGAGCCCTGTGCTGCCATCTGTGTGGTGACGACATCATTCTCTTCTCTGCGGGAGGAAGGGCACAAATGATAGCCTGGAGGTTATCAAACCTTGCTTCTGACGGTCAGTGATTTTATTTATTTATTTATTTATTTATTTATTTATTTATTTATTTATTTATTTATTTATTTATTTATTTATTTATTTATTTATTTATTTATTTATTCAAAAAAATATTTATTTAAAAATTATGTAATAATAAAAATATTTGTTTATTTGGGATAAATTACATTGTAGGGAATAGGGAAAAAAATAATAAAAAAATAAATAATAGCAATTTATATTTAAAAAATTTGTTTTTTCTTTTTTCTTTTTTTAATATGTAAACGGTTGAAATTGTAAAATTTTCTGACGTCTGAAAGTAGTTATATTTTAAAGTTTGAGTCAATTCTGAAGTACATTCTACACTCTACACTATGTATCTCAGATGATTCCTAAGCCCACAATCCTGGGAAACATTGAACCTAAGGAAATGTTGGTAACTTTTTTAGCCATATTAAGATATCTGGTATATCCTCTGCCTAATATTGTGCTGCAGTTGCAACTAATTGCTCTCTTTCAGTGGTCACGGTATCTCGTCTGGACGTCCACTTACTGTGTGAGGGTGACGCCAGGGCTCGCACCCCCTGGGCAGACACTCACTTCCGCCCCCGCCCTAACCCTGAGACCAGGTACATGGCGCTGTGTCAACTTTCCTCAGACTCTGCCGGAGTCACCGTGCTGGCAGCCTGCTCAGACTCCATGCTCAGGTCAGTGTAGTTCTACACTTTCATCCTATTTGTATGATATTACTGTATTTAATTTTATAATATTTCCCTAGCCTTTTAACGTAAAATTCTTTTCATTATAGACTTGGCTTTTCATTAATACAGTAACAGTTGTAAAAATTTCTAAAAGATAGGTACTTTGTAAATTTCATTCTTCTAAAAAATATTGCCATTAGCCTACTATATTACATGCAGCACAAAACATAAAAAAAAAGTACTGGGCTTTTGGCATGCAGAATGGGAATCAGAAACCCCAAAGAGTTCAATGAACAATCTTGTAAGTTATGTTATTGGAAAACAACAATTTTATAACAAGAATTAAGAACCTACATTGAAAAATAATGTAGCGTTTCTTTAAAGCCTTTGTTTCTTCAGGACATTCTACTTGGACCTGACGACAAACTCCCTCTCTCTGCTGGCCACTCTCTCACATCACAAATGCTGCGTACTTCGAGTCACAACGGCCTCCCACCTCGTTCTTTCCGCCTCGTGTGATGGCGAGCTTGCTCTCTGGCACTCCCCCCTCTCCTCCAAGTCCCTGCCCATGTGGAGTGGCCGACTTCACCAGTCGGGAATCAACTGCCTCGACCTGCGAGAGCAGACCCCAAATGTCTTCCAGCTGATTTCGGGGGGAGATGACAACCAGCTGGCCTGTAGCGAGATCAGAGTCAGGAACGGAGAGGCGGAGGTGAAGACCATCTGGACTACGAGTCAGGCGCACGCAGCACAAATTACTGGTAACAAGTTTTTTATTTAGAAAATAGCAAAAAAAAAAAAAAAAAGAATTTTTTCAAGATCATTGCAAAATGATAAGATAAATAATGAAAAAATTATATTGTTGCTTACATACAGATTAACAGCAATATAATATTTAATAAAAATTTTGAGTTGCTACTGTTATGTATAATGCATTTTACTCTTTTTATAATAAAGAAATCAATTGTTTAAATAGAACATTTAGCACTTACCAACATTTAAAGCATTTATTTTGCCCTTTAACTTTTTTGAGATTGCATTTTTATGATATAATTCTGCTTATTTCTTGAATACTGAGTTACAAATTAATTCAATTTGCTGTAAACTCACTGACACCTCTTTCTACGCAGGGGTAGCGGTGCTCAACCCCCAGCTTCTGGTGACCGCCTCCATCGACCAAAGAGTGAGTGTGTGGCAGCAGACAAAACCCAACGAGTGGCAGCAACGACAGACGAGGACCTCCACCATATCAGATATCCAGGGGCTGGCCGCCTGGCAACTAACAAGGTACAGAGCCTCCCTGTAATGTAGTAATTAATTCTTAGGGGAAAGTGAAAGTGGAAAAGTATTGTTTTCTAGTCTATCTCATTGAAGAAAACTTATAAATTTGAGAATGCACAACCTGCATGTATGACTTTTTATTGCATAAATATATACAGTTAGAAAGTACAAAAATTATGCCACTTTTTTTTTTTTTTTTTTTTTTTTTTTTCAGTGTTGATACTTGTAAGGATTAAGTAAATAATAAAAGGATAGGGCCTAAACATCTCAGGGGGCGCGGCCAAACTTTAAATCACAATTTAAAATCAGTTATCAGACTCTGCATCAAGAAACTTATTGTACTGTGAAAAGAAGAAATAAATTATGTGAATATATGACAATTTATGCAAAAGTGCTTTTTAAATAACTAATTTACTACTAGTAAATTGTTAAAATAACTAATTATTTTGTCAAGATGTATAGACTTTTAATTGAATTTAAAAGTTGTGTGTTAAATATATTATGGTGCTAATGTGATGTTTAAAAGGACACAATTTTAATTATTGTATTAATTTTATAGATCATATATATTTTAAATATTGTTTGGGTATATGTGTTTAAATTTATTAAATTTAGGCTAATTTTAATTAGAATTAAGTATGTTACATATTTAATGTAATAATTGACGTGATCCATGCTGTACAGCCTATGATCGAAATAAAAATTTGAATTTGAATTTAAAAAATCAGAGTAGCATAATATTGTTTGATCTATTCATTTATTCAGTAAAAATATTGTGTAAGTTGTCCATTATTATATAAAAGAAAATTACAATGAAATTGCTTGCTGTCTGCAACTAGTAGTATAAAATTATTTTCTGTAACCTTTCCATAAACTTGTTGCACACATTGATGTATATCTGCTGAATTATTTATTTTTCACTAACCTCATACCTCCAAAATTTGCTGTTACTGCTTCATTATATTTTATTTTCTATCTGTTACAGAGACAGCTGTACAATTTGTGTTTATGGCAAAGGCACGGAAGTGATGCAACTTAATTGGGTGATATAAATATATTTTAAGAAATAAAACTATTTATTTTTATAACAATTTTTTTGTAGTTTATTATTTACTCCTTGGACTACTGTAATATAGTACATAAATATTACCTCAATTATATACAATACAAAGTAAGATAAAAATAGTAGTAATTAATTATAAGAAACCATTATTCTCCTTTTTTTTTTACTAATTGTAAGATAAAAATAGTAAGACGGAATTAAAATATTTTTGATTCACTGCAATGTAGAATGTTATAATGTTACGATAAGCCAAGTACAACATTTTTAAAAAATATCAAGCATGTATGCTTCGGTACGTATACAATTTGTTTTAAATCTTTTATTAAACACAGATTGTATATATATATATATTATAATTAGGGTACTTAAATTGAATTTATTGATGTATTGACTTTGGGTCTAAGGTCAATAATCACAACAACAAAAAGTGGCGTTTATAAAACTTATTTTATGAGGCGCAATGATGCAGCTGATAATTTTGACAGTTAAAAATAAAATGTACATTTTACTTTAATTAGCAAAAATATTCAAATTTGCAAAAAAAAAAAAATTAAATTGGCACTACTTAATTCTTCTAATATAGTAGCATAAAACTCACCCTATCAGTCATCACATCATATTCAACAACTATTGTTACGAATGTAATCCCCTGCTATGTCCCAACACTGAAGTGTTTGATGTTTCTAAATCTTGGAGATAGGGGTCTGTTCGATGAGAGAGCGTGCCTCGGTGGCGAGTTTCTGCACCTGCTGGGAGACGGAGATCTTCTGGGACTCGAGGTAGTTGCGACTGTTGGACTCTGCGTCCTCGAGGAAGTATCTGAGAAAATAAATAAATTCAGGTACAGAGATTACTGATTGTAACAGTTTTTTTTTTATAGCAATAGTAATAACTCGATATCAGTGAATGGCTCGTTGGAGTGAAGAAGGGCGGGGTTGTCAGACTGAGGCACCGTAAATAATTATATAAAAAAAAAGACAATTTGTTGTATTTTTTTCTTTGCACTGAAGACTGGAACATTGCATTTGTTTTTTAAACTTTTACAGTAATGACTGTGAGCACTGCAGGTATATAGGAAGTGCCCCTTCATAAGCCACGAATGTTAAATACTGTACATTACTCCTAGTAGTATAAATTGGACACAAATGTTTTTTTGACAATTCCTCTCATTCATTTCATAAATTGTCGCCTCAGAATAGAAGTGCCCTAAGCACTACGAGGCTTTGATGCAAATTTGAGCCTTATGCTTCGCAAAAGTGCCCCGAATCACATCAAAACCTTGTGATGCTCTTCTATTCTGAGGCTACGAAATATAAATGTACTAACCAACATTGTTAGTGTTAGTTAGTAAATTAAAAACTTGTAGATTGATGATTTAGTGGTAGAATTTATTATTTAATCAACATGGGCTTTAAATGGGCGGTTATGTTATATATATACATTCCAAATTAATTAATCTTTCAAGATCATCACAAGGACAGAATTATTACCTGTAGTTGACCATCATGCCGAGAGAGTTTGCCAGGCCGCGCGGACTCGTGTCTGCTCGCCAGTTGAGACGCCACATCACCGCACCGTTACGTAGATGGAAGTTGGCTGTGCAGCAGCAGAAGACAGGATATTGTTTGTGATAGTTAGATAAGCTGATAACACTGATATTGAAACTGGGTTTTAAACTTGTTTTAAGTTATTAACAATATGATCAAAAAGAAATTTAAATTGGCAAAAAAAAATGCTATGAGAAGTGTGCAATAAAAAGGAAGGACAATTTTATTGTAATATGATCAATAATCATATATTTTTTTGTATTTAATAAACAAAATATTTCTCCTAAAAGTACACTAAAAATGTATTTTTAAGGGTAGGATGACGCCACAAATGTTACAAAAAAATCCCTCACACAAAAATTCTGAAAAAAAAAAAAAAATAAATAAATAAATAAAATAAAATGTTCTCCACTACACCCCCTATCAGTAGCTAAAATATCAGGTATACAAATACGATCTAGTTTTTGAGTTATAAATTTTTTAAGTTGACTTCTTTAACATAGAGAAATGAAACTTACATGTTAAATTAATCAACTTTAAAAATTCATAACTCAAAAACTAGATCATATTTGTATACCTGATATTTTAGCTACTGATAGAGGGTGTAGAGGAAAACATTTTAATTTTTTTACAGAATTTTCGTGTGAGGGATTTTTTTTAACATTGGTGGCGTAAATATCTTACCCTTAAAGGGGTACCAAAGTGAATACTTTTTTTAGATACTCTGGTACCTGTGAATTATTTTGTTATCCCTGTGGCTCAATATTTTCGTACATTGGCTAGTTATTTTACAATTAATTTTTTAGTAAAAAAATTGAGTTGTAGGTTTGTTGGTTGCTTCAAACCGGCGCGCGGCAGCAGCAGTCGCTGATACGACGAGAATCTCCCGCGAATTGGGGGAATCCCCCGGGAACCTCCTCTCGCCCCCTTCTTGACGTATCAGCGACTGCTGCTACCACGTGCCGGTTTGAAGCAACCAACGAACCTACAACTCAATTTTTTTACCAAAAAATTAATTGTAAAATAACTAGCCATTGTAAGAAAATATTGAGTCACCGGGATAACAAAATAATTCACAGCTACCAGAATATCTAAAAAAAGTATTCACTTTGGTACCCCTTTAAGTTAGAAAATTTTCACATTTAAAATGCCCAATAAATATTCCCCCTCTGTATTTGACATGAATTAAACAGTTCAGCTTGGCCCCCGGTGTACCACTGGTTAACTCACCAACACTGTCGAGAGCGAAGCCCCTCCTCTTCTCCAGATACAGGTACCGGGCACACAGTCTCATGAGGGGGGCCTCCATGGCAGACACCAACGTGTGGTCCAGCAGCCACTCGTTGCCGGCAAGCAGGGCCCTCAGGGCAGCAGGCTCAGGGGCAGAGTCCATCCCCAGGTGCTTCTGAAGGGCAGCCATCTCGGGGGGTAGGAACAGTGTGGCGAGATCTAGTGTTAAACAAAAATCAATTGAGAGGGATATTATATATACATGAACACAAGTTTTAATGGGGATTGTATATTTCTTTTTAGTCTTTTTTATCAGTTTATAAGTAAAGAAATAAATAAAACAAATTTCATATTTATTTTAGGGTCACTATCAAATATCTATTCACTTCTGCAATAAAAAAAATTCATGCAGGTTGTCCATTCAGAGGAGTTCTGTCTCCACATACCTGCGTCTCCCCTCTCCGCACAGCGCACTCTCTCCAGCAACCAGGATCGGAAACCGGGGATGGGGGAGAGGGAGGAGAACTGGTTGACGAGAGGGAACTCCGCTCGCAGCTCCTTCACCACTCGCTTGATCAGGTAGTTGCCGAGCTCAATGCCCTGCAAACAACAAGTTTATTAGTAAGGTAGAGTAGGATTTAAAACATACTAATTAATTTAATGTTCAAAGTATTTTTATAGAAACTAGGAAAAAAATTATAAAATAAAATTTAAATATTTAAAAATAGGGCAAAGAAATTAAATGATAAAATATTAAATTATTAAGTTTTTATAATAATTAACATTTTAACGAACACTTTTTGTGACTTTGTGACTTACACTTCAAAATTGTACCAATAAAACATATCAACTAGTGTTGTAAAAAACGAAAGGAACTTCTGATGAGTGAACTTTCACAAGTTCACTTCGCGAACATTACAAAGTTCGCGAACATGTAAAAAACCGGGAACGTTTGAATTCTGTACAAAAGTACACTTAATTCGATATTCAGCAAACTAAACAGCAAGATGTTCACATTTAATGACAATTAACTTCATGAAAGCAAGTTAAAGATATAAATTGAATAAATTTACCCTCGCAAAAAAGTAATTATTTTTTTTTGTCCTGTCATAGCCTTTGGGAGTTAAAATATACATTTAATATCGTGTCCTTTCATTTTTGGCACCCAAAATAGTAGTAATAGTTACAAATAAGGTGTTTTAATTCAAATTTCTATTTAATTTTAACTTTTTATTTAAGAACACAGATGTAACCAATCAGAACGCTGAAATTTACGCGGGATTTTTGAATTAGGTTTCACAAGTTCGCGAACGAACATTGCATGAGTGAACTTTATATGTTCGCGAGCGAACTTCTTGAATGTTCGCAGTGAACTTTCACATTTTTACAACACTAATATCAACCAGTTTATTTTTAAATTTGTACGTAACTGAAAGAAAGAGAAAACAGAATTTTTTATTCTATCATGAATATTATCCATACATTCATATTTTGTCCTTTTAGAATGTTGAGCTGCCTTGCTCTACAATCACATGCAAGAATGAACTCTGTTGATAAAGAGATTTTGCTTGATGGACAACCTGCATGAAAATATTTATTGCAGAAATTAATAGAGGGTTTTGTATTATATTACCCAGATTTTTTTCAGATTTTTATAAAGACAAGGAAGTACTGCTAAAAAGTTTTTGCCAAGGTCTGATTTGAACCCTTGCCCATTACTTTTATTAAGAACTGACGCTGATGCCTCTCTTTACTTTCAATACTTTTTTAAAAATAGTTCCACGTTCTAAAAAATCTGAAAAAAAATCAGAGTATCATAACTTTGCACCCTCTATTCATTTCTGCATTAAAATATTTTCATGCATGTTGTCTTGTCCATTGTAAAGGCATGAGATGCTCACTATTTTGGGCAAGTGATTATGGACAGATGGTAGACAAATCATTATAACGGCATTACCTGCAGTCCCTTTTGCGTGGAGGTGATGGAGTAGAAGATGGCGGCCTCCACCAAGTCTGGGTTCTCAGTCTCTGCACAAAGCAAGCCGGCGAGGCCACCCGCAGTACCAGCATCAACTGTCAACATACCAGTTAAGACATGAGCATTTACCGTGTAAGAATAATAATAATAAATAAATACTTAATAAAAAATAAAAATAAATAAATAAATAAATAAATAAAAATAAGGAAATAATTATCATATTACAAGTACTGAAAAATACTTATCAGACTGGCAGAAGTTTAATATTTATACTGCAGCTGGTCTTTCAATAAATTATAAACTACTGTATACATCTTTGTATATATTATGTATTTCTACAGATTTATAAGAGGAGGGGATAATTTCAGCACTACAAGGAAATATATTCAGGTTTAGTCTTATATTACCATAATTGCTTACTTTTTGCATAAAAATATAAAGCAAAGAACCATATGTCTACTAACTTACATAACCTGGAAGTAAATTGACCTGAAAATAAATTTGATTTGCATGAGAAAGGATAGAAGATAAAATACAATTTATTTATTTCAATATAACCTTTAAGATTTTTTTTTTTATTGCATACTTGGATAAAGTACCTTGTTTTTTTATGCATATTTTTTTTATTTTATATTTTTTCAGATTTTTTTGAACCCTTAAATTTGTGCTGCAAAACGCTGTGACGTCATAGTCAAGCACTGTACTGTGGAGGTCTATTTATGGATGACCAAAATAATAATGCTGCTGGCTTGCCACTTGTGTCATGCTGTTATTAAATATTTCACCTGAGAGTCTCTGCTGGGCGGACACGATGCCTCTCATGCTGCTACTGATGGTGTCCGCCAAGGCCGTGTGCAGGACGACAATCGGCTCGCGAGGCATGCTGTCGTGCGTGAACATGAAGCAGCGACGGTACGGACCAACGCGACGCTTGAGGTCACTCCAGCCTCGCACTGGATGTACTGCCTCATAATCTGACACCTGGTGGAGACATGAGGAATTACATTAGCTACGAAAATATGTACATGATTTGAGGGATTAATATATATAAAAAAATAGTTTGGCAGAGTAAATTAATTTAAAATGTAATTAAATTGAATTTTGAATGAATTTGAAATGAAAATGTGACGTTATCTTTACATATTTTGCTCAAGTGAATTAAAAAAAAAAAAAAAAATGGTAGATACATGGAAAATGTTTCATAGAAAATACGGTGTTTAAGAATAGTACATAATACAGTATGTTATTAATTGTAATCAGCAGACAAGAAAATAATATTGTTGTACAACAATGTTTTTTTTTTTAATGACATCCCAAAAATGCAGCCAGCAAGCAAATCTTTATCATATCACAAGAATTAATGTATAACAAAATTGATTATGTCTTAAACACTAATTTAATAAAAAGTCCACATAAAATTTTTAAACAAGGTTTTGATGCTTCACAAACCCAGGCAATTTCCCCGTTCAACATATTCCATGGCTGACCTTCTGCAGGAGGTCGCAGGGTGACTGCCAGGTGACTCTCTCGAGTCGCAGGAAGCCCACGGAAAACCAGAGCGACAGAAGGTCACGGACGGTCGCGTTCAGTTGCTGGACGTCCGCCAACACGCTCTCCTCTCCCGGACCAAGGTCGGACTGAAGCTCCTGTTGAATGCCGAGTCAATTGAATCTTATATTAAGGTCTGTGTGTGTAAAATTATTGTCTACGTGTTAAAACTATGAATTTTTGGCAATGGAACTACCTAACCAGCCGTCTGTTCTGAATAAATGTAATAAAAATATAATAAATAAAATAAAAATAAATGAATAAATAAATAAATAAGTAAATAAATAAATAAATAAATATAATTTTGTCAGGCTCCTTCAACTGACCAGCACATCTGTCCTCAGGTCCACCAGGAACTTGATGCCCCCTTCCAGTCTGCCCATGTGCATAAAGAGCCAGTGGTAGCTCGGAGTCAGAATTCCTCGCAGCCTCTCCTCAGCCTTCACACCCGCACGATGGTCTGCATCCTGTGTCACAAACAACATGGTTAGTAGAGGCCCACCAGATCCAGCAATTCTAATAATTAAAGGTTTAGGAGGAAATTGAGGGGTGGAATAAGCTAGGGAGAGAGAGAGAGAGAGGGGAGGTAAAACACAAAATTTCCTTTAAAAAAAGAAAGTCTGCTTTTCCCCTCTTCCAGTGGACCTTACCATGACTACCAAAACCAACTAACAGTTGTGATGTGATAAATTATAATTAATAAATGTTACATTTTTTTTTGGTTATTATTTTTTTAAACTAGATTGATTGAATACAATGAAAAAAAGTTTTTTTTTTTTTGTTAAAGTCTGCATTTACAAGTGATTTGATAACTTAATATAACACCTAGAATTTATTTTAAAAATAAAATTCAATTGTTTCATTAGGTTGATTAGATCAAGAGCAAAAAGCTGTCTTCAAATATGCCTATTTTTTTTTTCAATTTGTTGATTACCGAAGAACAATATATTTGGCTAACAATTCACATTATGACCTTTGTCTCTATGATAGTCTTGGCAGCCTCCTGGACTCGAGTGTGGTCCACTGCAAACTCCTCCGCCAGCATTTTGAGGAAGCCCATTCGGTGGGGCGACAGCAGGCATTTGTACTCCGCACATAGCAGCTTTACCTTCGACTGAGAGACATGCCGTCAATATTATGGTGGCATGTGATATTATCATTGTAAAATATAGACCATGAAATATGGATATAGAGGACCTTGAGTTACGTATATCGACCCTTGTCTGGAATAATGAGCTATCTGTTATTTCAGGTGAGTGCAATTATGAGCTTTAAATCAGTATAAAAGAAAGCTTATTTTCATGCTCACCTGAAATAGCAAATATAGTTCATTATTGCAATGAGATCACAATAGGCAGATAGCTTCCCATTATTATTGCGTATGAGGGACGATATATGTTTCAAGTCCTGCAGGTAATCTTAAAATTGTATTGATAGGAAATACTATATCATAATTAAAAGAGGGGAACGGCTTCAACTTTTATATTTTTATTGTACTGTCAGCGGACTGCAGGATACTGCTCAAGCACACAAGACGATGTAAGCTCCACCTTTCTCAGTGCCTTTTTTAAACATCAAACGTTGGGACTTGCTGGAAATTCTGTGGAAAGCAGTGACTTTTTTTTGTATGTGTGCAATAATAAAGTTGAGATTAATTATAAATTGATAAAAATATAAAAGTTGAAGCCATTCCCCCTACTCCATAAGTTACAGAGTATACATCCATATAAAAAAAAAAAAATGAAGAAAACATATAGGGTCTCCCCTATATGTTTTCTTCATTTTGAATTTACAAGGTGATGAAATATTTTCATATAAATTACATAACAAATATAAAAATTGTTAAACACTCACCTCCACAATCCAGTTACTAACAGGAGAATCACGATAAGAAAATATTTCTTTAACTAAATTCTTCAATCTTTCTTCATCACTTTCAGTGCTTATACTTAAACCTTCAGCATCTAATTCATCATCATATAAATCAATAGCATCTACACCACCATCTTCTACAATACCTCCAGTACATATATCATTTAATATAGTAGAACCCTGACTAGCAAATTGCTTTCTTCTTTCTAAAGCTGGACTATGAGCCATTCGATTAAACACTGTTGATCTAAACACAATTCTATGTAATTTTCTTCTCTGTCCTAGATTTAACAATTTTACAGCTTGCATAACATGTCTAGAAATAAATAAAGACCTTAATCTACTAATGTGCATACTTGTACACATTCCAATTTATATTCTAAATCTGTAAATTTGTTTACTATTTTATATTTTTTAAATAGTATAATCAGAAGTACCAAATTTATAAAATTCATTTTCATAGATTTTAATCTCTGACTTTGTGAAGATAAATTAATCTCAAGTACTTTTGTAATGAGTAATAAAAAGATAACACTTATTATGCAGATGTTTTGAATGCAGACGAACAATTTGAAAAATCAATAATTCAGGTTAGCCAATTTACAGAAGTATAAAAAAAATAAATAAGTAAACATTTTATACGAAATTAACTTACATTGTTCTTTTTACCCATTTTGTGTATATTAAAATTAAAATATAAAATCTGCCACGTCCAAGAAAATAACAATAGAGAAGAGATAAGATAATTACAGCACGTATACTTATATGTAATGAGTTAAAAAAATGAAAAACATAAAATAATATAGCTGATGCTGTGTAGTGTACGTATGTATGTTATAATCAGAAAAAGTGTATGCAAAAATCATCAATATATTAATAATTTATCTTATCTAGGCAAGATAATAATTATTAATTTGGCACGAGAAAAAGAAAAAAAAAAAGAAACAAACTACAGAGCTAGATCAAGAGAGAGAGAGAGAGAGAGAGAGACAGACAGACAGACAGACAGACAGACAGACAGACAGACAGACAGACAGAAAATACAGAGAGGACAGAGCTAGCGGATGGACAAGCATTAATTAAACATTATATCTGATGATGTCAGAAATTAATTGTGGTAAATTGTTAATTAATTTAAAATTTTGATGGAATTAATGAATAAGCCTGTGGGAAAAAAATTATAATTATAGTTTAAATTTATAGTAAATAATATTTAAAAAAAATATATTATATTATAATTATGAAAAATTAAAAAAAAATAATTTTATTTTTCTTGAGGAATCAAAATTATGTCTGTGGCTATTTTTTATTTTAATATAGTAATATTGTCAATCCAATACAAAGCAAAATGATATTATAATATTTTTATAATTTTTCTACTCCTTGAATTTTTCATCATAGTAATTTTTCAATATTTAGTAACAACTTTTGATGTTGGCTATAAATTGCCAGCTGCTGGCCCCCCATATGATATTGACATGCCAATAAAACTGAGTTATTCTAAATTTAGTAAAAAAATATAAACATGCAAAAAAATTGACAAATTTGTTGTATAATTATTTAAATTAATTTTTAGAGAACGTTTAGTAAATAAATTGAAAAATAACTTTGAAAATTTAAAGTTAAATAAAAAATTGATATATTTAGTGATAAAAATAGTACAAATATGATTGTTATGTTGGTAGTTAAGACAAATCAATGCAAAGGAAAATTTGAGAAGTAAAAAGAATGGCTTGGACTACAAGAGAGATATTGGTGTTAACGATTTTGGTAATGTGTGTACCGGCACAATATTGGCTAGTATCTAGATGGACTGATGGGACAAAGCCACAGCAAGCATTACTAAAATTAGGCAAAGAAATGGAACGTTTTAAATGGATTTGGTTTGAGAGTTTAGATTGGTGGAAGAGATGGTATTTACAATTTATTGCCTCAATTAGAAGAACTATTGGAGGTATGGATATATTAATTAACTCTTTATTTTTCCAGGTACTCTAGTTTTCATATGTAGTCTAGATAAAACTATTAATAATAATATTTTGATGATATTTTGACAGTTTATGCCACATGCCAAGTTTTGACACATCATTTCCTCATATTATGTCAACATTGGGGAAAAATGTTTTATCTGCATAAGAAATTGTAAATGAAAATGTTATAACTCCATTGCAATTTAAAGATTGTAATAAAAAGTTCTATATTTATAGCATTGAACCCTGAGAATCAATAAGATGATATATCAATAACAATATATTCTTGTCAATAATTTCCTTAAATCATCAACCAAGAAACTTTCTGTGAAAATATTAAAATGAAAATTAATTTTAATTAAAATCATAATCAGTGTGATCTTCTTTAAATGATCAATATTATTATTAATTTGCAGTCCCATAAATTACTGAGTAGCTAATGTATAAATGTGGCATTTGTTTTGCAAGATATGTGTATTGCTTAATTAGTCACTGCAATTATCTACTCTGTAGATAACATGTTTACAATTTTAAGTGTGTTTTACAAAAGGAATATAACCACCTTTACAACAAAGAATGTTTATCATCTAGACCGGCACTATATTGAGAGCACAAATATTGTTTGTTTTTAGTGTGTTTAGGTATTCCTACAAAATATGGTAGTGTATACTTATTAGCTGAGCAAAGAGGAATGTTGTGATGAGTACTAAATCAGTGGCGTAGCGAGAAAAAAACAAACAAAAAAACAGGGGGTATTAAGTCGTCTTTGTGGAGGAGGGGGGTTAGGGGTCATACAAAGAGGGTAAAGGTGGGCTCGTGTATTCCTGCATATGCTGCAATCAATTTGGGGGGTTTACTCGCTTTTCACCCAACTTTCCCTTGTCTACATTATTTTAAAGAGAGGGAGAAAAGCATATGAATTTAGTACAGCAGTAGCAGAGTATATCTGCAGACTAATCCTCAGGAATGTTGTTTGAATGAATGCTAATTATTTTAATGGTTTATCTAGGTGGAAAAGTAAGAGATCTGACTTCAGAATGCCCAGCCAAAGAAGTGATGCAGTACCGAGAGAGAACGGGGTATTTCGGTCTGTCTCCCGAAGTTCGGCCACACAGACCTGGTTACATCAGTTATAGAATTGGTCAGGTGGTTAAGATAGTCGACAATGATCAGCAAGGAGCAATGGGAGTCATCATTGCTTGGGATCTTTACGCTAGAGTGAGTTTTAAAGAAGAAATTACAAAAAAATAAATGTATGTGTCATAAATATTTAAGACCAACATTTTTTTTTTTTTTAGTGGATAAAAAATTACAAGAAACTTCAGAAGTATAAAAAGATCATAAGAAATGGGGTTGGAGGTTGGTGACTGATACCGAGAGAAAACGAAAACATAAAAAAAATTCTGACATTAACATATATGTGAGTTGCTCAAGTGATTGCATTTTAGTATTAAAATAAAATATCAGTCTCATTTACCCCCTCCCCCCTCTAATATTTTTATCTTATTAGATATTTCTTGTAGAAATCTTAAATAAATATGACACATACAGATAAAAAGAAATAGATTATAAGTTTCTTATTTTGTGCTTGCTTTAAAGTACATAAATATCTTTTTTTTTTATAAACATTTAATTAATTTTCTAACATTTCAGGCACCCGAGTCCTGGTTAAAATTAAAATACGGAGATGATACAGTAAGTATCAAATTAAAAAAAAAATACATGAAGAATTTGCATTTTATTAACATAAATAATTATATTGAATTTTATTCCACTTTTCGGACTTTTACCTTTGCCGGTGTTCGATGTAATCCTTCTGTGTGTATAGTATGTTGCGATGGTCACTTACAGTTAGTGTTATCTCTAGGTATTCTCAAGTACACATACTTAGTCTCAGTCTCAGATCACCTGAGGAAGAGAGCGGTTGACTCTCGAAACGTAGTGATATGTGTAGTACATGCAAGTGTTAGTGACGTGCAGGAACACTAAGTGACCATCGCAACATACTACACACAGAAGGATTACATCGAACACCGGCAAAGGTAAAAGTCCGAAAAGTGAAATAAAATTCAATATGAATATCCTTTGCACAAAAAAGTTATTTACTAATAAATAATTATGTTTGATTAAAGCTCTAGAAGAGACAGAGGGTGAAAAAAAAGTCCTAAAGACAATTCCACAATCATCGCTTCAGAATATAATTGTTGTATAAACCACAAAATTTTGATGCAATTTTAGACCTTATGTACATGAAACATAATTGTGGTTTATACAATACTTAAATATTCTGAGGCGACGGGCCATACTGTATGTTAATAAACTTGTTATCAATAATTATTTAACAATGGAATTCTTGTTAATTAATTCATTACATTGTATATTTTAGTAGAATTATGCAAATTTTCCATTTATTCACATGTAATAGATATAAATACATCTAATAGTAATTAAGTCTCAATTAAAAATTTAGTTACAGTTTTTGACTTTATAATTATACATTTTATTGTAATTTAGTTTAGATCACTTTTCTCATAATCAGAAAAAAAAATAATAATATGACACTTTATTATTGATTTAATTATTTTAAATACTAGAAACTATAAAAAAATAAAGTACTGTATTAAAATCATTATACTATATATAGTCCATATAAATAATATATTATAAAATTTCTTACAGAAGTAACTTACATTGTATGTAAGAATTTATAATGAGTATCCTAGTTTAATATGCTGTAAACTAAAATTAGTAACCAATATTTTAGGTGCCATTTTAGTACCAATCTGTAACAAAGGACTTCGCAATAACAATATAACAATAATTCTAATTGTTTAAAATTGAGTTAAGAAGTATTATAAATATATAAAAAAAATATTTAAAGTTTTTACTGACTCATTAAAAAAATTTGCTGGCGTGGTATTGTATAAAATTTACTTCTGCAAAAAAATAAAATTAAAGTTTAACCAATATGGACTGTAAATGACTAGTATTCTAATCATACAACAACATTTAACATTTTACAAACATCAAACAATTAAACATTAACATTTATACAAGAATATCTTTTTTTTTTTTTTCAGATTAGTATTTCAGTATATTTAAAAAAAAATGTGATTTTTTTTTAAAGTTTTTTGTTTTGTTCACTACGAAGTTCTGATTTTTTCACTTGTTATTTTTCTGTCCAATAGGAGTTGAGAAAAGAGCCACATTATCGGATACTTTTATCAAGACCACTAATGAGAGAGATTTATGTCGCACAGAGGAATTTAAAAGTCTTACGAGCAACACAAATAAACCATCCAAGAGTGGCAGAAATATTTTCTCACTTTGATGGGGCTCAGTACATACCAAGGGTTCCGTTAAGGCAGCTTTACCCTTTAGATTAAATTAAGGTAAGATAGGCTAGACCATTTTTTTTATGTGTACGTATTGATAATAATAATATTTTAAGCTGTCTTTGTAAAAAGTAATATTCTTGAAAATTAGATTTTAAGTACAGTATGCATACTGTATTTGAAGCCATAAATAATAACCATGATTTTTATGGTGGAGTGAAAATAAAATAAATGAGTGACAGAAACAAGAAGAATTTATATTACAGTTTACTAGACAGCTATGAAAGCAAGTTGACAAAAGCTGTGACAGAATAGTAGTTACATAAATTGAATAATAATTCTGGACATTTAATTTTATGATATATAATAATATATATATATATATATATATATATATATATATATATATATATATATATATATATATATATATATATATATATATATATATACATACACATATATATACACATACATATATATACATATATATATATTTGCAAAGAAATTTGTAAACATTTTGAAAGGAATCTGAAAATAACATCCCCAAAATTTCCAAATTAGGAACTATACATTTACAGATTTTGTCAGCTTATGATACTTGCATTATTTTGTAAAATAGAGTGAAATTATAGAGTATTTATGCGGTATTTTATTAATAAAATTTTTAAAACTTTTTTTTGTCTGTCTATAATACAGTACTGTAATATTTATTTACAGCTACTTAAATCATCCTTAAAATTAACTCTTATTAAAGACCATTAGTATTTCACTCCTTTTTACAATAGTAAAATAGAACAAAAATGTAGAGAATTGATATTTTTTTTATCAACAAAATAAATAAATACAAAAAACAAAACCATCATAAACATAATCAATACATTTTTTTTGTTTAAATAATAAAATATGAGCCTTAAAACTCAAAAAAATATTTAAAAACCAAACAAAAATATAACTTTGACACCAACAAATACTTTTATTATTTTTTTTTAACTGCAAACTATTGCATAAAAATAATGCACTTACTTTTAAAAAAAATGTATTTACTACAACCTTGTTCTATTTTACATTAAGAGACCCATAAAAGTTAAATAATATTCCAATACAATACAATTCTAATATGGGCCACTGAAAAAAAAAAAAAAAAAGAAAAAAAAAGGTCTAACCTGTATTTGGTCCTGCCACAGATCCTTGGTGTACCCAGCCCTGTCAGCCAGACGCAAGTTTATTCTGTAGAAGTTTCTCGTTGTTGAAGAGTTTCCAACACACAATTGTGTCTCGAGTTATCTTGAACAATATGTAGTAGTTGGTGATCAGCATAAGAGCTAACGACAGTCCTCTCCACCACTCTGAACCAAGCTGGGCAAGTAAGAACAGCTGTGCGATCACCAGACAAGCTTGCAGAACTAACAGAGCAGTGTTCAGGTGACCAGGGTTATGAAACACCATCTATGGGGGGAAAAAAAATAAGAGAACTTTTTGTTAAGGTGGTACTTTGGATTTTTTTTTTTTTTTTTCAATAAAAATTTAGTAATTTTACATTTTAGTTCTTTTTAAAAACTGATTTTTTAGTTAAATAACAACAACAACAAATATCTCTTAAAATTATGTTTCAGAGGTCCACTGTTTTCTGCATGGTAGAGTCACTATCACATATGGTCCCTTGTTTCGAATAATGAGCTATCTGCTATATCAGGTGAACGCAATAATGAGCTTTATGCATTGATTTGGCAGACAGCTCATTATTGCACACAATCATAGTAGGTAAAATAATAGCTCATTATTCCGGACGAGGGACGATAAATATGTTACTTAATAACAGTAGTTCCATCCCGGAAAACAGTGAACCACACTTCAATGTTTATATTTATGATCAGTAGGATTGTGCTGGTTCCTTAGCAGTGACTACTATTGTATTGCTATTTTTCTAGAGTCATCCCCAAGCAAGCTTGTTGCAATCAGTCGAAAGGGATGATTACAGAACTGTCATTTATGATTTCTTAGTATTGCTGCTACCATTATATTACGGACTACATAATAATTTAGTATCTTCAACAAAAAATCTATTCTTAAAGTAATTTTTTCACTGTTTTTATAAGATTTTGTATTGGTTTTACACATTTATATTCTCCTCATGGTTTTACACCTCTACTTTTACTATAGTTTTCATTATGGGTACCACCATAATTAATGTATTATTTCATGTATCTGGAGATAATTCTAAAATTGAGCTGTGTTTGTAATTTAGCCAATCCATGGTTAATTGCTTCTTTTTTTTTGTTTTGCTCACTATGTTATAAATTTTATACTTAAATATTTTTATTTGAATGTATAAATGTATGTATAACATAAATGGTCACATATGCGTGAATTTACTAATTTTAATGGCATTTAACTGTAAGTTTTTAAAATAGTTTAGTATATGTGTGAAATTCATTAAATTTCACTAATTTATGGATTTATTACATGTTGAATGTACGTAAATTTTTATTTTTTTTCTCTAGACTATATCACATAATCTGAAGCTTATTCATACAGTGTGTGTTTGCAATGCGTACAATAGAATCCTTATATACTGAGAGGCACATGTATGTTTTAAAATAGTATTTAATCTACTGGTAATATCCTAATTTACTTAATCAAATGTGTTTAAGTATAGTCGTACCAAAAAAAAAGAGAGTCTCACTGAATCTAATTTTTAATTGTTTGAAATGATTTTTTGTCATGTTGTGTATCATTAACAATTTCAATAAAAATTGTGATTATCATTTCAAGAATGTTGTTTTTATTACAACATGTCACTTGATCACTAATAATAATAATAAAAAAAATCAACCAGTTTTAATCAAAATAAGGCAATCTAATGCAATGTAGCTATAAGAAAAAAAAATTAATTTTCGAATTTCAAGATAAAATTAAAATATAATCATGAACAATTTTAAAACATTAACAAACTGAAGTGCAAAAGGTACAAAAACCTTGCTAGCACATAACTTTATCACTTAAGTTTACCCAGAACATTTTAATAGTAGTTAGATTTTAGCCAGAGCTATAATTCTTATAATTTTTATGTTGTAAGTAAAATTTATAAGCAGTTTTATTTTATATTTCAATTACAACATGGCCCATAAACGTCATCTCTGATGGTTTTGGCTCTTGTCTACTGAAACAATGACTAAATACTGCTCCTTTTTTTTATTTGCAAGTTCACTTTCATGATAAAACAACTCTGGTTCAGGATTTATTTCCAATAAGCCTATCGCTAATAAGTTTCAAATTTTTATGTTAGAACAGATATTTGAAGTGTGATGATACAGTTTTTTTTTATCTACTTGGTTTCAACCATTTACTCAATTAAATAGAGGCTTCAAATGAGCTGATTTTAAAGTGTTTCCACCGTCCCATCCAAACCCATGTAAAAAAACTTGAAATCGCTTTTTTGGCACTAAAGAAATTTTTTACAGGAAAATAAGTTCTTGATTCATTATCAGAAGATCTCTAAATGGGGGGGGGGGGGGGGGTAGGAGATGGTTTCAAATTAATAGCTTTAATAGTTACTGAGAAAAAATTCAAATTTTGTAACATGGAGGCTTATGGAGAAAATTTTCCCAAACACTTGAAGCCTCTATTTGGAAGCAGATATCCATATTGCTCATCCCCAAATCATTTGAAAAACACAAACAAAATGTAAAATATCATGCAAGTATTAGTAGCATCTGTACTCACATAAAACCTGGCATGTGCCGAATTTCCTGGCTCTGCTGAGACGGTCTGCACCCCCTCTGCTCGGAAGATCTCTCGAGAATGTCTCACCAGAGAGCCGCATGGCCACACCGTCCCCTCCACCCACCTGCAAGATTTTAGAAGGTATAACATGAGGAATCAAAATATGGTTTACGAGAGGAGCTTTGGAAATAGCAGTAGTGAGCAATAAGTAAGCAGCCTGCAAAGTATCACACGGTAAATACAAAACTTGAGAGACGTTGGTAAGTTTCTTAATTACCTGTGTGATAAATGTGAAATATTACAGGTTACCTATTTATGCTTGCTACAAGGAATATAGTATGTTTCTAATGTTTTCTTTTAATTGCTGCATATATAAACAATTATGCAGCATATCTTAGATTAAGCTTACTAATCAATACAAAAGTGGAAGAATAGAATGTTGTGAAGGTCCATTTATGGACAGATGAGGTAATAATAGCTTACCCCGGAAGGGATATGACGTAATACTATGCATGAATTAAAAAATTAATAATTCATTTTCTCAGAAGCTGCAAGATAAATTTGATACAGTAATTAAAAACAAATGGTCCTTCTTTTGGAATAATGACCTGCTTCTTTTGATAAGCATGTGTAAGAATGACCTCTTGACCCGAGATAACATTTGCACATGGTAGTGAAGGCAGAGATAGCTCAATATTCTGGAAGAGGGACGAAATGGAAAGCACATGTTATCAAAGCTTTTTTTTTACTGCAAGTTACGATCTCAATGAAGAGAAAATTACACTGAGATCATCGAAGATTTTACAACAAGTGGGTTTTATTTTATTTTGCTGTTAGTTAATATTAAATTTTTTTTTACTTACGAGTGAGTGGGAAGGTGTGATCTACAGCCCTCTAGTTTAGTCCAGCGACCAAGGTGAATAGCTGCTCTGTGTAGCGTGTCTACGTACCTGTAATACATTTATAATATCATGCTCCAATTCACTTAAAACAGCTTGATTTGAAAGTTCATTAGAAACTGCTTTATTTAACTAAGGATGAAAAAGGATAAGATAAATGCAAGTAGAAATGTAAGAGATATTTTTTTTTTGTAGACTTTACAAAATTGTTCTTATGTAATTAAACTACTACTGTCCTGTTATTCCTTAATTGAAATAAAAAAGACAACCCCTACTTTCAAAGCATAAATTTATCAATTTATTGATATTGATAATATCACTATAAATTATTTATTGTGAAAAATCACTAGGAATTTTATTTTTAATTAATTAATTCTTTTGTTCACTAGCTAATTTTAAGGATAAAAATTTTCAGACTGTTGGTAGAGGTCCTACACATTTTTCGTAGTAAGAGAAATTTTAGAATGTCCCTTCCCCTCTTGACGATAGAGTATCGACCTCAACCATTTTTATTGCAGAAATGAATAGAGAGCACAAAATTATGCCAATCTGATTTTTTTCATATTTTTTAGAGGGAAGTATCGCTAAAAAGTCTGAACCCACACCCCTCTTACTCCTATTTTTTTCATTCAAGAAACATTTTTAGATGCCTCTCTCTGTACTTTTAATAGTCTTTTTAAAAATAGTTCCCGGGCCCTAAAAAAGTTGAAAAAAAAAATCATAGCAGCATAATGTTGCACCTTTTATCTATTTTTTGCATTAAAAAAATTTGAGGTCAATGCTCCATTCTAGGACTAATTAATGCGTAATGACTAACTAAGAGAGACACTTACTGCACAGGGTAGACATGAACAGCTGCCATTGTGAAGCAGCCAAGCCAAACAAAGCCAAGGTGCTGAGTAGCCCATGTCAAGTCATATACCAAGGAACTCTGTGGACATATTTTGAGCGTTAATTAATAATTATTGGACAATAAAATTACATTAAAATATATTGATAAATTTTGTCTATTAATCCACTACTAAGAGAAATTATAGTGATTTCATTGATTTGAATATGAATCACTGAGAGAACAAGCCTAAAAATACAGTATGTACATAGTAACGCTTCATTCTTTATACAGTAAACTGGGGTAACTTTAACATTTGAAGTAACTTTTAGCAAGCAATTAGACGTCAGCTTTAAACATTTTTCATCTCACTTAATAAAAAACAAATTGAAAAGTGTATTGGTGTTAAAAGTTAGCCCACTTGTTTATCGTAGTAACATTAAACAAGTAGGTTAACTTTTCGTTCCACTGTAGTCTATTATACTGTCAATCTCATGAATATTACAAGACATTTTTTGAAAGCCTAGAAAATTGTAAACTTGCTAAAATGACCAATAGGTTTACCTGAGCAAAGCAGCAGGGTACAAAACCAGCGTAGTAGGCGCTGAGAACGGAGCTGAACAAAACGTGGCGCATCCTGGCGTTGAAGTCCAGTTTGAGTCTCTCTACCTCCGCCCTGACAGCTGGGGACGATGTCGGACAGCTGTGAGCAGGCTCTCCTGGGACAAAGGACATGGTCAGAGACGTCGAACCCTCGAGTCCTTGTGTGTCAGTACAGAAATAAAAACCTTTGTAGTGACCAGCTTTACAATTATAATAAGCAATCAAAACAGTGGGTACAGTCACCACCACTGAAAACTTCCCTCGCCAGGAGGCTTCAAGTTAGTGTGCTTCGCGATGCTCATTTGTGTCACTAAGGTTCAACTTACCCTTGAAAATGAGCGAAGTGGTTTTCTTTTTAAATTTTCTTGGAAATAAATGCAGTAAAATATATATAAATCTTGCTTTATCCTCTGTATTTTTTTATTTTTTTATTTTTTTTTTTTACATAGGTTTGGATAGGACGGTGGGAACACCGAAAAATCAACTGACTTGAAGGCTCTAAAGTGTCAATGTATTTTTTGAACAATACATTAGAAGTTTTCAGTGGTGCCTACTTTACCTTGAATGAATTCTATAAAAATTAACAGATCCGTCTATAAATTATGGTATCAATTAGGAGGTAATTGATACCATAATTATGGTAATTATGGTATCCTTTGTTTTTTTTTTACCTTCTATTTGTTCTGGTCCATGGTCTGTGCTGCTAAAGAATGGTCCAATGTGTAGGCCAAACAAGATGAAGTAGACAGACATTCTGGAATAGAACACATGAATTTAACCCTAAACAGTAAGTACAAGCTAATTACCTTTTATTTAAAGGTCTTGGAGGGGAAATGTCATTATTAAATTAGCCTTGTTTTTGCTCTGTACTTAAATTAGGCTTTGATAAGGTTTGAGGGTTAAAAAAATAATAAAAATAGTAATTTTTATTACTAGTAATTTTTTTAATAATTTTTTTTTATTTTTAATAGTAATGTAAAATTAGGTAGCATCTCTACTACCCGCTATATCTCATTAGGGGTGCCACAGGGTGGAAAATTTTCTCCAACCCTGTTTAGTATTGGAACGAATGACTTATCTAATAATGTAACTTTTGCTGATATTATAAAATTTGCAGACGATACGACTGCTTTAATATCAGCAAACACAGAGGAGGAGCTAATTTATAAAGCTAATAAAACTGTGAAAGAAGTAGAAACCTGGTATTCAAATAACAGGCTTCTATTAAATACTAGCAAGACATTTTATATTCAATTCCATACGAAAATAAGGGAACCAGATCATAGTTACTACATTAAGTCCGAAACAGGATTAATAAATAGGGTACAACATATTAAATTTCTTGGACTCAATATACATAAATCGTTGGATTGGAGTATTCATATTGACGAGATTTGTAAGAAGATTAATCATGCTAATTTTGCACTTTATTTAATTAGAGATTATGTATCACAAGATACATTACTCTCCATTTATTATGCATATGTCTATTCTCATTTGGCGTATGGCATTATTTTTTGGGGTAGTTATTCAAACCATTTAAACAGACTATTTGTATTACAAAAGCGATCAATTAGAACAATTTTACGTTTTAAAAAGCATGACTCATGTGTTGGTCATTTTAAGAGACTTAAAATGCTAACACTGCCAAGCATGTATATTTTGAATTGTGCAATGTTCAAGAAGAAATATCCAGAGTTATATATTCATAATGGTGAACATGGAGGAAATAGACAGGAGAGCATTCTAGAAGTACGCGCCCCTGTTAATAAAGGAGATAAGAGTGTTAACCGCTACGAGTACCATCTATACGCAGTTTTTCGACCTAACCTAACATCGGCTGCCTAGCCGCAATTATAGAATATGTAGAAGAATGGGTATTCGCGACAATGGAGTTCCACAATAACAGTTGATTGCAGGCATAAGAAACTTACGATTTATTATTTGCTGAGAATATTTAAGCATTTAATGCAATATTGTACTGTTAATCAATTGATAAAATATATAGTAATTTATCATAGATTTCAATAGAATTCCCGGTGGTATGGCGGTTCACTTTCCTGCTAGAGAATACCCATCTTTCTACCGGCCTTCTACTTGTCCTAGCTTCCCGCCTTTTATTGCATCAGCTGCACTGCTGAATGGCTGCTGCATGAGTTGTTCGTGACGTTTTTCTTCGTGAGCACAACATTTAATTATTTCCTATTTCTCAATAAAATGGCTTGGTTGAGCAATTCTTAACTTCAATCCATGTATATTAGCAATACATGAAAGAGCTTTTTATTTGTTTAGAACACGCCAAAGTTTAGATACAGCACAGATAAGGGTGATGCAAAGCCGCGATCACAGTAACACACTAGCGATTTCGATAAACCTTTTTGTGATGAAAACTGTGCCTTGGAATAAACAGACCGCATGTAGAAGACTGGAAATTTAATAAGGTATGCGAGTGTATCTTTTATTTCACGGTGGCTTGAACTGTTGGCTAGCACTAAAAGGAAATGTGAATCGTCAATCGAACTTCGCATCTAATAAGCATAATAATCCGCTTGGGCGACGATGTTAGGTTAGGTCGAAAAACTTCATATGGATGGCGCTAGTGCCGATTAACACCCTTATCTCCAGCTCTATATCCCTGTTGGGTATCCTTCTATAATTTATCCATGATGGTGAATTTCACTCTTATAATACTAGAAATAGAGATAAAATAGTGTTAGAAATGCATAATTCGAGTTTATTAGAAAAAAGTTCCGCTTACCAGACTGCAAAAATTTATGACTTTTTACCAGCATGTCTCAGAGAAGTTGAAAGTGAAAAATTATTTAAAAAAAAATTAAAAAATATTCTTATAAATAAGGAATTGTACTCTGTAAAAATGTACTTTTGTAATAAGTTGCCAGAAGATATACTGTCTAATGTTGTTTTTTAATTGATTGTATCTATTGTATTTCATATCTTGATAGTTTTATGAATTATTGTTATTTTGATGTGTTTTTATGTTATGTAATTTTAATGTTATTATTAGGAATGACTTAATCCATGTTGTACCTGTACAGCCAGTTGACTGAATAAATGAATTGAATTGAATTGAATTACTGTCAGATTAGAAAAATCCTTAGTTATAGTTGTACTGGTACCCATTGACACAAATAAAAATACATTAGTATTTCTCAACTGTAAAATTGTATTTTTAATATACATTAAACTATATTGTGATTTTTATTTTTATGATTCATTGTACTAATCATAATGGAAATTAAAAATATGTTTTTTTATACATTATTAAATTTTATGATTTCCTACATTCTGCTCAAGTTAGTACTAGAGCAGGTACTAAGAACAATGGTGGTGGTACGCTGTTGTAACACTCACGGGTATCCAAGGTAGAGAATGTTGACCAGCTGGTGGGTCCTGATGATGGCGAGTGAGCACCACACGAGAATGCAGAACACCACGGTGAGCAGCACAATCCTGGAGGAAGGAACCACAGTCTTGTTTATCACAGTTTTTAATTATATGTGCCATTATCACATCTTCAATTCAGCAATAAAAATTTAGGATTTCTTGTCCTCTTTTTAATATTCAACATTGAAATTTTTTTGTAGCATGTTATAGAACTTGCATAGGAAATTTTTATCAATTAATATGCATTCTCTGCACGGGATTTATCAAGATATTCCAATTTAAGAACTCCAGTCCACTGTATTATCAAGTGTGGGTATCAAGTTAGATACAGTACCTGAATAAACGTTTCAATTACTGTATAAGAATAAAAAAAAAAAAAAAAAAAAGTTTCGAATCATACTGTACCGGTACATTTTGCTGTTACTTGTGAATTGATTTGAAAGCATTAAATTATTGATTTTGTATCGTTACTGTATAGTTTTAGAACACAAAAGTAACATTTTCTTGAATAATTGCATAAATTTGTATTGAACTCAGTACCTGAAAATACTTCTAATATCATGTAAATATTATTACCTGAGTGACTTTTCAGTTATCGGCCACATGTGGTCTGGTACACAACGAGAAAGCAGCTTCCGAAGGGCACAGTAGACCATCTGACGAGCGAGGATTGTTACGATGAAACCCAGTAAGTGAGGGTCCACCAAGTAAAAGTTCTGCAACAAATAATGGGTCAACGGCACTTGTTGTACTTGCAAGGGGAATACTAATGTGACGCAGTAATTTATGAACAATAAGTTAAATCTTGATGTACTTATGAAAGGACATGGTATAATTACTAAATCTTGCTGTATAAAAAGACACACAGTAGTATAAATATATTATAATTCTTCTTTTGTAATCTTTTTAAGAACTTAATTGATTACAGTATTCATGGCAGTATTTGTTTTATTTTTTCACTAAATTACATTGTATTTTTGAATGCAGTGTAAGAGTAAATTATGTACTGTATGTAAATTACACTCCATTTTTTTTTTTTTTTTTTTTTTTTTTTTTTACAGTACTACAGTACAGTATGAAACTCTATACTGTGAATCTAGGCTATGGCGATTATAGATACATGTAAACTGTAATTCAAGTTTGCTTTTAAGGGTACGAAAATGTTATAAACATAAACATACCGGTAGTAGAGCACTGTAAATTAAATAGTGAAATAATGCTTTCCCTCAATTTCCTTACCAAATAAACCAAATAAATAAATAAATAAATTCTCTACCAAATATTTGATTGATTGATTTGTATTTTGGGTCAATTGATACAACCAAAATATTTACCATTGCATGTCTGCTATATGAGGTAGGTAGCCACCAAACAGATCTGTAGAGATGCAAGAATTGAAGTCCGCAGGCTATCGCAGTGTAAGCAAACATGATACACTCGTAAAATAGCTCTCCATCCTGGTTTATCTGAGGCATCGGGATGTGTTTGGGAGCCAGAGTAGGACTATCTGTGCCGTTTATGCTGGTCCTGTAAAAACAACATATGTAATTTTGAAACGAAGTGAATGAAAAGATAGAGTACATTTATTAAGATTTTCTGCCCTTTTTATGGATATTATTATTGGCAGCTAGCTGGAAGCAAAAAGAGAAAGAATTATGTATGTATGATACTGACTTACTAGATAAAAATGGCTTACATGCCATCAAGCGAACATCATATAAGAAGATGAGATGTTTGATTTGACAATTTCTCTTCAATAAAAAAAAAATAAATAAATAAACAATAACAATAAGAGAATTAATTGCTGCTTATTGAAAGCATAAATTTTATTGAAGAGCAGAATTTAAGCACAGGTTTCATGCAAATATATGACCAAAATACTACAGTATGTACGGTACTGTAAATTAAATATAAAACTCTGTGTGCCAAAATTAAAACTTCGTCTGAAGTTATGGATTATTCTACAGTTCTGCTAGCATCTAGGCTGTCCAGTCAAGGACATGTTGATGAAAGTATGTCTCTTTATACTTAAAAATACCAATATCAACAAGATGAAGACATTGGGAATTGGGATAGAAGATTCCTGCAATTTCTGTGGTCACAATTCACAATTTATTTGAAATCAAGGCGGAAATACAGCCGAAAAAATACAAATCCTAGACTTCAGCGAATAATTAGGCTGAATTTATAGAAGCTTCATATGCTGTGTAAATAATGAGCTATTAATAATTTTATATTTTAAGTCCCTATTTTCATAGAATGAGTTTAAACGAACCTGCCAGTTTTGCTGTCATCGCAGGCTGTTGTCAAACTCGGGGGACGGATTGGATGTCCTCTATTTGGCAAGTGCCTACGTCCCCCAGCCATAATATATATTTCCCTATACAATTTATGTATTTAAATTACTAGAATGGCACGAAATAAGTAAATTAAAACCAGGAAATACGTGTAAATTACAATATTTGGAGCCAAAAACATGAAAAGAAGAAATCAGCTGTTCGCGCGCGACCCTTGAGTACCTAACTAGTCAACTTCAAATATGAAATCCAGAATAAAATCTGTATTGAAATAATGGTTTGATAATTCAGATGAATAAATGATAAAACATTAATTAATTTTTTGTTTACTAAAAACGTATATTTCATTAAAATAATAAAAAGAATTAAAATAAAGTTATTTAGTACTTTTGACTTCTCACTTCCGGTCTCCTTGGGTAGAAAATGGCGACCAGCAGGGCATTGATTCTCGTAAGTATTTTATAAAACATTCAATTTTAGATGTATTTACGTATTGTGAAGTATTTCTATTAAGTTCTTAATATTGACTAGGTTATTATGCATTTATATGCACATTTATACAGTATTTTAGAGAAGTTAAAAACGTTTTACAGGCGCGGACATTCAGCTCCTCAGCAGCTACCCAGCAGCTGGTCAAGGCACCGACCCAAGTTTTTGGACTTGAGGGTCGTTATGCCACGGCTCTCTACTCCGCAGCCACCAAGGAGAAGAAGCTGGATATTGTAGAGAAGGAACTTGGCGAATTCAATGTAAGTTTTTTCCTTTGCTTCCTTAGGTATCATCATGTATCGGATGCCTAAAAGTTTCATTCATTTGGTGGCTTTGTGCATTTTTCATCTAGGCTACCGGTATATTAAAAAAATTTGAATGATCTCATTGATCTCTACAGTATGTATAATATTAATCCCCATATTGTCATTCTCTATAGTCCATTTATATCATACTATAGCACGGATACATATAAAAATCTGATGTCTAGTCTACAGTAAGTATGCATACGTAGCTAAAATGGGACAAATATGCATATATGTACATACATAGGCGACAAATGCTAGGTGGAGAGAACTTAACAGGGAAATAATTATTGTATGCATATGCCATGCATACCTTACATTATTAATCGTAACCCACCATAATTTTTGCTTGACCTTCGAGCAACAGAATAGTGTTGTTTGCACATCATTATGTTGATTTTATGTGAGCATGCCTACTGTATGTGCACAACGCCGTGGTATTTCATCTTGATTCAACTAGAGCCCTCCCTACAACGATGACACTTTTTTCAGCTTTTTTTTTGGGGGGGGGGGGCAAATATTGGTGTATAGAGGGCAAAATATTTATTTTTGAGAACCAACCAATGACTTTTATTTTACAAAATAAATGCATCGCTTACCCCATACTGACGTTATAATCATTATGGAACAAAGATGCATGAGATCAATTGAAATAAGTTCAATGTTGTCTAGAATAATTTTTCTTTTGGCAGCAGTATCATGTTTCATACACGTATTTGCTTCTTTCTGTATTTTTTAAATTGTTGTGCCTCATGCATTGTTTGGTGTAAATATAATTTACATCATATATTTATACAGTCTTTCAAACGTTAGAATACCCATGGAAAATAGTTCATGGATGACCTGTCAATCAACTGCAACAGCTGTAAAAAATGGCAGCCAACACAAAAAAAATTTCAATAGAGCTAGTGGACAGAAATATATGTTCATAATTTACGAAGATTTTCACATAAGTCGAGACAGATAATATTGCAAAGAAATTTCAATAATTTAGCAATTATTATGCAACAGGTATCGAGTGTCTTTGATTTATTTTCAGCTACTTTATTTTTCTAGTGAAAGAACTATTTTTTGTATTTTGTTGGCAACATGGGTCGGAAAAATACAAATCACTACGCCGAAGATGATTGACAGGGGTATTCTAACGTTTGAAAGACTGTATACTGTACAGACTTAGTGGTAAAGAGTAACAGGCAGCACAGAGAGATTTTTATTACAGCAGTGGTTCACTTTATTAGATACTCTACAATGTAAAATCTTTAATAAAAACTTACTGATAAAAAAGATTTGATTCTTCTCTTACCAAAAAATTATACAAGTTGTCAGTTGAGCTATTTGCCGTTCGGCGTTACAGTTGTATGCAAGAAGATGCTTTCTACTATTGTACACTGTACCAGATATCTCCTTCTTGTGCATGTTTATGAAGGCAGATGACTCATTATTCCAGATGTGGGACAAAAAAGGGGGAAGGGGAGAAAAGCTTTAATTTATTGCTAAATTTACACATAAAATGAGTGTCAGTCAGTTGGTTGATATACTACAACCAGGGTTGTTTGTAGCAGTGTTCCCTCAATCACAAGCAGGCGAATATTGGGATGGGTTGCTATATTATAGGTCATGACAGCCTCAGTTTGGAAAGGACCCCCAAACCCTAAGCATAGCTAGGTCGGGCCTCCAAAGAGACCCCTCCTCCCCAGAAATTAGACACCCCCATTAAAAAAAAATCCATGTGTAATGTTATTATTCTTAATTTGGAAATTTGTGACTTACAATAAAGTCAGCTAATCACAGGTTTGCTATTTATTTTGTGGTTACAGAGGCAAATCAAGGCTGACCCTAAGCTCCGAGAGTTCATCATCAACCCAACTATCAAGCGAGAGTTCAAGAAGGATGCCCTTGGCAAGGTCGCTGAGGTTCTCAAGCTCTCCAGCTGTACCTCCAACCTCCTCAGTAAGTCAATGACATTTGGTACACTCATCATTACCCTGGAAATTTTCCCTGATAATATGTGGCTACAGTGGCAATGTATTGTTCAAAATGTTATGGCAATGAAAAATGTCCAAACATAGATGACATTCTAGCAGAAATACGAGTAATTCTGTGCTTGCAGAAAAGCTTAATTTAACTGTCGCGAATTTAATAAATGTAATTTTTATTACTTGTTTGTTGGAAAAAATTTATCTCTGAATTATTTTCCTGCTTATTGATGTGTATTTGATGTATAAATTTTTTTGTAAGACTATAGTATTCAATATCTTCATCGGTTATTTTTTTTATAATTTAATTTCATGATTCTGTACCTTTAGGGGAGGGGAGAGGGGTCTTCAGGACCCCCAATCTCATTAAGGTCCTAATTTTCCAGCTTGAGCTACAAATTAATTTAAATGCATCGCTTACCCCATACTGATGTTGTAATCATTATGGAACAAAGATGCATAAGATCAATTGAAATAAGTTCAATGTTGTCTAGAATCGTTGTGTTTTGGCAACAGTATCATGTTTCATACATTCATACTAGTATACTACGTATTTTCAAAAAAGGTGTTTTATTTAGCAATTCTCTCTTTCTTATTTAACAATGAATACATTCATGTACAGTAGTAAGATTTTCAGTTAAACATAAGATAAATGATAACTTCACTATTGTTTTATTCTATGTTAATGGATTTTTTTTTAAAATAATAGGCAACCCTTTTCAGTACTGTATTTGTTTGTGCATGTCCCTAAAAGAGAGAGAAAAAAAAGTTAAACTGTATTGATGCTTTTACCTCGAATATACAGTAGACTATTTTGTAGAAAGGAAACCTGAAGTAGTCATGTTTAAATTTTAGTCATTGCTACGTTAAACTAAGGAAACTTGTGTTTACAGCTCTGATGGCTGAGAATGGTCGTCTCAAGAAGCTGGTCGGAGTTATCAACTCTTTCCAGCTGTTGATGGCCGCACACCGAGGGGAGGTTGCCTGCCACGTTGCCACCGCCAAGGTACCTCCACTCAACATTTTAGCCTACAAATTCCAAATAGTCCTTCCATTTTCAATAAAGTTCATTGCTGGCCTTTTTACCAGTACATATAAGCCCTAACAGAAAAGAAAGGACGGTTTTCTACATTTTTGTCTCTACAGTAGTTTCCTTGTCTTGTTAAGCTAAGAAATGTTTAGAAGTCACCGTGATTTCATGAACAATGTCAATATGTTCAATTTTTGTCTTAAACAAGTTATAATTACCTGCCTGCCCTTGTACCAAAATTCAGCTGAATCATTAGGGATTTTCTTCAACCTGTATTTTGATGGAGGGACTGCTGGAGAAACGAGTACAGTATTTTTTTTTTTATTTTCATAGTATTGCTATTGCAACACTTCTGGAGACATATTTTATTTAAGCATTGCATTTTGAGACTTGTTTTAATCCTTCTGTGACTACAAAGTTTATAACACTTCACATAAAGCAAGAAATCTTGACTTTGTCTTTATTGCTCGCATTGTTTTTTTATCAGCCTTATTACGCAAATACGTTGTTATACAGCATTGAAACTTCTTGATTTCTATACATGACTAGAAAATTTATAGAGTTGCATCTCTTACCCCATGTAGGTTTGGATAGCCTATATGTCAGTTTGATGCATACATTAATTTGAAAATCATTCAAAGTTTTCAAAAGTTTATATTTGATGACTATTTCACCTTTTATACACCATCAGTTTAAATTTGAATTTATTTTTTAATTTATCATCCTTCTCTATGATTTGTCTAGCTATAATTTATAAAGTATAACAGCTGTTTTATCTCCACAACTAACCCTTCTTCTCCCTCTCTTTTCAGGCCCTTGACGAGCCCAGCAAGAAGGAGCTCGAGACGGCTCTGCGAGCATTCCTAAAGAAGGGCGAGACTCTCCTGTTGACGACATCCGTTGACCCCGCCCTTCTTGGAGGAATGGTGGTCAGTATCGGAGACAAATACGTCGACATGTCCATCGCCACCAAGGTCAAGAAGATGACCGAGGTCATCAACGTTGCCATCTAAATTACATGCGGAGGCCAGCGTTAGTACTGCGACCATACCTGTAAAATTTTGTTAGCTAGTGTATATTATCAATCTTTATTGTCTTTTCTTGAGGAAATAAAAATCATAACCATGTTTAAATTAATGTCTTATTTTATTTATTATGTCTCAAAAAATTATGAAAATGAATTTATTGTTATACTGTACCTAAATTTGTGTTAATAATTTAGATAAATTGTGCATAAATAAAAAGTAGAAATAATTAATCATAAATTTATTTTATTATTATCAAAAATATAGTACATAGTAGTCAACATTATTCTATGGTATAATTAATTTTGATTTACAATCATAAATTGATAGTTTGTGAATGGAAACCTACCCAGAAAAAAAGAAAACGTACAACAAACTCATAATGCTATGACTGAGATGAGAAAATCTTGAGTTTGTTGACGAGAAAAGTAGCAACATAACAACTGACTGGCAAGTAGCTTGTGAGAATAAAGAAAAAGCTGTATTTTACAATAAACAGTTAAGTTTATTTATGTAATTAGCTAATATTTAAAAATATCCTGAAAATCACTTCAAAATGTAGTAAATCATAATACCAATATTTAAATTTGACATTAAAAATTGGTCATGATAATTTAACCACATTTGATCGAGGCCAAAGAATCAACCCTCGGCGTGGCAAAACAGTAGGAGCATGCAGACGTAAAGATCTAAAGTCTCTGAACCAGGATGGAAGAAGCTCCGCCTCCTCCGTTGCAGATGGCACCAACACCGTACTGTCCGGGCTTCAGGGCGTGGACCAGATGAACCACCAAGCGAGCACCGGACATGCTGCAGATTTAGAGGGGTGTTAGAAAGGGGGCTAAGAATGGATTACCGACCTCAAAATTTTTTATTGCAGAAATGGATAGAGGGTGCAAAATTGTGCTACTCTGAATTTTTTCAGATTTTTCCGAGACCGGGAAGTATTTTTAAAAAATTATTGAAAGTCCATTTTGATGACGTCACGAGGCGCCTCTCCTGAAGAAAAGGATAGTACATTAACGCCCGTGACGTCATAAAACGGAATTTCAATAATTTTTAAAAAATACTTCCCGGTCTCGGAAAAATCTGAAAAAATTCAGAGCAGCATATTTTTGCACCCTCTCTCTAGTTCTGCAATACAAAAATTTTAAGGTTGGTACTCCATTTAGAGAAATGACTAATAAGTAGTGATCCAAGACCAAGCTAAAACTAACACTATGTATCTTGGAATGACGCCAGCCAGTAAAAAGTTACAAAATAGCCCATTTCTCCATTTGGCAATGTTGTGTTATTCCTTTTGATGTTAGCTGAATTAACTTGGACTTCAATGTCTCATGATATACAGTACAAAAATACATAATATATAAAAAAAAAGCAATAAAGATATGATAGCCTGCATACAGCAGCGTTAAAAAAAAAAAAAAAAAAAAAAAAAAAAAAAGTTTAGTCTGGCTTTTGAACTTAATCATCAGATCTCTTCAAATACATATACTTCCAAATACTTCAGTAGAGATATATCATGTAATTTTGGTGATAAAAAAATAAGATTTTGGCAAGTTACCAATTCTTGTCATAATGTAAAAAAATTTCCTACATGTTATCTCATCCATGACTAGGTAATTTTTGCTTCAAGCAATTTAAAACAAAAAATTAATTAAACTAAATACATACATTAATACATTACAGTGAATCCATTAACTATAAAAGTTTTTAAAAAACGGCAATTCTCCATTCATTTTATTCTAGTTTTGTACTAAAGATTCTTGCCTCCTGTAGACAAGTACCACTTCCCTCTCCCTCTGTGTCCTATAATGGACTCGCACCCCTTTCCTTGTAAGTACTCAATGGACTCACCCGATGGGGTGTCCCAGACTGACTGCTCCTCCGTGCACATTGACCTTGGTAGGGTCAATTCCCAGCATCTTGACGTTGGCGAGCACCACCACGCTGAACGCCTCGTTGATCTCCCAGAGAGCAACGTCCTCGATCTTCACACCAGCGTTGGCCAGCAGCTAACACAGAAAAAATTATCAGACTAAATTTTTATTAAAATGGATGTAATTCTAAAACAGAAGTGATAAACAAATAGTAAATTAATAAACCCCAAATTAGTTGAGATGGTAGTTCACTTCCATAAAGAAAATTTGCAAGGGAAAATTTTTCTCATATATTTCAGGCAATGGTTGGAAGAGGAATACATTCTATGTACCTTGCCCTATAGATGTTGAATCCAAAACCACAACACTGACAAAATGTAATGATCCTTCAGAGAGACCAACAACTACTTACGTTGGGGATGGCAAAGGCAGGAGCAATGGGGAAGTCAATGGGTTCAGTGGCTGCGTCATAGAATCCAACAATGCGGGCCAGGGGCTTGAGTCCCATCTTCTGTGCAGCTTGTTCCGTGGTCAGCACACAGGCGGCAGCACCGTCGTTCAAAGTGGAGGCGTTGCCAGCAGTCACGGTGCCTTGCTCCTTCTGTGAGAATCAGGGAGTATGAGTAAAGATTTGCAACCTTGGTGAGAAAAATACAATGGTATTGTCTATGTTTCTCATTTTAATGTTTTGCATATGGATGTTGTAGTAATTGCTTTATTATCAAATACTATATTTAAATTCATAATAAAGTCATAATGATGAAAGTTTGATCAACATATTATAGACGGTACCCTAGTGGTACTGCATGGTAACTTCTACATTACAGCGGAGAGTGTGGACACATGTGGATAAATATGACCCACATTTTCATACCTGGAAGACAGTGGACAACTTGGGGAACTTTTCAAAGTTGACTTTCTTGTACTCCTCATCTGTTGTCACCTCTAGGTCTGGCTTGCCTACAACACAAAGCTTGTTAAATTACTAAATTATGGCAGTGAATATCACATGTTGCATGAGAATTGAACAAAAATACTTCGTGCTAGTTGGTGTTTGTTATTATTTTCCCAGGAAATATTTTTTTAGCGTTCTTTAAAAAAGGCTGAAGTAAGGGTCAAGTAATTAAATTGAAAAATATACTTCAAAAGTAATTAAATTTACCATCTTCATAATATATGTTAAATACTGTTTATTTTACTTTATGCTGGATTTTAGGATGAGAAGCTTCTATCTGCCACTGACTGTCTCACAGTCTGCTCGCTCACCCTTCTTCTGAGGGACCTTGACGGTGACCAACTCAGTCTTGATGTGACCGTTCTCATAGGCCGCTGCACTCTTCTTGTAGCTGCTGATGGCAAAGTTGTCCTGGTCCTCACGAGAGATGCCCAACTTCTTAGCCGTGTTTTCCGCGCAACTGCCCATGTGGATGCGATTGTACACGTCAGTGAGACCGTCAAACACGATGCCGTCCTGTGAAGAGGAAGGTCAAGGTCAAATGTTGAGGTATCAGGAAGATGCATATTTATTTTTATATTCTATAATTAGGGTTGTAATTTTTATTCTAAAAACCAAGGAAACAAAGAATTTAGGACAGTTAAGGGCTTATTAGATGACAGTAAATGTATAATTATAGAGAGAGAGAGAAAAAAAAAAACAGTTCTAATTATAATACGAGCTTGCTACAGTAAAGTACTATAACATATATTAAAAATTTGATGTCACTATTCAGGATTCTCATACAATGACTTCAATGAAAATTTCTTTATCAAAGAATTTGAAAACATGAAGTAACAGTACTGTTTTAATAAAAAAATACAGATGTTTACAAGAAGGACATGAAAGATGTGATAATCTCCCAGCAAGGGTTGCTACCTACCAGGAGGCTGACTCCACCATAGCTGGTCTCTCCCCTCCTCATGTAGAATGGTACGTTGGACATGGACTCCATTCCTCCGGCCACCATAACGTCCTGGTGACCGCACATCAGGTTCTGGGACGCCAGCTGGATGGCCTTCATACCGGACGCACACACCTTGTTCACCGTGGTGCAAGGAACACTCTTAGGCAGGCCTGTCGAGCAGCGAAGAATGGAAATTTAGTGACAATGAATATTTTTTGACAATTTTAGTATTTTAGTGAGATAAATTATCAAACTGAACAAGTTCTAACAATTAAAGGGGAGCAGGGAGTAAAGAAAACAGTTGTAAATCATTCAGTATAATTAGCAATCTGTCATACAATTAAGCGTGAATCAAGTGCTTTTTTTAGAGGAGAGGGTAAGTAAGGGTAATGGACTTTAAAAAGTCCAAGTCCTGACACTTAAAAATGCAGGTCTTCTATAGAGCGATGTCAAGCGAGGCTTTGCGACTTGAGAAAAGTGCATTAGCAGTCAACTCATATATGTGGTAGTACTATAAGTCTGCAAGAAAAAATTGTTGCAAGATTTCACCGCTGCAAGGAAGTGATTTTTTCATGCTGACATCGCCACTACGTTTTACTGCAATAACTCCAGCTCCTTATTTCTCATGCTGCAAATTAAGCCCTGCTCAACATTGCTTTATGGAAAACCGCCTTAATTATTAATAAATTGCAAGTGCTAGTAAATGCCTTTAATTGTAATCCTCTGAGATCCTCCCACTTTAGTGGTGATTTCTCTTCCTTTTAATAAACAGCTGTGATATATGGCTATCCAACAAACTGTCTGCTGTACATTTAACAATATTTGAGAACTGCTGTAGTTTTATGACAGAGACGTTGGTTAACGTATTATATTGTGGCAAATCTTACCAGCGAATAGCGTCGCCTGTCTCGCAGGGGCTTGGCCCAGTCCCGCTTGGCAAACATTTCCCATGTAAACCTCTTGGACTGCCTCTTTAGGAACACCACCACGCTCCAGAGCCGCCTGTGTTCAATAACATCCAGCATTTATTAGTAAAAGAAAATAAAAGTATCAAAAAAATATTCAACCTACCTGGATAGCTACTGCTCCTAACTTAGGAGCTTGCATTGATGATAGTACACTGCCAAATGAGCCCATAGGTGTTCGGACAGCAGATACAATAACCACTCCATTTAGTTTTGGTGCTGAGCTGTAGCATCGTAGCTTGGACACGGACACCTTGACAAAAATATGCACAAAATAAAATATCAGCTGAGAGCGACCTTGAATCTAAAATTGAACATTTATTCAAAGTTGTAAATTGACATGCACAGACAACGTTTCTACTTATAAATTAATATGCATATCATACATTGGCTAAGTTTTAACACTCATATAATAATCTAAATAATGTAAAATATTGTTTCAAACCTTGGTACGAAGCAGACACCGACTGGAGGCCATGATGGATTATTTAAAGAGGAGTATGGAAGTGGAGAAGAAGACGAAAAGGGAATTTCTAGCTTTTGTTTTTGATCAAAGATGGCAGCACATACATTTTTAAATAATCAAGGTTGGCTTTATACAGGTTAAGCCACGTGCGTATTTCGTGCGTCATTTTCCCACTATTTCCAGGACCTATTGCACCGCGAAAATTCAAAAATAGCATTGCATCATCGGCGGCATCATGGGCGCATTCAAATTTTCGCGGCACAATGGGTCCTGGAATACTTGAATCTGATTGGCTAAGCCCGTTAACATTAGTCAAATCGGAGGCTTAACCTGTATAAAGCCAACCTTGTAAATAATAATTTTATATCGCCTCACATAATTTCCGGAGCTTCATGTTATAAAATATTTTATGATTATTATGATAATATGTCACAGAATAGGAAATTTATTTTTTTTTTTAAGTTTTTTATTATTAAATAGTAATAGTATTATAGTATAGTATTATTAAATAGTAATTATTAAATACAGTCCAACCAAAAGGCCCTAAATGAAGCCCTATCGGTTGGAACTGAGTTAATACATACAAGAAGTAAAAGCTATAGGCTTAAACAAAATTACCTAATATATTTATTAAAAATAACAATACAAATAAAACAATACATTAATAACATTAACAAAAGATAAAAACAGATTGAAATTTATATACACCCAAGAAATGTAATTAATTAAAATTAATTATTAATTAATTAATTGTATGCATGATACTTTTTATTTTATAATTTGGGTGATCATTTGGGAAATTACAATTATTATAATATATATATATATATTATATATATATATATATATATATATATATATATATATATATATATATATATATATATATATATATATAATTATATATATACGTGGTACGTACGCGATCGACCTGTATAATATATTAATTAATATATATATATATATATATATATATATATATATATATATATATATATATATATATATAATATAATTAATAAGTTATATAATAATGTTTGAGAGTATTTATAATTAGTTATTGGTGTTCTTTAATATATATTATCATAATCACCGTAATACTCTAAAAATAAAATACTATCAAACATTATATTATAATTTTTTATAGACAGTTATCATACCACAATTACCCTCTACATCAGTATTACGTATATAGCTATTACATTATAATAATTATAATAATTAATTATAACAATTGTTTTATTTATTAGTAAAATAATACATATAGTATCAGAAGTATCTGTTTTATTCATATTAATTAATATAACAATTTATTTAAATTGTTTTTAATTGTAATTTTACAATGTTGTGTACTACATTTTTTTTTTCTTCGAATTATTAAATTAAAAGTGTAAATATTTGTTTCAATTTCTTGGATATATATATAAAATTCAATACATTTTTATTATTTTATGATATTAATAATTAATATATTACATGGGAAGGGTAATCTGGCCTGTAAAGGGTTTGAACGAGAAATAAAATTTGTAATATTTGTAAACTGATGCATTATTTAATTATAATAAATTGTACATAATTAACATACACTTTTTTTTTTGCGATTTACAGCAATTGTATACAGTTTATCGGTTTATAATTTATATTGCAGCAGTTAATAAAATAAAAATTAAATTAATAGAATTTCATTCATATAGAAAAAACATATATATTATATTAAATTTGAAAATATAAAAAAAAAAAAACTAATTACTGAAGAAATTGCTTGTAGAAACATTTTACTAAAACGATAAATACATAAATATAAAACAAATTAATTATACAAAATGCTTATAAGTGCAATTTATGTATTGTAAAATAATATTATAAAAAGGGAAAAGGGTGATGTTTTACTTGCATGCATATATTGATGATACAATATTTGTGCCCATGAAAGTGATAATAAAATAAAATATAACAATAATAGTGTTAATAACATGGAAATTTACTTGTTAATTATGACACTTAAAAAAGACGAGATATGTAAAATATTTTTTTATAGTGTCTGCCTAATAAAAGTAATAAAATATCTTTGCCCCTTAGGTTAGGCAACTTGTTCAGCACTAAAGAGAGCACGCGTTAACACGTTACATTAATTTACTATGCAGATTAAATATCTGTAAATAATTCAATCACTTACTAACTACAGTCAAATTAATTTGGCATTTCTTCCGGAATTAGCTAGAAGTGTGAAATTTGTAGCTCTTCTGTATGTACAGTCGACGCCGCGCCTCGGAAAATTTTCCTTTGCAGCCTTGTTATTACTTGTTAATCACCATTCCCCGTAAGAATGACATATAGAGTATGGTGATTAACAAGACTGCAAGAGGGAAATTTTCTAAGGTGACGAGTGTACTTCAGTTTTGAAACTTTACAGAATACTTTGAAATAGAAGTACTGACTTACGTGTGGAATTTTAACGGTAAAATACGAATAGGAATTAAGACCAGAAACAGTCTACTTTCGGAGGGAATATTAACATACAAATTTGACTCTATACCATGACAGTGTATACATATTATACTGTATAATCATTATATCATTACTCCAGTTTTATGCATAAAATTTACCTATCATAGCTCAGGGCTCTCAGGGCGATAAGACAAAGATATAAAGATTCATCAGGGCAAGGAGGATTTTTAATTTGACTTGTATTTTCAATTATTTGCACCAAAATTCTATGTGTTCCAAAATCAGGTATATTTGATTTGCATTTTTTAAGCAAATTCCTGTAGAATTGAGTGTTGTTGTTTTTTTCAATTATGGAGCAGCAGAGTACACGGATTCTGCGTTCCTGATGACTCGGTAGTAAAAGTTGACGGCACGTCCGTAGTTCTGAATGGAGATCCTCTCGTTGATGCCATGATAGCGAGCAACGTCCTCAGGCTCAGCGATGGTTGGGAAAATACGGTAGATCTGGGTCGTGAAGTTCAAGTAGCGCAACGTGTCTGTGTTGGCGATCATATTACCTGTGTAAAAATTTTATTGATTTTATTTTGAAGCAATAAAGTGGTCGCAGTTAAATTTTAAAATTATGTATATATTGTTTAATGTTTAAGTATTGTTATTATTTATTTAAAGTCAGAAAATAACGGATAATAATTGACTGCAGTAAATTTTCATCTTTGTTAATTATAATTTGAGCAACAAATTATCAAGAAATTATAAGCACATATGCATATAAACTCCTTTTTAACATGACTCTATTATAATGAACAATGTTAACTACATAAGTTGATACCTTATATACATACATATATATAATTATGATTAATCAGAGGCAAATCCTCGTGGTTTTGAGAATTCACTATAATATCATTGGCCTGGGAGATGTAGCAAACAATATTGATTATTGCAGTATATTTATGCCATGTGTATCGACAATCATGGAATTACCACAAATAAATTGAAACATTAGTTTTCCCTACCTGGTACGACGACCGTGTCTGGGAACGTCTGCTCGATACTATTCTTGATAATTTGATATCCAGTAGCATTGCGTTCAAAAGGTGACACTGGACTTGGCTCCCGCGATGCAAAAATCCCGATGTTAACTCTCGAATCGTTAATCATTTTTCTGTCAAACTCCAAGACATCAGCCACAGATTGACTTGGGTGGATGCGATGATTGACAAGAGCACTTGCGAAGCCTGGAACCACGTTCGCCTGGAAATTAATAATAAAATATATTATAGTGTTAGTTTTGTTTTAAATGTTAATTTTAATAAAATAAAATTGAAAAGTATGCAATGTATAGCACTTTAGGAAATTTAATTACTATAACAATCTTTAGATAGAGATTTAATCAACAGGTAGTTTCGATACAACTCTTGCATGGTAATTCTCAGCTTAAATTGAATTACAGTTAAAAAAAAAATCACCTGGAATTCTATGTTTATGGACGTCCTGTGTTATAAACCTCAAACATTTGCATGCAAAAAGGGATATATATATATATATTTAGTATTTTCAACCTTTCTGCACAATCTTTGAGCTTATAATTTATGCGCGCATGTTAAACTGTACCTTGATCTAATAAGCAGTCTAACCTTCACTTATTGCCTTCTTATCGTCTTAAGCCTCACCTTAACTCCAGCTGCGAAAACAGTGAGAGCCGTGGTGGTTCTGATCATTGGATTAATGTTGGGGTTGGTCTCAAGTAAAGATGTCAAAGTGGCTACGTTTGCAGTCAATTTGGAGTACATTTTCTTGTAGACAGGTGTAGCCTGAAAAAGAAATTTATAATATATTATATAAAACAATTAGTGCAGGTAATTGTAATGAATGCGAGCATAAATATTAAAAGTGTAATATTTTATTGGAGATATATTTATAATTTGTTATGGTGTTTTTAAATAATTACTACTATATTTATTTTATTTTTTATTATTTTCATAAACAATACAATCTCGTGATTCTCGTATGTAATAATTTTAACATCATTAATTGACCTTATGAAGACAGCCCTCTTTCCCCCGAAATTTGGGTCTGAATCCGCGCCCCTATATGCACCTATATACACCCTTGTAAGCAGTCTTTATTTAACTTGAGTATATACACTATACAGTATAGTACGTATAATATATACTATATAATATGGTATAATACAGTCATGACGTATACGTAAAAGTTACAATAAACAAAATAATAAGATCCAATAATAATAATGGTTCTCAACTGTTAAATTTCATATTTATGAATTTTATACGACCCTCTTGTTTTATGTTATAGTATATATTTTTTTTTAATTAAAAATTATTTTTCGGGAAATAAAACTACTAGCCTATAAATACCATTTATGTCATGCAATCGGATATATTTTAAAATATGGACATTTTTTGGTCATGCATAATACATAATGAATTGCCACCTTTTGCAACGTAAGACAATAAAAAGAATCGGCCGTCGAATATTTTAACTCACATAATTCGCGAGGCCCTCAAAAGTGTATCTCTCAGGTCCCTTGCCCAGCATGCTTGGTAACTTGTTCTTCTCTAGTTTGGACACGGCCGCGGCGAGGATTCCGATGGCACTTTCTGCAGGGGGCATGCTCGAGTGTCCGGGGGTACCACGTACCGTCAGGTTTACCGTGAGAGAACCTTTCTCTGAGATACCGATCCTGTGGACGTGCAATTAGTCATTTTAGTACGATTTGTGTACCTCCTATACTTGCAACTTTATTTTGTTCCTTTCACATGATGAAATATAATGGGCGCGATTAATGAAGCAGTTAGCCAGGTTTCTAACCACGTTTAACTTAACCACGTTTACACTAGGTGGTTTAACACGTAAAACAGGTATAGTTAAACGTGGTTAGAAACCTGGCTAACTTCTTCGCGAATCGCACCCAATATTTCAAAATATAATATGACTGGAAATTTACTTGAAAGACAGGATAATTTATTTATTTAATTAAAAATGTTATTTTAAAATACAAAAATTAATAAGCTGTAAATTAATATTTATGTGTTCAAAATATTTGGTATGATTATTTAAATGACTAACATTGCGACATTTTTGTCGACTCCTGGAAAGATTTTGTGTGAAATTGGATGTCCCTCGTCAGAAATAAAGTCCAGACGGTCGACTCCTTTACTTTTTAGAAGGTCAGCAATCGAGGTTGCCCCTGCTGTTCCTCCAATCTGAGAAAATTAAGAAATAAATTCAATTTGGATCAATATGTATACGTGATTCGGGTATTAATTACCAGAACCCCCCAAGGATTTTACTTGGTACACCCTCGTCCGGAATAATGATCTATCTGCCAATCCTGATTTCGTTGCAATTTAATATTTCAGTTGAGCGCAATTATGAGCTTTATTTTATACCTATTTACAGTTCATAATTGCGCTCACCTGAAATAGCAGACAGCTCATTATTGCAACGAAATCATGGTAAGCAGATAGCTCATTATTCCGGACGAGGGACGAATACATTGTATCAAAATTCCTAATTCTTTTTTGTTTTTTCTTAACCATGTCATAATTATATGGAAATATTAGAAATATATTTTTTTTAAATTCATTTACACGTATCTGCAATGTATAGTACTATACTACAAACTTTAACAATTTAGATAAATTTTTATTATATAATTATATATTACATGTATGCTGAATATCTGAACATAAAAATAAGAATTTTGGATAATGCGCGCTGTGTAATACAAATTTAAAAAATAAATATCAATAATTTTATGGGAAGGATTAATAAAAATTAAAGTGCAAAAAGTTTAAAACACTTAATTATAATAAATAACATTCTATTAATGCAAACGTATTTGACATAGAGGATATATAGTTGATGCAAAAATTTCTGGTTTCACCTCATGAAAAAATAGAAGCAATATTTTCTCTGACTGTCCTTCAAAATTATAAGAAATCTCAGTGTACCTCCTCATCGTGTCCGAAGGCCATGAAGAATGTTCTTTTAGGTTGTCCATTTTTCTTCAACATGAACTCAACTGCTTCTAAAATACCCTGAAATTAAAGTATATAGAATCTCATTATAAAAAATATTCCTATCCTTTTTTTTTTCAAACAGTATTACAATAATTAATAATTGTTGTATATTTTTAAATAAATAACATATTATTATGCATCATGCATTAATTTATAATATTTGTAAATAAATAGATTCCGTAATTAAATTCACGTATGCATTCATGAATCAAGCATTCATATATTATGAATGAATACACGTATATGCGTTTACGCACAAAAAATAATCAAATAAATAAGTATAATTTCACTAAATAAGTTTTAATTTATATCCATGGTGCAAATTACTTTTATTTTAAAAAATATAAAACAAAACCAAGACAATTTAAAATTAGGTTCTATATAACTATAACCTATTTATAATAAAAACAATACTCAAAAATTCAAAATATTAATTGTAAAGTACTCACAAAAACACCCCCTTTATCGTCAATGGTTCCTCTACCGTAGATGAAGGTATTATTGACGATCTCTCCACTGAAAGGTGGTACCTCCCAGGCGTCAGGGCTGGCAGGTACAACGTCCATGTGGGAACACAACATGAAGGGTAGCACGTTACTACAAGGTCGAGAACCGGTCACCGTGTACAGTAAGCTGTTCTTGGCAGTAACTTCTCGACTTATGAATGGAGACGAGTGGATCAATGGGTAACCTGAAATGAATATATTAATTTAATAGTAATTAAATATTAGCATATTTCCTCAACTCCATTTTTTTTTATTAACATTGGCCTTATGGAGGCAGTCCCCTCCGAATTTTTTTTCTGGATCCGCGCCTGTACATTCCACTATAATATAGATATTAATTAACATTACTCACTGCTGACGATGTAGTTGTGCAGGTCCAGCATACGTTGGTTGTCTAGCAGAGAAGGTACGTCGAACGACACGGTCGGTATTTTGATGGCCCCCGCCAGCCTCTGTGCCCTCGCCATCTCCTGACCATCGTCCACTAACTCCTTGGTCTGCAGCGCCTCACCGCCAAGTCCGATAATGACGTCCTTGCAGATCGCGAGTGTGGGAAGGATTTGTTTAGAGGGTGCAGAGACGCGTGGCGGAGTAATCTGGAAATTAACATATTTCTACATTATGGGGATTTTTTGTATAACTATAGTTGGAAGATTTTAGGTGTTTTCAAAAGACCATTGTATAAAAGAGCATGCAGTGAGAATATTTTTAGTCCTCAAATTTTGTAACAAAAAACTTAAAAGCTCGAATAATAAACTATTATTAATTAATATTTTTACCTTTTTAGGTACGATTGTTGCAGCATAAACATCATCTAAAATAATACAGTAAAATTATTTTTTTTTTAAATAGGCAATTACAGATTATAATTTATATTTATTTTAGCATATTTTGCCCTCCTAACAAGCTGAATTTCCTACTCTTAATGATTAAAAAATGATCTCTAATAAGGGGTATTATATATATATATATAATCAATGATTTTTAAATTTTAATGTCAATTCAATGAATTCATGAATGATTAAAAATTGCAGATATTTACGCATTAATTAAAAATGTGGCAACTCTAACAAGCAAAACATAATCACTTTCCTTCTACTCAATAAAAAAATTTTTACATGAATTACAATTATGTAGAAAAATTTAAAATTTTCACTTAACTCACAGGGATTGAGTTTTTTCTCTTGTTGCAATTTTAGTTTTTTTTTTTTCTAACAATAAAATAATCGGTACGTTGTTATTGAATTGTTTCAAAATAACTTTTTTCTTTTGCTTATTTTTAGATATAAAATAATTAAGATATTAAATTAATACATTATAATATATTTCCTAAAATAATTAATGGACATGACAATATATTAAGAATAACCTCAAAAATGTAAACATTTGTCTACTAAATCAATTATTGTTAATATAACTCACCGATTGTACACACAGCGATGACCACCAAGATGGCGGCGAGCACCACCAAACTGCGACTTTCCTTCATTACAAACATCTCGTCTGAGGAGACTTGGTGGAATGATGAAATTTGGCACCAACTTTCAGTGTTATATACTCTCCATGAATTTTATGTGACAAGGCAGTAACTAACTAACATGATCGTAATTTTTTAACGTGCTAAATTTAATGAATCTTGTTTTCATGCTTGAATTCATTTGATTGATTGTTTCCGCAAATTAAAAGCTTAACTTCCTGTAAAATATTATCAAAGAACGTAATTTTTTTATTTTGATATCCACTTTTTAACTTAATTTTTTAACGTTAATAAGTCTTATTTTTATACTTGACTTTATTTGAGTGATTTTTTCCGCAAATTAAAAATTTATTCGCAAATAACATCCTGTAAAATATGTATAATAATATTTAATATATTATTATGTCATTTTTTATTTTGATGTCCACGTGTTAACGTGTGTCCACGTGTGTGCATTGGAGCAAATCTAGTCGAGGTTCTAATAATTATAAATGAGATATTATAATAGAACATGAATATTTAGTGGCTTAATCGAAAGAAGGGGTAAAAATATGGTACCGTGAAATTTTTCAGATTTTTCTGAGACCGGGAACTATATTTTTAAAATATTATTGAAATTTCTTTTTTGTGACGTCACGGGCGGCACTCCTTAAAAAAGGATAGGTAAGTGCCGCCCGTGACGTCATAAAATAGACGTTCAATAATTTTTTAAAAATAGTTCCCGGTCTCAGAAAAATCTGAAAAAATTCACAGTACCATATTTTTACCCCTTCTTTCGATTAAGCCACTAAAATTTTCACATTCTAATATCTCATTGGAAAATTTCATAAAAAAAATAACTACAGAAGAATTTGCTTGTATAGAAATTGATATTTTATTAAAATGCCCATACAGGTAAAAATATTTATATAAATTTATATATTCATTACAAATTATAAAATGATTATAAAAGCAATTTGTGTATACTGTGTAATAAATATAATCGGTGATGTGTTACATATTACCGTTATTGCAACGTTGATACAAAATAATAACAAAGGGAGTTTTAATAACATGGAAATATTCTTGGTAATTAATTATGACCCTATATTATATATAAAAAAAACGAGATCCACAATATTTTATAAAGTGTCTGCTTTAATAATAAATATATTATATATTTACCCCTTACTTGTTCAGCAGCAAAATAAACATATTATAACTCCATTTTTATGCATAAAAAATGTCTAACTCCAGGACTATACGACAAAAATATCAAGATTGCATTGCATTCAAGGCAGGGGGAATTTTATATTTGACTTTCATTTTCAGTATTTAGCACTAAAAATCTAAAAATCTGTATTCCAAGTACAGGTATAATATTTGTTATGCATTTTTAAAGCAAATTCCTGTAAAATAATGTTATTTTTTTTTCAATTATGGAGCAGCAAAGTACAGTTCTGCGTTTCTGATGACTCGGTAGTAAAAGTTGACGGCACGTCCGTAGTTCTGAATGGAGATCCTCTCGTTGTCGCCATGGTAACGGGGAACGTCAATGGGCTCAGCGATGGTTGGAAAGATGCGGTAGATTTGGGTCGTGAAGTTCAAGTAGTGCAACGTGTCTGTGTTCGCGATTATATTACCTGTGGCAAATAATTTAGAATTTAATTTATTTTATTTTGAGGCAATGAAGTGGTCGGTTTCTTTAAATTATCTGTTAATATAGTCATAAAAAAAATATTGAATATAATTTTTATACAATATTCATTTAGCAACAAATTAGTTATATTTTAATTGTTAAAAAAATATAAATATAAAAATATTACATATTTTTAATATTATTCTTTTTTTTCATCAATGTTGAATAATAATTAATTATGTAATGTGCAGTAAATTTTAATTTTTATAAAAAAAAAAATGAGCAAGAAGGTGCCGTTTCAAAAATGGCATTGCCTACCTGGCCCTAACTTCTTGTCAAACGAGACTGAAGTCAATATATTTCACTATATTATGTTCATAAATCCATAATCTTTATATTAAAAATTAATCTGTGGTAAATCCTCATAGATTATGACATACTGCGCTCGACAATGCAATATACAAATTCAATATAATATCATTATATATGGGAGATGTAGCAAAAAATATTTATTCTATTATTATCCTAATATTCTTATTTTATTATTAATATTAAATATTTAGTGTTAAAAGTATTCGTTCCTGCAGTATTAATGTGTATCGACAATAATTTATTATTATCAATTACCGCGGCGTGAATAAATTGAAACATTAGTTTTCCCTACCTGGTACGACGACCGTGTCTGGGAACGTCTGCTCGATGCTATTTTTGATAATTTGATATCCAGTAGCATTACGTTCAAAAGGTGACACTGGACTTGGCTCTCGCGATGCGAAAATCCCGATGTTAACTCTCGAATCGTTTATCATTTTTCTGTCAAACTCCAAGACCTCAGCCACAGATTGACTTGGGTGGATGCGATGATTGACAAGAGCACTTGCGAAGCCTGGAACCACGTTCGCCTGTAAATTAATAATAAAATATAGTGTTAGTTTTGTTTTAAATATTAATTTTAATAAAAGTAAATTGATAAGTATACAATATTTTATTAAAGTAATTTAAAAACTGAAAAAAATTCTTTTAAGTAATCACAACATACAAAATGATTATAATTATATTGCATGTACTTACAGTATAACAGATCTTAGTTTACCACTAAACAGTTCAGTAGACTAGACGGCGCCAGATATATCAGCCAATGAAAAGGCTAGAATGTCAGCTGGCCACCTTTTCATTGGCTGATATATCTGGCGCCGTCTAGTCTACTGAGCTGTTAAGTGGTAAACTAAGATCTGTTATACTGTATACAATACGTTTCTAAACAAAACACAAATTAATTTTATGAATGACCATTTCATTTGAGTTGTAACCTCTTGATCCTCCGAATTTAAATCCAATGAAGCAATCAGATTATATCAATATTATTTTCTTATGAATGCTATAAATTAAAGCAATGGAAACATTAATTTGCATTAAAATACCAATTAAAAGACACAATTAAGCCTCTTGATTTCGGGCCTTCTATATGAAATTTTTTTAGTTACAATTTCATTGCGAATAGTTATGTATTTTGAACAAAGAAAAAATGATGATTATTTGATTAATTAAAGAGCTCCTCACAAAATGTCTCATAAAAGTTCTTTAAATTAGTAATCCTTATATAGTATAGTCACCATTTTCGTAAAAATTATACATTATATATATAGTGAGGAAATTTACTACAAGCTTCAACGTAGAGATTTAACCAATTGCGAGTTTCGACACAACTCTTGGTAATTCCCAGCTTAATTACAGTTAAAAAAAATTAAGATTACCACAGAAAGTAGCCGGAAGAGTAATGTTTATGGACGTCCTATATAGTTATATTTTGATTATGAAATTTTGCAGTGAGATTGAATTTATATTAAAGTTCAATTTATGCAGTAGAGCTTTAATGTTCATTGTTTAGCTATAAGAATACTTCCACTTCCGGAAGTAATCTCATGTTTGCTAAACTATATATTTAGTATGCTGGCATGTATACCTCCACCTGCCTTACCTTAACTCCACCAATGAAGACAGTGAGAGCCGTGGTGGTTCTGATCATTGAATTAATGATGGGGTTTTTCTCAAGTAAAGATGTCAAATTGTCCACGTTTGCATCCAGGTTGGAGAACAGATTTTTGTAAAAAGGAGTAGTCTGAAACAGAAATTCAAAATATTAAATAATAAAAATGGTGACCATTTTATTGCAGTAAAATGAATATTTTTATTTTATTGGAATATTCATCATTCTATATCAATGACCGGTAGCATGCAGCAAGCTAGCGTCAACCATCAAGGAGCAAATAATATATTTTATAATTCAGTTTCTGTGACGTAAACAGTATACAATAAGTAAGTTGCAATAATCAATTTACATTAATGAATGTTAAATTTCATATTTATATATTTTATGATCCTTGCTTTAGTACAGAAGTAATTTAATGTTTTTTTAGGAAATAAAATTACTAAATTCTGCAGAAATCTGATGGCTTTTAAAATATTGGTATACATTTTTACTTATGCATGCCACATAAATCACAGAACTCTTGCAATATTTTCGTCGAATATTCTAACTCACATAATTCGCGAGGCCCTCGAGTGTGTATCTCTCAGGTCCCTGACCCAGCATGCTTGGCAACTTGTTCTTCTCTAGTTTGGACACGGCCGCGGCGAGGATTCCGATGGCACTTTCTGCAGGGGGCATGCTCGAGTGTCCGGGGGTACCACGTACCGTCAGGTTTACCGTGAGAGAACCTTTCTCTGAGATACCGATCCTGTGGAAATTATAGATTTTTTAAAACCTCTTTCACCCAAAACATTAAAACCATTCTTAAAGATTTGACATTAATAAGGGAGTTTGATAATATTTTTTTCTATATTTTTACTACCATATCAAATTCATTATTGAAGAACTCTAAATTGAAAATGCTTCGATCTCTTTATCAATATTATGAAGGCAAATAAAAGGGAAGAATTGGAGTAATGACGTAATAACCATAGATCTAGAAGCATATTTAATTTAAAAAATAAATATTGCAACTAATATATTATATTTATGCTATAATTATAATAAAGTTTGTTTACTTCATTATACAAATAAATGTGATTATAATATCAAACAATTATTTTAATAAATTATACAATAAGAATTTATACTAAATTTAAATCTGTTTAATTTTTTTTTAACATGAAAATCATATTATAAATTAGTATTGACTCGGTTAGTGCCATGTTTCTTTTTATTGTAACTTACAGTGCAACATTTTTGTCGACTCCTGGAAAGATTTTGTGTATTATTGGATGTCCCTCATCAGAAATGAAGTCCAAACGGTCGATTCCTTTACTTTTCAAAAGGTCAGCAATGGAAGTTGCCCCTGCTCTTCCTCCAATCTGAGAAAATTAAGAAATAAATTAGTTTTGGTTCCAAATGTTTGACGGAGGCCCATTCAGGTATTAATTTCCAGTTTGCATCAAAATTATCGATTCCTTCTAATTACTATTATTGTCACGTGAATATACAATGAAAATTTTGTAATACAAAAAAGCCTTATTACTGATTTAATGCATGAAAACAAAATAATAATAATATTAATAATAAATAAATAAATTTTTATACCCCTTTCCGAAACAAAGGTGAGGAAATACATTAAAGGTGTTTCCATCCCCCACCCGTCACTCCCCTTCTACCTCAAATTTATCATGGAAAAAACCCTCTCCCACCCCTTCCCCCAGAGCCGCGCGCTAAATCCGCCCTTGTTCTTACCTCTTATCGGCAATGTAGCATTAAAGCAACCAAAATATTTAGTAAGTTATATAAAAAAATAAATATTATTATGCTTGAACATAAAAAACTGTGGATAATGTGCATGCAGTGTTTAATAAAATTAATAAAGCTTGTCCAAAAATAAATACCATGCATACGCATTAGCCAATTTTAGAGCAGAAATAAATTCATGAAAACATGTGTATCCTATTATGTTTAAAAAATATAGATAAGTTTATATTAATTCAACGTATTTGACATAGAGGATATATAGTTGATGCAAAAATTTCTGGTTTCGCCTCATGAAAAAATAGAAGTAATATTTTCTCTGACTGTCCTTCAAAATTATTAAGAAATCTCAATGTACCTCCTCATCGTGTCCGAAGGCCATGAAGAATGTTCTTTTAGGTTGTCCATTTTTCTTCAACATGAACTCAACTGCTTCTAAAATACCCTGAAATTAAAGTAGAGAACCTCATGAAAGATAAAAAAAAAACATTCCTGAAAAAGTTTAAAATAGCATTAAATTGATAATTTTTAAGAAGATTGAAATAAATTATGTATTATTAGTTGCAAAAAAATCAATATTTAGAAATGTTATGCAGGAATGTAGGAACATTATCATTCATGAACATAATATTCATCATGATTCAAGCATTGATACACAAATATTTCAAATATTTTGATTAAATAAGTTTCAATTTATGTCAATATTGCACATACTTATTTATTTAAAAAAAAAATATCATCAAAACCAAGACGATTGTTAAAATACACAATAAGCTTCTATACCTAATTTATTATAATAAAAACAATACTCAAAAATTCAAAATAATTGTAAAGTACTCACAAAAACACCCCCTTTATCGTCAATGGTTCCTCTACCGTAGATGAAGGTATTATTGACGATCTCTCCACTGAAAGGTGGTACCTCCCAGGCGTCAGGACTGGCAGGTACAACGTCCATGTGGGAACACAACATGAAGGGTAGCACGTTACTACAAGGTCGAGAACCGGTCACCGTGTACAGTAAGCTGTTCTTGGCAGTCACCTCTCGACTTATGAATGGAGACGAGTGGATCAATGGGTAACCTGAAATAAATATATTCATGCATTTATTAGTAACTGAAATATTATATATAATATACATACAATATATGCGTGACAATCTATCTTAAATGAATATATTGAATATAATATTCATGCATTTAATATCTTAATTGTTTAATTGTCGTGTTACCATATTTTTGTTTTTCTTAGTTTGTTCTTAGTGATATAATTAAAAAACATTGTTTTGTTTCGTGTTCTGCGTAAATTAGTTCATAAAATACATTTAATTCCTAAATGTAATAGAAATTATAATTGATGTAAATTCTGTATCTAAACAGAAACACCTTATTCCTTCTATAACCGATTGAATTTTATTCTAAATTACTTAACTCCAGGCACATATACATGGTCACTTTTACTGCATTAAATTTAAACAAAAATTGACGAAGTGTCGTGACTTAAAATTAATAATACATGTTGTCATTTTTGCTTAAATTTAATTTTACTATTTTTATTTTAATATATATACTACATTGAGTACATAGACTACATAGTGTTGTAAATCCAAGGTTTGCAAAATATAGTTGTCTTAGAAATAGTTATTTTTATTTATTTTTTTTTTTTTATTACTGCAGGAATTAATATTTAAATATATACGAATAAAAAATATGAAAATATAGTGATAATTTTTTAAATTATTTTTTGTAAACGTAATTTTTGTAAATAAAGAAAATGATCACCTATCCAACTATAACACCAACGCTCAAAGTTTCTTGATTTCTATGATCTGACGAGAACTCCCCAATGCACTCCCACTATAATACAGTATATTTGTTATTATTAATTAACATAACTCACTGCTGACGATGTAGTTGTGCAGGTCCAACATATTTTGTTTGTCTTGCAGAGAAGGTACGTCGAACGACACGGTCGGTATTTTGATGGCCCCCGCCAGCCTCTGTGCCCTCGCCATCTCCTGACCATCGTCCACTAACTCCGCAACTTCGCTCTGTCTACCATTGACGTCTCTGCGATATGTGGAGCGGAACTTTCCAGCGGAGGCTGAGAAGTGAGGCAGGGAGAAAATCTGGAAATTAACATCATTAATAACATGTTGATAAAAATATTATAAAATTAAGTATTTAAAAGGACTATATATACAATATCCAGTTCCCCTGGCTTTGGACCATTACACTTCCAGTTCATTAACAAAAGCTGTAGCGTCCATCCTGGCTGAGGTTTCCACGTTTTCCTCAATTGCAGGCAAATGTCGGGATGGATTGAAAGGCCGTGGCCACCCCGTTCCGGAAGAGCCCGTGAATCGCTCAAGTTAGGGTTTCGGAAGGTTCGGGGTTTCAAACTTAGTAAGTAGAAGTACCCAATAGTTTGATATGAGAGTACTTTATTTTACATGCATTTTAAAGAAAAAGAAAATCACTACTCAATTTCTAATTATTTATTTGTACATTACATATTATGCATACTGTGTAATTAAAATTCTGTTTCTTTATAATTTTGTATAAAACGCAAATAATTTACTATTTCTTAATATTATAATAATGGCATAATAATATTATACATAATATATAAATATTATAGTAATAACTCGAATCTCTTAACTTACAATAATTCACGTACTATAATAAATATGTAATAGAGAGTTCAGTTAAGTTTTTTTTTTTTAATAAAATATAACATGATAATGCAATTAAAAACTCAAATAATATACACTTTTTTACATTTGTTACATTTTATTTTTGTATAGCAATTGCTTAATACTCATTAATTGTTATTTTATTGTTAAGATGTGAAAAATAAATAAATAACATTACAAATAATAAATGGTATTTAAAAAATATGATTCTCGATAAGAAATGTTATCGAGTTAATTAAATATATAGGCGAAGCTAATTTGTTCACTAATTGCAAATAAGAACAAAATAACTTCATAAATGTAGCAATGGTTCTTTCTTACCCAATCAGCAGAAACAGTTATTACAAGCGAAGCCAGAATAAAAGTGACTATACGTGGAGATGTCATGGTGCTTACTACTGATCTATCACCATAGCGAAATCTCAGGTAATGCTCGCTATTATATAGTCATCTTAAAGAATAAACATAACCTTGCAAAGTCGTGCATTCCACTTTCAGTCCGACCTCGATTTGTTGTTTGCTGAGCAAAATTTGTAAACAAAATAAATTTTGACGATGTCATTCTTCCAATCTACTATAGCACAATTAATTTAACATTCCCTCCGGATGTAGCCGGAAGTTTGAAGTTTGTGACTGTTCTCTTTTAAATTCAGTTTTGAAACTACCCATATTGGTTTGCAGAGAAGTATTTGTCTTTTGTGCGAAAATACAATGCTCAAATTCGAATAGGAGAACCAGAAATATTACATTTCCGGTTTTAAGGAATGGAAATTTGATTATAATAGCTAGTATATATTACAACATTTTGGAACGTTTAATTTCAAACAAATGACGAGGAAAGCCATAATATTTTCGATAAACGAAAGCAACTTACATATTTCCTTAAGTATACGCTTCAAAAATGTACCCAATAGAGTGTTCGTCTCCAAAATTTGCGTGTTAGTGTTATTTTAAAATATGCCTTTTAAAAATAAGCTTTTAAAAAAAATGAGACTGAAATGACGTAACTCAAGTACTTCAAAACACCTCAGATTGATTCTCAATTGCACAAACTTTTGTTGACAAACGATTTTCATAAATGAGTAAACAAAACATTAAATTTGTGGACATTCTAAATTTATTTAATTAAATGGTTCACGAAGTACTCCCTCATCTCTATCCTTCTTTTTGATGTCATTACTTTTTGATTGAAGAACAATGTGTGGATCGAACGTATGAACATTTATTATTCTTTTTTTATAATATTAAATAATATTTGCCTAAATTATTGTGAAAATAATAAAATATAAAAATAAAGTTGAAAATTACAATAATAAAATTTGTTAATATATTAATTTTTAACAATAAAAAATTAATAATATTAATTATTCAATTTCAAATTCTTTTATCAATTTAAAAACTACATAAACTTATTTTACTTTTGTAAACGTACTACTTCAACTTTTGTAATCTCGTATTAGTCTATGGCTTCTTCCGGAATATGTGGGTTAAAAATTTATGGATAGAGAATTTTTTTTTTTCTTACTTTTTTAGATTCCTTTACTGCAGCAGAAACATTATCTGGAATAAAATAATTATTTTAATTTATTTTAAAAAATAAGGTAATTAAAATTATAATTTATATTTACTCTAGTCCACATAACTGTATAACTATAGCTAATTTCAGTAATTTCATAATATATAGTATACTCTAATGGCTAATGAATACCATCTTAAATCAAGCGATTATCTATACGTTTTCTTTTTAATTTCAATGTCAATTCAATAAATGCATAAATGGCTGAAAATTGTGGGTTTTTAATATTTTAGATTTCGTATAGACAGGAGCAGAAAAATTATTCACGCTCGTTGAAATATAATAAAATTTTAACTAGACCTGCTGAAAATGTATGGTAACTTAGCAAAATATTAAACAGTAGCTCGATCTCTTTCTATCCATTTTAATAATTATATCATATGTAGTCCAGTTAAAATTTTTCACTTGAATTTTTTGTTGCAATTTTAACATTTTTTTTTAATTTTTTTTTGTAATATGCAGTTATTGAAATGATTCGAAACTCCATTTCCTTTTTGGCTCCATTTTAGAGGTAAAATAGAATTAATAAATTATTTATTTACTAAAATAATTTATGAATATAAATGACAGTTAAGGATAAGAATGAACTTAAAAATGCAAACATTAGTCTGCTAAATAAATTATTATTAATTTAACTCCAACACTCACCGACGGTAGCGATGACCACCAAGATGGCGGCGAGCACCACCAGCCTGCGACTTTCCTTCATTACAAGCCTCTCGTCTGAGGAGACTTAATGGAAAGGTGAAATGTGGCACCAACTTTCAGTGTTATATATCTACTCGTCATGCAATCTGAGTTCGTGTGAGAAGCCATTATCGTTAGATAATATGCTTATATTCGTACAAGCCACAAATGACCTCAAATATTTTAACGTTCAATTATAATTATCATTATTGAATCTTGTATTCATACTTGACTACATTTGATTGATTATTTAACAAAACTCATTTTCGCAAATGACTTCCTGTAAAATATAATCAAAGCATGTAATTTTTTATGTAAATTTTGTAACTTAAGTTTTTATGTGTGCATTGGAGCGAAGACAAAAACGTCCAAGATAATAATGTACAACATGTCATATAACTTTTTAAAATATAATTATAAATATTTTGAGAATATGTTGTTAAAAATTAAAATATGCTGTAAAAAGTAAATTAGAATTTATTTAAGGGTCATTCACTCATTAACCAACCAACATCGCTGAATTTATCATCAAATCCATTAAATAAAATGTTTGAACGTTTAAATTAATTACAAGGTTATTGAGATTAATGTAGTACCGCTACCACATTGTAATATATAATATATACGACTTAAAATATAATAAATTATATATATTAATTATATTAAGTTATATTATTTTAAATTGTTTTTTCACCATGTTTGAAACAAAATTATTTTTGGTTTCTCTCCTACTTAATATTTGACTTTTATTTTATAAGTACAATTCTTAAATTTGGTAATGTTTGTCAATAAATCAAAATTTATTAAGAGTTCATATGAAACGAGTGCAACTAAATTATTGTTGTGGTATTGTCTTTGTTGTTGTTTGTCACCTGCAATAAGATTTTTGACACTGGTAATAATGAAATTACTGAATAAGGATTATGTTTCAAATTATTATTCTTGTTAAAAAAATGTAAATTTATAAGTTAACTTTGTATGACATTTTTATTAATTTAAAAAATTTATTACCGATCTTTATTATGCGTTTAGTTTAAATTTGCAAAAAAAATACACCATGTTTTTTCTCTCAATCAATTTTATTATCAGTTTATCAATGAGTACAATGAATACAATGATGGTAAAAGGAGATGACATTATAACATTGATAATAAATTAAACAGCTTATAGAATAGTATGAAATAATTTTGGTAACGGGAGTTTTACGTGAATTATATAAAGGATTATAGTACACTTAGTTTTTTAAATTAAAATAATGGAAAGTGCCTATTATACCGTAAGTGGAGTAATTATTAAATTAATTTGTTTATTTTTATATGTACAGTTATAGCCAATAAGACTGGATCACTTCTCATACTGCAGTGTTGAAGTGTCCACTCACTTGGCTTATGTGACAACACTGTTGGAGCCCAGATAAAGTGACACACAGTTGTCTCCTTCACCTCCTCTGAGTGTACCTAGCTACAAAAACAGGCAGCGTTGCCGGTTAGCACTTTATTGGTTGCTAGTGTTGCTACTCTGACTCATGCATATCAAGTGTCCCAGTTTTATTGACCATAACTGTATATATCTCAAGACAGAACAAACTTTCTTCTTACATGGATTTGAAGATACAATTTTTTTATACATTTGTAATTTTGGAACAGGTTAGAAGTGCATGGATGCTCACAAACAGCATCGAAACTTTCATGAGAGTGTACTCTATTTAATAATAAGAGGAGGTGGCTGCCATCTCAGCGTTTCTGATGACTCGGTAGTAAAAGTTGACGGCACGTTGGTAGTTTTGAATGGAGATCCTCTCGTTGTTTCCATGGTAACGGGTCAGGTCAATGGGCTCAGCGAGGTTTGGGAAGAAGCGGTAGATTTGGTCAGATAAGTCCAAGTAGAACGTTGTGTCAGTGTTGCCAACCGTGCTTCCTAAAAACCATATTTTTTGGATTAAATGGACAACATACATGAAATTTTTTTATTGCCGAAATGAATAGAGGGTACCAAATTATGCTACTCTAAATTTTTTCAGATTTTTTTGAAACCCAGAACTATTTTTAAATAATTATTGAAAGTGCGGCCACGCCCCCTGGAGGCGTTAATAGGCGTCTCATGTCTATCTTTTTTATTAAGGATTAAGGGTGCCAACCTAACTTGCAGAACTTTCAATAATTATTTAAAAATAGTTCCGGGTCTCAAAAAAATCTGAAAAAATTCAGAGTAGCATAATTTGGTGCCCTCTATTCATTTCTGCATTAAAAAATTTTCATGTTTGATGTCCATTCACTGAAAAGGTTAAAGCAGTGGTATTTATTTTATGGTAAATGTTGGAGTGTTGAGGTCCACTCGCCTGACTGATCTAATAATGGAATCAGATAAAGTGACTGGTAGTCATTTGCTCAGAGTTTACTTAGCCACAATAATAGACAGAAATTCCTCTCAAAGCGGAGAATGTGGCTATTCTATGACTTTGAGTCAAGTTTCCCAGTCTCATATTGAATTGATTACTTTAATTAAACATAAATTGTAAAATTTGTTAAATATTATTTTTTAAAATTTATAATTTAATAAATGTTGCATCCATATTTTATTTTAATTTTATTCAAATTTACTTCTAAATAAACACCAAACAAAATAAAGAACGATACTTAATTATGTATATAAGTTCCTACCTGGTACGACTACCGTGTCTGGGAACGCCTGCTCGATACTCTTCTTGATAACTTGATATCCATGAGCATCGTTTTCAAAAGGTGATTCCGGACTTGGCTCCCGCGATGAAATAATTTCAATATTTACTCGCGGATCGTTGATGATGCTTCTGTCAAACTCCAATATTTCATCGACAGTTTGACTTGGGTGGATGCGATGGTTGACAACAGCAGTTGCAATAGCTGGAACCACGTTATTCTGCAAATAAACATAAATGTGTAAGTGTGGTATCTATCAAGGTTGGCTTTATACAGGTTAAGCCACGTGCGTATTTCGTGCGTCATTTTTCCACTATTTCCAGGACCCATTGCACCGCGAAAATTCAAAAATAGCATTGCATCATGGGCGCATTTAAAGTTTCGCGGCACGATGGGTCCTGGAATACTTGAATCTGATTGGCTAAGCCCGTTAACATTGGTCAAATTGGAGGCTTAACCTGTATAAAGCCAACCTTGGTATCTATAATATTATATGTAAACATACTCTCATATATATAGTATCACCAAAGTACGGGGTTAGTAATGACGTAATTATTTGGAAAACAAATTCTATTTTCCCATCCAGGGATAAATTATTGCTTCTTTTTACGTTATGATTTCTCTGACTTTGCACTTGCTTTCATTGAAGGAAAAAAAAAGGTTTCCACGTTTCCCTCAGCCACTGGATGGATTCATTATGCAGTAACTAGCTACCTTATTTCAGATTATCCCACGAAACGCGTGCTATAGGTGCATGTATTCAGAAGGTTTGATCAAAAAGTATATTATATAGTAATTAGATTTATGTCCACCTCTGGACACCACAAACTTAACTTTGTAGGCGTTAACTTGAAGTTTATTTAGGCGTGATTAACCAAAATTGTTTTAAAGTTAATAGACTTATCGAATGCAATCTGATGCATCTCTTTGTCTATTGGAGTTGCAGCTAGTAAGTAATGTAGAAGTGCTATCCAGAAATGTACGTGGCTATTGTTATAATAACTAAAAAAAAGGAAACAGTAATGCAAGACAAAATAGTAAAGCTTAATACCGCGTCCCCACTTTTGAAGATAGTCAGAGCTGTGGTGGTTCTGATGACAGCGTTACCGAGAGGGCTTTTCTCCATGATCGAAGTTATGTACTCATTATGTTCATCAATGTTGGCATAAAGCTCTTGATACTCCGGACTAGCCTGAAATGTGAATTGCATTTTTAGAACGACAAATAGGATGAAGTTTTTTTTTATTAATCTTGAGTAACTCAAGTATTGGTAATTATATTTTTACCATTTTATTACCCCCAACATCGTGCTTCAAGAAATTGTGACGTCACAGTCTTGCAAAATTTAACACACAACAGGTTTCATGAACATGACGTCACACAGTGTTTTGTTGACATATTAAGGTAGAGATAACGTCGGTCAGCTGTTTTTTTTTTTAGCTACATTTGATTAACATGTAAACTTTAGCAAATTGACAAAAATTCTGAAATTTTTTTGAGAGGCAGATATTAGTGCCTAAAAGCCATAGAAAAAGTTTCAAAACAATTTAACGAGCCGATTTTTTTTTAAATTAATTTTTTAGTTTGTCTCTCCATCATGGGAAAGCCCTGCATGTGCTGAAAATTAAATAAATTAATTAAAAAAAATCGGCTCGTTAAAGTGTTTTGAATTTTTTTCTATAGCTTTTAGGCACTAATATCTGCCTCTCAAAAAAAATTCATAATTTTTGTGAATTTGCTAAGGTTTACATGTTAATCAAATGTAGCTAAAAAAACAGCTGACCGACGTTATCTCTACCTTAATATGCCTGCATGTTCATAAACCGAGCAGGGTTTACGAACAGACTTAATAAGTCTATATACATATATATTATATAAACATTGATGCATGTAACTAAAGAAATACTGTTACTCGAAATTTCGGTCTTACGTAAGGTGCAAGGCCCTCAAGGGTGTATCTTTCAGGTCCCTGACCCAGCATGGTTGGTAACTTGTTCTGCTCTAGTCTGGACACGGCCGCGGCGAGGATTCCGATGGCACTTTCTGCAGGGGGCATGCTCGAGTGTCCGGGGGTACCACGTACCGTCAGGTTTACCGTGAGAGAACCTTTCTCAGCGATACCGATCCTGTGGAGAGCAGGAACAAATAAAATTATTGATGTTTTGTTTCATGTCTTTCACGTATTGAAAATTCATGAAACTTTTCCTTGATTTTGACTGTGAGACATCTTCAAAGACGAATACAACTTTCGAATTTTGGATGCACATGACAACCCGGATAAGCGCAACGTAATTTGTCATTTACGGCAATTTCTATTTGAAATATGATGCTAATGTAAGAAGTATTATGATGACACGGTGCTAAGAAATTTCTATTTATTGGAGTGGATTTTTCCAAAATATATTACTTTTAAGATTTTTTAAAATAACATATTTAAATTCTATTTTTAATTTTAATTTTAAACAAATAACAAGAAACTAGACTAGTCTACATCTATTATGATATAAATTTAATATTAATTGCACAGCATATTTAATTAAACATGTATAATTATAACAATTATAAAATTATTTACAGTTGATATATAATTGTTAATAAATAAAAATATAGTTGCAAAATTTTAAAAAATGATTGTACATTTATTGTACAAATTTTTCAAAATTCAAATCATTAGACAGAAAGCCCTGTTTAAGTGCATAATTATGGTTTTGTAATTTTAAAATCTGGAAAAATTTAAAAATGAATAATTTAAAATGTAACAACATATATAATACTTGAAAGTAAAAGGTAGTTCAATATGTTAATACAGTGACACTTACATTGCTACATTTTTGTCGACTCCTGGAAAGACGTTATGTGTGATTGGATGTCCCTCGTCAGAAATGAAATCGAGATGATGTATTCCTTTACTTTTCAGTAGGTCAGCAATGGATACCGCACCGCTTCCTGTAACCTGGGGAATTCAATTTAATTTATTATTGTTATAATATTAGTCTTGCATTTAAGAAAAATTACGTCATATATGTGGCAAATTCAAGGCGCAATCTAAAGCTTTTGTACCATCAGTAAGCTCGCTTGACTTATAAGTAATGTAAAGGTTCAGGTTTCAGGTAATGTGACTCCAAAACCTCTATAAGTTATTAGATGCTGAATTCGATTCCAGTACAATTATTTTCATCTTACATTAAAGGACTTTTTAGCGCTTTTTAGGTTTCAGTACATTTAAGCGTGCTAATTAAGGGTAAGGTAACGCCACCAATGTTAAAAAAAATCCCTCTCACAAAAATTCTGAAAAAAATTTAAAATGTTCTCCTCTACACCCCCTATCAGTAGCTAAAATATCAGGTATACAAATACGATCTAGTTTTTGAGTTATAAATTTTTAAAGTTGACTACTTTAACATGGAGAAATGAAAATCCCATGTTAAATTAGTCAACTTTAAAAATTCATAACTCAAAAACTAGATCGTATTTGTATACCTGATATTTTAGCTACTGATAGGGGGTGTAGAGGAGAACATTTTAAATTTTTTTCAGAATTTTTGTGAGAGGGATTTTTTTTAACATTGGTGGCGTTACCTTACCCTTTTAAAGCTTATTTTCAGTACTTTTTGCACTTTCAAGGACAAATTTAGGACAATAAATAGATTCAATAAAAGGAAAATATTTGTCTTTTTTTCTTAAAGTATCTAAAAAAAGTATACTATTTTTATAAAAAACAAAATAGGTATGCTCTTTAGCTTATATATGGGATTTGTATGCTATTCAGGGGTACACCTCTATGAATCCGAAAGTAGAATTGAGGCTTTGGGGTAATTATTGGTGGCTTCTGTCCTAGTCTAATTTACCTTAACTATACAGTAATATTAATTTTAATAAAATTCGTGGTGAAGATATTTTATAATATTTAAAGAATTTAGAATTTCATGTTTTTGAGCGACACATACAGGAGAGTCTGTTGTTATTTCGGGAAACATAATGTATTTTCGACATCAAAATTTTTTATCACAAAAATGGATAGAGGGTGCAAAGTTATGCCATTCTGTTTTTTTTTTTTTTTTCAGATTTTTTAAAGACCAGGAAGTATTGCTAAAAAGTTTCGCCGAGGTCGGGTTTGAACTAACATCCCTTTAAGGTCCTATCCTTTTATTAGGAGCGGCGTCAAGGAGCGTCTCTCTCTGTAATTTCAATAATTTTTTTAAAAATAATTTCCGGACTCTAAAAAATCTGAAAAAAATCGGAGGACTCGCCATCTATTCCTGCAATAAAATTTTTTGAGGGCGATACTCCATTTTATTCTTCTGGAACCTTGATCAATTTTCTAGGACACAGAGGTCTCTCTGATACAAAGAATGGTCTCATTTTGATGTCGTACCTCCTCATCGTGTCCGAAGGCCATGAAGAATGTTCTTACAGGTTGTCCACTTTTCTTCAGCATAAACTCAACTGCCTCTAAAATACCCTGAAATTTAATATATTATTATTATTTCTTTTTAATTCTCAAAGGCTTTGGTATATATTGCATTTTAATATTTAACTAGATAAATTTCAACTAGTTTTTAAGTCTATTATTTGAATTATTAAAAATCAAGGTCAATATATTTAATTATTTATTTTTTATTTGCCTTTGGGTAGTTTTATTTTTGTCATATAATCATTTACTTATTTTTGTTATTTTTTTATTTCACTTCCCCCACTATTATAGTATTAATTAACTTAATTAAAAAAATATTAATATCGTATTTATATTTAAACGATTTGCTGATATTTACATTAACTTTAAAACCCATTTTTTGAATCATTTTTTTTTTTTATTTTTTACTCACAAAAACTCCGCCTTTATCATCGATGGTCCCTCTTCCATAAACGAAGGTTTTGTTCACAATTTGTCCACTGAAAGGTAACACATCCCAGTCCTGAGGGTTATTGGCAGGTACCACATCCAAATGGGAGCACAGCATGAAAGGTACCGTTCCTCTTTGTTTACCAGTCACGGTGTACAGTAAGCTGTTCTTAATTGTGACTTCTCGACTTATGAATGGAGATGAGTGGATAAGAGGAAACTCTGAAATAAAATGTTAAGATATTGAGAAAATAAAACTAGGTGGAGAACATGATACCGGTGGGACCATATAAAATGTCTATACACAGGTCTTATGGACACATCATAAAAGACGTTTGGCATCAAGGTATTAGTGATAAGAGAAGCAAAACATCGTCTGATTCACTCCTCAAATTCAATACACATCTTTGCCGATATCATGTAAACAAATAGGCATTTTTTATGGTTCTTTCAGTACCTATACCTACTTTTATTAATTAATTATTTTCTATTATAAAATTAGTTTCTCTTTTTATGGGTCTTGTACGCATTGAGCAGTACAAAAAATATTTAATATTATAATTTCTTATGTTTTTTATTACACAAATAGTGTACATATAATAATATAATATATTATTATATTAAATTAATATATATTCAATGGACAAGTAGCATCAATTTTTTTTATTAGCTCAATCGAAAGAGGGAGTCGAAAAATACACCTGTGAATTTTATGAGATTTTTATTTGTACTACATCATGGCTAAAATAGAGATGTAAAGAGGCCACTTGACCGAGAGGCGTCGCCCGTGACGCCTGTGACGTCACTGAACTGTCCGGTCAAACAAACGATCGTCTATATAACACTTGTAAACAATAAATTAATTGTTGCTTGTTTTCATAGCAACGTGGTTGTTTAGAAGCGTTACAAAGTCGATTGTTTGTTTGACCAAACAGTTCAATGACGTCACAGGCGTCACGGGCGCTGCCTCCAGGTCACGTGACCTCTATTTTAGGCATGGTGAAGTACAGATAAAAATCTAAAAAAATTCACAGGTGTATTTTTCGACCTCCTCTTTCGATTGAGCTACTAAAAAAAATTGATGCTACTTGTCCATTGATAATTACCACTATGTACAATTCCATATTATTGTTAACATAATATATAAACAATGTTCGGCAAGATTGTGTAAAATTTTGTACTGTGATTGATTGTTTAAAAGAACAAAAATATTATTTAAATTAACACTATAGGGGCATATTATACATTTTTTTTTCAAATACTTTACAATGACACTAACTATGATTATAAGTTATAAGCCTTAAAATCAATGGCAGTAACCGTGTTGTAAAAAAAACTGATTTTTCCCTGGTTAAATCTTTCATAACTGGTACCTAATACTCACTGTCAATTATATATTGGTGCAGTTCCTTCAGATGTTGTTCCTCGTTATCAGAAGGGATGACGTTTGACACGGTCGGTATTTTGATGGCCCCCGCCAGCCTCTGTGCCCTCAACATCTCCTGACCATCGTCCACGAGGTCTACGACCCTCGGGCGACCTCTACCCTCCTTGTTGAAAACGCTGTACTCTCTACCATGAGGACGGTGTAGGGAATTCACCTGGAAATGGTATATATAGTCTTTATATACTGTATAAATCAAATATATATTTTAATAGTTATAGTATTTTTCATGAATTCTAATTTTTTTAACAAAATTCTGTAGCAACAATAATGTTTACAGCTCTGAATAGTCAAAGCAAAATAAAACTTCATGATTTTTTATGTATAAATATTTGCTTTATCTTGAATATCTTGGCTTCTAAATAATTTTTTGACATTTTTATAATGTTTAATTTATTTTCTCCATAAATTTAAAAAATGAGCTGCATGCGAGCATTATACGTATTATAATATTACAAAACTTCTCTAGCAAATTTAAAGATTTTCAAGCTTGCAAAATTATGCATGGCAAGCAATATATATTTCATAATTTAATTAAAAAAATATATTATTTAATTTGAATAGCTAATTTAGATTTTGAAATCACGTTTAGAGAACAATATATAAATAACTAGCCATCCCTATGGTTGCATCCACATAGAATATCAATGAATATTTTATTATTATAATGATTGATTCTGCATTCAGCAGCTAGCTATTAATTCCATAGACATTTCTTTTCATGGGAAATAATATTATTAATTTTATGTCTTAAAATTCCCATCCACATAAATATGTTCGTAAATTCACAGTTAATTCATAAATTAAGGACATGAACTATCAGTACAGAGAACACAAGGTTAATCTGATTCATAATTCATAACTCATTTATGAATCATGAAAAAAATTAATTTACTCCATACATTCCATATATATTTACCCAGCCTGCAGATGCAGATATTACAAATGAAGTCAGCAGCAATATTACTAGACGAAGAGACACCATGGTGCTCAATGTAGATGCTATACTGTCTTAAGGATAATGCTATAGGTGTTATATATACACCGCTAAGTGTAAACATATTATTATAATGCTGATGTTCAAGTCTGCACTATTTTATAATACGTAAGCCAAGTCTAGACATATTGACATATTTTTTTTCGCTTAGAATTGAAATAGCTGATTTGCAAATCTGCACTATAGTCTTATAATACGTAAGCTAAGTCTAGACATATTAACATCATTTTCTTTTTTGCTTAGAATTAAAATATAATATAAATATTGTCAGCGTTAAATATGTCAAGTAACTTCTATAAATGTTAATATTTTATGATTTTTTTTTATGTAGGAAAATGCAATTTAGTGATAATGTTACTATGTATTATATATATATATAATTATGTATTATTTAAGTATAAAACATCATCTCTTGCAATATATGCATTATTTTGTAAAACGTATTAAGCCTGCTTCATACTAATAACACATTTTTCTTAAAAGAACAATTTAAAAATGTAATTATAAACATATAATAATGTCAGCGTTAAATATAATTTCTATAATATTTATGTCTCGTAACTTTTATATATTTTATGGAAATTTAATTTGTTTCCTCGCACTACTTAAAAGGTAGAGATAATAGGAATCAGCTGTTCGACGTAGTCCCCTTTGATTAACATGTAATTTTTAAAATTCACAAAAATTCTGATTTTTTTTGAGAGGCAGATTTTAGTGCATGATTAGAAAAAATTAAAAAACAATTAAACTAGCTGTTTTTTTATCATTTTTTTTTTCAGCATAAAAGGCTTTCCCATGGAGAAACAAACTAAAAACTTAAATTAAAAAAAAAAAATCATATCGTTTCATTGTTTTAATTTTTTTTCTAAAATCTGCCTCTAAAAAAAATATAAGAATTTTTGTGAATTTGCTTAGGTTTACATGTTAATCAAAGGGGGACTACGTCGAACAGCTGATTCGTGTTATCTCTTTCTAATTAGTTAGTCAAAGTTATACATTTACTTTTTTTAATTTAATAATTAATAATTATTTATATATACTGTATTATACATGAATGTTATATTATAAAAAAAAATAGCAATGCATCATGCAGTGACATGCAAGATCACAAACAAAATGATATGAAACTTTAATTGTTAAATTAATAATTAATTACTATTATTTTCTCTTGTTAATGAATCTTATTTTGTTTGTAAGAATCATAATAATAAATGCTTAATTAGAGGTAAAAAAATAATTACATAAATTTAAGTCAGTCATACAGGCTCTGAGTTGTTATTTATGTTTTCATTAGGGATATGTGGTTATATATAAAAAATAAAAATTGACTGATATGTGGTTATAAAATAAAAATAAAACTGTCTTAAAAAAAAATACAAACAATACATTGATTGTTTTATATTTTATGCCTAAATGTGCAGTCACAATTAAGTAGTAATATTTAGAATAATATCTTAATTACCCATAAAACATGATTTTAAGTGTATTTTTTAGTCCTTTCTTTAATTCTAGTAATTATTATTTCTTTTCATTTTTTTTTAATGCTTTATTTTTTGTATTAAAAATAATATAGAGCAATATCATTGTTAAGAATATGTACATATTTTTTTTATTTATACTACAACATTGTACAAAGTAATTAATTGCGACAACCACAAGAACGATGATGACCTCCATGGTTACGTCTTGTATGACCTCCGTGACCTCCTTGTTTATGTCCTAGAACATTGCCATTGTTGCAAGTGGGTGAATGTTCCTGGAAGGGACCAACAACTCCTCCATCAGTTGATTCATCTGAGTAGTCATCTTTGTTTAAGCGACGGCCTCTTCCTGAACCATATCCACTTCCCGAACCTCTTCCTGAACCATGTCCTCTTCCTGAACCAGACCCAGATTCTGAATCAGAAACAGAATCTTCTGGAATAATAACCCTCCTTCTTCCTGGAATCTTACAAATATAACGTCCTGAAGATTTTCCAGGCTTTCTTCTTACAGTTCTTTGAGCTAAAATTCCTTCAGCTGAAGTATCTACATTACTAGCAGGTCTAGGTGGACAGTTCACTTCAGGTTTGTACCTGTTACCGACCAACTTCAGGACTTCTGCGAATCTTCCTGCGGTCTCAAGGGCTTGGAAAGCACTACCCTTAACTTGGGTTCTACCAGTATCTTTAACGTCAGCATTTACATTAGTTCTGGGACGACCACAAGGACCGAATTTGAGTTTACCGCCAACTTTAGCGTTAATGTTACGGTCAAAATTTACAACTGCACTTTTGGAGTCTAGTCTTTGATTTGATCCGTTAGAGCCACCTCCGGAACGACGGGAATTACCCTGTGAAATAAATCAAGGATTATTATTTATTATCAAATGGGCTTTATTTTTGGTATTTCATAAATTTATTACTCAATCTTTTTCTGGAGAATAGAAAGGAAATCGAATTAAATCAAAAGATGATTCGTATATTAAGTATATATATACCACCACTGCAAAAGATTGACAGGAAGAGATTTATTTTGATTTATTTCAATGGAGTATCGACATAATTTTTTTTTTATTGCAGAAATGGATAGAGCGTGCAAAGTTATGCTACCCTGATTTTTTTTTCAAATTTTTTACAGCCGAGGAAGTATTTTTAAAAAATTATTGAAAGTCCTTTTTGTGACGTCACGCGGCGGCAAGCCCTATATTTTTGTTAAGGCGCGGCGTCTCGTGACGTCACAAAAATAACTTTCAATAATTTTTTAAAAATAATTTCCGGGCTCTAAAAAATCTGTAAAAAATCAGGGTAGCATAAATTTGCACGCTCTATCCATTTCTGCAATAAAAAATATTGATGTTTATACTCCATCATTCATTGGTTCGAAGAGTTCTTTAATTTAAAACTGTTTTATAAATTTTAATAATAATAATTAAAAATAGTACGTAATTTAAATGCATAACAAATTAAAATTAAATTTATGTACATTTATAAATTTTAAATTTTTTTATTTAAGTAGATAAAAATATTTTTTTTTCATTGAAATTTTTGTATGTATATACTGTATAAAAAGTTAATAAATTTTAATGAACCTCCATCCTTGAAGCCAGAAAAATACAGGACAAATATTTTAAAAAAACAATTATTAAAAAACAACTTTGCAAACAAAATATTAATATTTACATAATATTTACAAAAATAAATATGCATGTAATTCCTCCTGTATCTACAAAATAAACTTGTTCACTCACCCCGCAGCCAGCAGACACGACTACAATCAAGACGGCAAGCACCGCTAAACGTAACGACACCATTTTGGTGCTCAACTCGACGTCTCTTTCTCAAGCTGGAGAACTAATGATGCTTCTCTCTCAGTCGCCGCCAATTTATATCTCCCGATAAAAAGTTCCGCATTCTGTATGTGACTTCTAGTTACTAACATTTTTAAATCTTATCTAAACACTTCAAATCCAAATATATCCTAGAAGAGTAAAAATAACACATATATATGAGACATTCTAAGCTTGGATTCTTTCTCACTGTCAGTTGATTTATAATTATGGTCTTTTGCTGTAGCGCACTATCCTCACACATGCAAAAATACATTACAGGCTTTCTTAGCTTTTGTAATTATTAATAATTGTAAATAATTTTGTGGTAAATATGTCTCTGATGTGCTTATATTGATTGTACAATAGAAATGCAATGAAAATAATAATGAATTATATATGTTCTTTGGGCAATCGATGTACATGGTAATGTTTTGGACTTTGTGCGTATATAACACTTTTCAAATCCTCTCATTTGCCTGGTTGTGACTGAGGAAAACATAAGGAACTGATTAGGATGAAATTGAAATTATTTCATACATTAAATTAATAAATGTTGTAATCAAGTATTTCAGAATCATGCCATTGCATTTTTTATGGCAATAGAAATTATTTTTTAAATTCTTTATATTAAATATAATTATTGAAAGTTAAACCAATGCCTCTGCAATGCGTGGAGGTGTGTAATATGTCCTGTTTTCTTACTTATTTACTAAGGAGCCTTTCAGACTGGTACTTTCATTTTTTAAGGTAGAGATAACACGCCCAATGTTAAAAAAAAAAAACATTCATAAAAATTATGAAAAAAAATTATAATGTTCTCCTCATCTCCTCAACACCCCCTATCAGTAGGTAAAATATCAGGTATACAAAAACGAGCTAGTTTTTGAGTTATTAATCTTTAAAGTTGACTAATTTAACATGGAGAAACGGAAATTCCATGTTGAATTAGTCAACTTTAAAAATTAATAACTCGAAAACTAGCTCTTTTTTGTATCCTGATATTTTACCTACTGATAGGGGATGTAGAGGAGAACATTTTAAATTTTTTCATAATTTTTATGAATGGGATTTTTATTAACATTGGGCGTGTTATCTCTACCTTAAAAAATAGTTAAATAACAAAAATAGGTTTTGAAGAATAATAAAATTATTTATGTATTTTTCAATCGATAAAATTACGGAATGTAATCTTGATTGATGTATTTAAAAAGTGACCAATAAAAAAATAAACCTTTAATTAAAATAATAGCTAGTAAAAATAAATCAATTAAATACGTTCTTAAAAAAAGGAAATAATATTTATTAGTAAAAAGTTACATACAATAAAGTTGCGTATAAAAAATAATGTTCCCAATGAGTCTAAATATTATATGAAATAATAGGTAGTGAGTTAGGTATTTACTACTAAATATTGAACATTTGGTATAGAAATGAGGTAGCCTGCAATCGTCAGTCTTTTTCATTATATTTTGCTATTGAAAGCCTAAGATTTACAGTTCATTGCATAAAAAAACTAGAATTATAGAAAATGATTATGTTTTGACACTACAGTTGGGGAAAGTTTTCAAAGTATAGAGATTACACACGTATCTTAATTAAAATTAAATTTTACACAAAATACATAAATATCTCTATATTATGCTATTTTTGAGGCTTCGATATTTCGTTTTTAAATTTAAGCAGCATTAGTTGAGTTGCTTAATTTCACGGAAAAGTTCAAAAATTATTTGCCAAGTATTCATTTAAGTACATTATAATTATTTTTCTCCCCCCTCTTGAGTACGAGTTTCGGATGCATTAAATATATCCATAATTTTCAAAAATAATAATCACGAATTTCAAATATATAATAATTACAAGATAAAATGATTTTTTAAGTGCTAGAAAACAAAGAGTATTATAATAGGAGTTAAAAATTAAATTTAATAGAAAAAAGTAGCTGTTATTATTATTATAGAAATTATTTTCAATGTATCATAACTATCCAGGTCTTTGCATTACTTCAAAATATTTTAAATCTAAATTGCTGCAATAAAAATATTTTATTTGTTATTCTCAAAACTATTACGAAATAAACCAATCCATTATTTTTTTAGTTACAATTATCTCGATACATTCTTATTGTATCTGATATATTTGTAATGAAAATTGCTTCATTTTAATCTCAAACTCCCTTCAACACATGCATCCGAGACAAATGTATTCTTAGTTGAAAATTTGATATTTCCCACAGTAGGTGTTACAAAAATGAATAAACCATTCTCAATAATATTTTTGACAAATTTGATAGAGGATGAATATCATCCTTAAAGAGAATAAAAGAGACATTGAAAGATAAATTTCAACTCAGGATACTATTTGTTAGATTTTTTATTATTAATTGTTTACTGTTAGGGGGCATTCACAAAGCACTGTAGTACAACTTTCTCCTAGATTTTTAATTAAATCGAATACTGAACATAGTATTAAACTATTGACTAAACATACTACTAAAAATGTGGACTTAATCAGTTCTAACGTATAGGTTAAACATAAACACTAAATTAAACCAACATTTTTTAGTACTTTATTTAACCATATTTAGCACTGATCCCTGGATAAAAATCTAGAATAAAGTGAGACTAAAGTGCTTTGAGAATGCTTGAAGTCCATTTTACTACTCTATATTGGGCACAGACTCGAGGACAAGTTCAGAATTCTTGATGATTCGGTAGTAGAAGCTGACGGCACGACCGTAGTTAGCCACGGAGATCCTCTCGTCGTTTCCATGGTAACGGGCCAGGTCAATGGGTTCGGAGATACTCGGGAAGAAGCGGTAGATGTTCGAGGTGAAGTTCAGGTAATGCTTCATGTCCGTGTTGCCGATAGATACACCTGGGACAAAAGGAGATAAAGGATTAATACGTTGATTTTTTTTTGTCAAATCACAATTTCGTATTTCTAAATACGAATTATTCACTTAAGTTTGAAACACTGAATTTTCCAAAACTTGAACGATTCGTTAGCTCTTCCAAAACGGAAGGGGGGCATGAAATTACAATCCATCCTAAAATCTGTCTGTGACTCAGGGAACGTGGAAACCTCAGCCAAGATGGACGCCAGCTGTGGCTTTTTTGTCAATGGACTGAAAGTGCAATGGTCTGTAGCCAGGGGAACCACATGGTGGAAAAAGCAACGATTTAATACGTGGTGGGAAACGTGATTTTTATTGAAAATGGTCACCAATCCACTTACTAAACACGCTCAATGTTGCTTGACTTCAGTGATATGGTAATATTAAGTGTAATCAGGGAAGAGAGATCTGCCCCTTCCCTTGTTAAATATTATAATACAAAGCATCACATTGCATTTATTTTAAAATATATCGTCCAGTGCAATGGTTCTATGCTTCTGTGCGCGATTCGTATTACAAATTACAGCTAATGAAATACATTTAGTAGTCTTACATTTTAATTTCAATTCCAACACTTCATTGATTTTTTTCAGAGGTAATAATCAAAATTGATGTGCGAGTTTTAATTATATTTTATATAAAAAATATTTTTACTTGAAAGGTAAACAAATTAATATTAAACAAACAAATTACCAGCAGTTAAAAAAATCGTAGCAATTGAAAAAAATTAAAATAATTTACAATTTTTTTTTTTAAATTATAAATTTAAAATAATATAAATTATTAAATATTTGATTAGTTTTTAAAAAAATATTTAAGCATTTTGTAGAATAATTATTAAAATTTAAAATCAGCAGATAAGTGCATATTTATATTGTATTACAATTACTTATAATTATGAAAACGTATATGAATTTGTTAGTTTTTTTTTTTTTTAGAACGAATATAAACGTATTTGTATTTATGCAACGACTGAATACTGAGTAAAAAATTCTTGATTTTATTGCACTCAAAATTAAATTTAAGGTAGAATATACGTATTACTTTACTTTAATTCTTAATTAAATTATTATTGCATTATATCATTTTCTTCCCCTTGTTTTTTTAAAGTTTTTTTTTCAATTTTTCAAGATTCAATTTCATTTCATGTTTATTGCATTGGAGTTTCCTTATAACAGAACATTTTTATAATATAATATTAGCAAAATTATAATATATGAAAACTGGGATTCAATCAAAATCTTTAATATATAGTAATGAAATAAAAACTTTCCCGCCTTTTTCCTACATTAGTATTAACATTATTGTACTCCAGTTTACTTACTCCTCTCATTCTAAATATTTGTCAAGCACCCTAGTGCCCTGACCTTTTGTGGCCAACCATCCTACCTTTTCTATAACTATTCTCTTAGGCTTGAGTCCATGACCAAATTTCTGGGGGAAGGGAGGAAGGGTTGTCTCCATAAGGCCAATGTTAAAAAATTTGGAGTGGGAGAAATGCTTAATAGCCCATTTTAATCCAAAATTTCAGGGTGAGGGGAAGGCTGAACACCCCCAGTCCTCTCTGCATCTGGGTTAGATATACAGGAAAGCAAAAAAGGACATATACGCCTATTTATATGAAAGGCCATTGACTTCGCGCTACTAGAAAACACCCTGAGACTCACCAGGCACGACGATGGTGTCCGAGAAAGTCTGCTCGATACTGGTGCGCACCATGTGGTAGGGGAGGTCGTCAGGACCGAAGGGCGAGCTGGGGTGCGGCTCCCTCGTGTCCACCGTATCGATGAGGACCCGCGAGTCATCCACCACCTCCGTAATGAAGTCCAGCACGTCTGCCACGCTCTGGGAAGGGTGGATGCGCAGGTTCACCATGGCTGTGGCGGTGCCGGGAACAACGTTAGACTGAGGAAGGAAATGTAGGTTAGGAACATGTTGAATGTTAACAATGCATTGTAGAAAGGGAGTATTATAAAATGCTATGAATAGCATGAATTATTATATAAAATATTTTTGTTTGTTGTAGATATTAAATGTTAATTAATGTTCATCGCCTTTGTGAACTCCCAATAAGCACGTACTCAACAAATCAACGTAATTATTATTCAATGCAAGATACTGTATATCTTTATAACGTAACGCATACCTCGATCTACCAAGACGACAGTTTGCAATAGTGACGTCTGACGTTCCACTTTATTAAATATAAATTAAAATATAGCATTTAAAAAAAAATAGAAATTACTTAAATAACAAAACACAAAGAATACTTAATTGAAAAAAAAAAAAAATTAAACTAAAATATTTAAAACATAATACATGTATACACCATCGGTATATTCTATTTTTATTAAAATTAAATAATAATACAATATTTTTTTGCTCTAGTAAAAAAACTAACTAAAACGTGAAGGTATTGGTAGATAATTGACGAATTATAGGTAAAGAAGAAATGACGTTATTTAAAATTTATTTATTCTTAATTAAAAATTCTTCATAATAATTTGATTTCAACAATGATAAATCAAGTCACTATAAGGGGCGGGGCATTCACAAAGTCTTAAGGTCACATTTAAGGCTCGATAATTTAAAGCTTGATTTTAGACGTGTTTTTTAGACCTAAAATTTCTAGTCTTAAAATATTGAGCCTTAATTGTGGCCTTAAGGCTTTGTGAATGCCCCTTTATATAAGTTGACTTGACGGTGTAATTGCACTATTCCATTGACAACAGATATAATGTCAATGTTTTAATAAAATGGCAGTTGTATTCATAATATTAAACATTATCATGGGACCTTAGCGAGATATTACAATGATTACCTTGAAGCCTCCATTGAACATGGTGATTGCAGTGGTGGTGCGCACCATCGCGTTGGTCAGCGGGTTTGTCTCCATTTGTGTGGCCATGCAGTCCGCGAAGAGGTCCATGTTGGAGTAGATGATGCGGTGGAAGAAAGACACCTGGCAATAAAATATGTGATCATTTGAACGTGTCAGAAAAGGGACTAATGAAGCCCGTATTAAATGATATAATGTTTCTAATTATTGCAAGGGAGTTTTATTGTAAGGAAAAAGTGTATGATGCGTTAGTGATTAAAAAATATTGTATCTTGCTTTTATTATAATAAAAAATCCAAAACTATTATTTTTAAAAAAAAATGTGTGTTTATATTGTTTATAAAAATATTTAAATATTGCAATATTAATGTAACATTCACAGTGAGTATCCGGTATGATTTTTTTATTGCTTATTAAAATAGGTACTTCATTAAAAAAAAAAAATAATAATAATTTTCCTTAAAAGCGAAGTAAAAGTCACTTGTAAGATACGTATGCCTTTCCCTATATATATGTTAAAGTACATGTTACCAATTATTTATTGTAATTAGTATTACATTACTATAACGTCATATGAATTTGCAGCACTATTTTTAAGTTTTTATAATACGATTAAAAAAATTAGTTAAAATGCTGTCACTACAGAAATCGAGTTCCACATGGTCACCGCACGATATTAAAAGTGCTTTTTCATGGAGCGAAGTCAAGCGAGGCGAGAAAAGCACACTTATATCAATAATTGTATGTTAGCCACATGGTTAGCCATGAATATTGGCGAGAGAACGCTTCTCGCGCATGGAAAAGTATTTTTAAGTACGCTCTTTGCTCCATTTTACCCCGCGCTAAACTTACCTGCGGCGCGAGGTACTCGAAGGTGAACCTCTCAGGTCCTTTGCCCAGCAGGGACGGCAGCTTGTGCTTCTCGACCCTGGACACGGCGTCTGCGAGCCTCACGATTGCGGTTTCCCAAGGCGGAAAGCTCGAGTGTCCGGCAGTACCGTGAGCCGTCAACTTGAGCGTCAGGTAGCCTTTCTCAGTGACTCCAATACTAAAAAACGTTTTTAATTATTTTTAGTACTGATTAAAATGTGAAGTTAAATGTAAAAATTACAAATTATATAATTTTATTATAATATTTTTTATTTAATTTGTATGTTAAAATATTTTGTAATGTATATTTAATAAAAGTAAGTGATTATAATTTCAATATTATTAATATTTATATTAACTCCTATTTTATTATTTATAAATAAAATCTTTTTTTTTTATAATTACATGCTGCAAATAGTAATTTATGCCCTTCTTTGGTTTGAGTCCATATAATTATATTATTATTTGATAATGCAAATTGGTAAATTAATCCATTTCGTTAAAGAATTATAAAAATACATTAAATGATATAATTCAATTTATAAATATATATCATATATATTATAAGAAAAATGCATGATAAATGTTAACGAAACAACTCCATGCATCGCTTTTAAACCCATGGGATACATGTGTTAATTAAGATATTTAGATTTTTTGTTTTGTAAGTATTAGAAGAGTGGAAACTCCCTGATTATCATATTGACTTACATTGCGACGTTCTTGTCTGTTCCAGGGAACATATTGTTGACAACAGTAGGTCCCTCGTCAACAATGAAATCCAAGCCCTTCACTCCCCTTCGTCGCAGCTCCTTTGCGATCTCCAGAGCTCCGTTTATACCAGTCAACTGAAAATAACAGTTGTTTTTAGATCCTTCATAATTTTTTTATGCATGCAATAATAGCAGCATGTCTTTTAATCAACCAAAGTGGTAATATTTTCTTTATATGCATTTCTTCTAGCCAGGAATTAAATGCAATTGCTTATATAAACTAAGGGAACAATGAAAACCTAAGGTAAGATGGTCGGTATTGGGGAAAAAAATAAGTTCTTAATGGGCACAGTTAGTGTGTAAAAGGGTCTAACTACCATTTAGCCACGTTGTATGCAGAGCAAATATAGCAGTAGATTCCACTACATTAAATATATAATATATACATGCAATAATAATTTATATATGGTTCTGGTTTAAAATAACCTCTACATTAAAATTATACACTGTATGTATGGGTCCGGGTACGTGCCGACTTATACGTGGAATACTTGGCATATATGCTATTCAACCACTAACCAAGTGTACTGTTTAAACAAACTAATAAAATTTGATGAGTTTTTGAAACAATATTTTCTTTGAGTTAAATTAGTTTTTTAAATGCAGTTCCACCTTAGTCTGATATATATTCTCAATGAGAATATTTAATTCTCAACACTGTTTATCATTTGCTTGTTGTTGTCTTTGGATTTATTGGGAATGTAAAAGAGAAAGCTGTAAGATTTCCAAAAAGATCTTCATAAGCTACACAACAGCAGCTACAAATACAGGGGTAACGTTCGGCATGTCTAGAAGTGTACTGGAAATTCTTACCTCCTCGTCGTGTCCAAACGCGATGTAGAAAGTTCTCTGTGGACGCTCGCCCTTTCTTATCATGTACTCGACAGCTTCCAGGATACCCTTGGATTACAAATTGTATTATTTATATGAGTAATAATTAGGAATATCGTTGTAAATATATTGTTGTGCATAGATTTTATTTAGTTAAATCTCTAAGTTAAAAAAAAAAAATAGTTCAGAAATTAATACATATTATGTAAGTAATTTTTTTTTGTAATTGAATTTAAAAAAAAAGGAAAATATAGGAATATATAACTACAGTTGGCCAAAGAATTTATAATTTTTCAATTTGTCCCAGTTTCTGATAAAGTTAATTTTAAAAGCAAAATATAAATTAATTTTGAATGGAAAAGATATGATCGAGTATTTGTTACTATTAATCTTTGTAAATGGCATGTTATTTTTTTTTTCTTTTACAATAAAACAATATTATGGTTCAAAATTATTGTACTCACCATAACTCCTCCCTTATTATCCAGAGCCCCACGTCCATAGATGTAAGTATCATTGACGATCTGACCTCCGAAGGGCGCGACCTCCCACTCATCAGGGTCTGCAGGTACCACGTCCAGGTGAGAGGCCAGCAGGTAGGGCAGTTTATCAGGGTGGGTGCCGGTCACCGTGTACAGCAGGCTCTTGTTGCGGATCACGTCACATCGGATGAACGAGGACGAGTGGACCAGGTGGAAACCTAAACGGCGGGAAATTTGAAATTTAAAGTTTCATAGACTATCAGCAGAGACCTCCGTGACATATGGTCAGAAATTTGAACAACTTGGGATGAGTTTCGCTGCTACTGAGAATGGCGGTGCCACTGAATCGCAGCGGCACGGCCCGGTTCTCGCTGGCTGTGCGGGCAATTTCAGCCATGCAGCAAGAACTGCGAGAGGTCGAGCGTGGCGCAGTGCATTGACCGGTTCTCGTTAGATCACCGAAGTCAGGCTACGTCGAGCGTGGTTAGTACTTGGATGGGTGACCGTTTCAAGTAAAAAATACGCTGCTCCCTCCCTGGGGTAAATTCGTCTCGCTTTCCACCCAGTGCAGTAATGCACTTGTGTGTGGTTCCCCAGGCTTTGGACATCGCTTTGGTCCATTGAGAAAAAGTAGAGGTGTCCGTCCTGACTGAGGTTTTCCACGGTTCCCTCAGTCTCACCTCAGCGAATGCTGGGACGCGTAAGCATGCAGGCCGTGGCCACTATCCGTTCCCTACCTTATCCCTACCCAGTACCCCGCCGCGAGCTGTAAGCTCTTAGGGGTGTATCCTTGTAAAAAAAAAAAAAAAAAAAGAACTGGGCCATGCCCAACCATGCTGTGCGTTTAGCAGCGCCGCCACTCTCAAAACCAGTGAAACTCTGATCAAATCCCTGGCCATATGTCACGGAGGTCTCTATAGGGTCTATAATCGGAGACCTCCGTGTCTTATGGTACTGTTTGTATTAAAATTCTCTTACTGTCTTGGATGTACTTGTGCAGCTCCAGAAAGTATTTGTCATCCTCAGGTGTCGGCTCCTCGTTAGAGACTGTAGCGATCTTGAGAGCCCCGGCCAATCTCTGTGCGCGCTCCATTCCTTTACCATCATCAACCAGCTCGATGATGGCCCTGTGTTGAATGCTTGTGGTTAGAAGAAATTAATAACAAGACTTTGGATGATAAGATTGGATTCTTAATTCTTAGCTAAGAAATTAAAGTTGAAATCTCATATTTATTTACATTGATACACAAAAAACGGTATTTTTTTTAGTTTTCAACAGAAATTCTTCCTTTAAAAGCGACGAGTTCATTGAAATGAAATTTATTTGCTAGACGTACGTTTGTAGAAATGTATGAATAACTTGCAGAGATGACAATTTGTTATTTCGTTTTGATTGTGAAATATTGTTTATGAAAATTTATTTACATTAAATTATAATCAAAACAAACTGTTAAAAAATAATAATAATGTAAATAAATTTAATTATTGAAGTAAAAAATAATAAAAAATTTCAAATAAAAACTGGTTAACATATGGTGTAAATATTTTTATTTTAACTCGTACTTGATGTATCTACACGTCTATATATTTAACCAAAGTGTATTTAATATACAATTAACAGATAAAAAGTATATACCGAGAGATCAAATTGTTATAAAAAATCTTAAAGACTACAGTAAAGGAATAAAGCTATTGCTATAAAATTTTCAAATAAGCTAGCAAACTCCCTATCAACCCTTCCTAACCACGCTACCTGGTGTAAGTCTGCAGTTTGGCCGAGGGAGGGGGCGGTCCAGCAAGCGCCGTGCGGATCAGAATGACAGAGAAAAACACGAGGATGGTGAGCAGGACCAGCGCAGACAGGATGATCAGGGTCTTCTTCCACCACTGCATGGCACCCCAGCGAGCGTTTTGCTTCGGAGCACATCCGTTACTGCAGTAAGATGTGGTTATTAAATTAATTATAAACGATTAAAATCGTCTCTGTACAGTACATGGTTTTTGTTATAACATTAAGTAAAAAAATATATAATATTAACTTGATTAAAAATAGTTCAGTAGAATATTGAATGAAGTCGCTACAGTAGAAAAAGGTACTCAAAATAGGGAAATCTGAATTTAAATGTTTTCATGGAATATAAATGGGTGCTAGAGTTCACTCGCCTCAAGCCCTAACATGTACTGTTTTTATCTTATAAAGAATTCAATATAATATATTTTATTTATTTTTAAAGTATCGTTTCTTATGAATCCGTACGCCCTTTTCCAGAGTCAAAACTTCCTGATTCTATTTTAAGAGAAGAGAGTGCCAACTTAAACGAAATCAGAGTTTCAGCACGTTTTTTTACAATATTCGATGACAGTAAAATTATTCTCCTTAATTCCTGCGCCTGTGGTACATAAATTAATCACACGAAAATGAAACTCTCTATTTATCTGCAATGGCTTACATATATAAGTAATATAAACTGATTTGATCGACATGCTTTATTTATTCCTACGTAATTTATATTACTGTATCGTAACGGGCAAATTTTTAGTTCGCAAGCAATTCATTTGAAATAGCAAAGTATAAAATTGAATATATTTGTGTATGATAAAATAATATTTTGTAATAAAGAAAGATGATAAATAGTAAAATTAATAATTAAATAATTTTATTTCAATTTAATACTGTAATATTATTAATAATTTCATATTCGTTTTAATATTTATTTACTAAATAAATTTTGGGGGCATATATGACCAAAATTTTTTACAATTGCCCCAAAATATCAACCAACCAACTAAATAAATTTTAATACTACATATAAAAATTTATTGATGTGACTCATGTATTGCTTTGGCGTCCTTAATTAAATCTATTTAATCACATCATACGTATAATAAAAAAAAACATTACGATATTAAAATATTGAAGCATTTTTTAAGTTATAAAATATTTTGTTATATTTCAACCTTAATTAAATGGTAAATAATACAAATTACAATAAAACCAATACATTTTAAATCACACTCACGTTCCATTTTGTTGAGAAGCATTATTTCTTTCTTGCTCGGATAACAATTCAACCGCTACAGCTTCCTCTGTTTTAACCGGCTCTGTCGGTTTTGACATATTCACTTAATAATAATCACTTATAATTTAAATTAATACTTCAATAATAATATAAATAACACTACTTCACACACACGCTAACTCTGACAAATACTAACGCCGCTACCGAAGTTACAAACACAACAAGCACTCCCTATACTTATTTCCTTATATGGCTCTAAGCAGATGGAGTTTAACCCTCCACTCCCTCCCCCTCTATTTCCTCCCCTAGTAGTAGTAGCAGATTTGAAAAAAAAAAAAAAAATCAACCGTTTTTTCTATTCATCCCCTTTTACTTTTACAACATACACAGGCTGGCTTGCCTATAAAGGTATAACTTAGAAATTGTTACGGTATGCTTGTGGTGATACTACATGATAAAAATTATCACAAATAAAATAATAAAATGTTAGTTTAATTCGTAAATATACTACAAATATATTGTTTTATCAAATTGTTATTAATTTATTGTTTATAACTCTTTAAATTCAAAAGTTATTCTGATATAGATTTCAAATATCCCATTCTAATGATTAATCTTCAAATAATTTATAATTTAATTATCCATGCGTTGATGTCACTTTCACTCTAAACATCGATCTAAATTCGCCACGTAGTGGAAATAAATGTGGTTAATTTTAAACAAAATTAAACAATCATCATACTTCTATATAATTAATATATAGTTGGAGCAAGAAAATAATAGAATATAGTTATAATATAATTTTATTAATTAAATCCATGCCATCACTGAAAGAAAAATGTTTTCAATACTTTTATATTTAATATAAAAAAATTATTATCAGCAAGGTCTTGAAGAAATTTACTTTCATGTAATTTGTATCAGCCAATAAGGTTATATGTTATAACCTTGGCTGAGATGTATAATGAAATTGACCAATAAAAAAAAAAAAAAAAAAAAATATATATATATCTAAATACATAATTTTTGTTGTTTATAATTTTGATAATTAATGAAAATCAATTGCAACATTAAATTCACTTAATGTGAACTATATAATTATAATGGGAACGGGACGTGCATATGAAATGAATCGCGGAGAATAATTATAATATAGCTGCCAGAACATTAATTTATTACACAAATCTCTCTGGAAGTATGGACATTGATTTTATGGCAAATATTATTCTTAGCTGTACCCACTTCTATATAAATAATAACAAACCATAGTAATTTCTAGATAAAGGATAAACATTAACTAATCACAAGTCATTATCTATCCTTCCATAGTTCATTGATCGTTTGTTTATAAATAGGAGTGCATTGTTTGTCTTCATCACTCGCACTCTCACATGATTATCTGACTACTTCACTTCTGTATAATTGCTATGGAGTATTCCTGACTGTTACCACGTATAATAAAATAAACACCTCTCCGTTAATTCATGGTGTTATCAATTACGTTAATTAACTTACCATAGTAAGGCAGGTTACAAATACAGTATGAATTATGTGGTTAATATATCAAAGAGCTTATATTGTATATTAGAAAATCTCAAATCCATGTTTATTATTAACCAATTAACCATTAACATTATAAATAATATTTGAAGGCTATAGGTTAAGGAGTCAAGCAACTAATTTTTATTTCATCATATACAACATACTAAATGTATATTAATTATAATTCCCTGCGTTATTATAATGGAAGATTCATTTCAGAGAATTTCTATTAACGTCAATTAACGTGTTACAATACACTTTCAAAGGTATTAAATTTATTAAAAATTTAAATATTAATATGATAAAATAATTGAATTTTTGGTAATTAGTTTTATAAAAATATGCAATTCATTAAAATATTGTTATAAAGTTATTTTCATTACATTTTGTGTATAATTCTTGCATGGGCTTCTCATTTCTATTTCATATATGCACACTTGTAAATAATAAATTATTACTTATTGGACAGAGCGTGTATATTTTTTAACAGGAAAATAAGAAGTTGGAATATATCATTCTATCACCCATAATTATTAATGCAAATCAAGCTACAGTATTTTTTTAATAATTTGAATTATTTATTCTTATCAATTTATTAAGTTAATTATTTTGATGTATCTGCAAGAACTGACTCGTCCCGATTCCTTATAGCTCCTGTGATTTTAGTATTACTTGCAGAAACACAAAAGATTATAAAATTCGGATGTAATATATTATATGGCTCAGTGACACCCATTCATCTATTGTAACAGCTTTTACGTACAGGTATAAATAAAAGTAAGAGGCGGGGGAGGAGGGAAGGATACTTTTGCTTTCAGCTGCAGAAATGTAAGGTCACACAGTTTGCAATAATTTGGAAACAGCTGGTACAGTAGTGGTCAAAAATATTTAACTTTTCTTTTATGAAAATGTACTTATCATTTTATACTTACAGTAAAAACTACTATTATTATAATAACCATGTTACGGGAACATTTGAATTTTGATGCATGGGTATATATATATAATAATATATATATATTATTGTTTGTTCTTATCATATTATAGCTAGAGCATCAATATAGGTCCATGCTCTATATTGTGCATGGTGTTATTTTTTTTGTTTACTTAATTTTGTTATGGAATTTATTAATAAGAAAGAGCGTGTCTCCAGCATTTTACAATTAATGCAAATATTGATTACAAAAATAAATTCAATTTATGGTATTTAAAGAAATAATTGTATTGATAATTCACGTTTATATTTATACCGCATAAAAGCTAGAGGCTAACGATTTTAATCTATAAATTATTATAATATATACTCAATCATACTTTAAATATTACAACATTAAAATTTCTATAATAAATTGCTAAAACTTTATACACTACATTTTTTTTTTTTTCTTAGAATTGCCTTAAATAAATAAACCATGCATTTTAAATAGTCAATGATAACATTATTATCCCAAACTGTAATCAGATTTAATATTTCATAATTATTACTATACGAACAGATCAGTTATCAAAAACTAGATTAAAATTTAAACATTATCATCCTTTTTCAAGGCGATACACTGGCTTATCAGTTAAGTGGTATTTGTGTAAAATAAACATTCCTCCAAATTTAATTTCAACATCAAGTTATGATGAAATAAATATAAACATTTTCAAAAACAATGATTATTGAAATTAAAAACATTCTCTTCATTTTTAGCAATATTATTTATTATCCTTTTAAGCACAGTACAAGAATATTTATTACAAACATCATTTTTATAAAAAAAGAAACATTAGGGGGTTGATTCACAGAAACAAAACGTATATTTGTGATGTGGCATTTTTAATGGATTGCATGCAGATATAAAAATTAGACAGTGTAAACAATGTTCATGCAGAGCTGAGACATAATTAATTAATTATGAGTACAGAATTATATAATGTATGAAGATAAATAATAATAAAAAAAAATCTCCCAAGTGATTTTTCTGTTTTCATTATTATACTGTATAATAAATTATACAAAGTTAGTGTAAAACATTAAGCGACTCGTATTTTTGTATCATTTTTTATTTCCTTATAGGTTCCCTATAATCAATAAAATTGTCTTAAATTAAGGCCAAATTGGATTTTTTTTTTTAAATCTATTTTCAAGTATTAAATTTTAAATAAAAATTTAAAATAATTTTAAATAAAAATTCAATACCTTTAGAATTTAATTATATCTATAAAAAATATTTTAATTATTAATTTAATTACAAGCATAGGTGGAGGGCTATGTTTGCACCAGAGGGCTATGTTACAAGTGATTTAGTTTTATAGCATCATTAAAATACTTTTTACATATATAGAGGAAACTGCCCAGTAGAGTGCATAATTATCACGTTATATCATCCACAGCTTGCGTGTATATATTATTATTATAGCATATTGACTTTCATAAACTTCTGTAATAAATTTTACCTAAGATATGATGGCCCAAGCCTTTTAAATTTCACTTTCAGTGAAAACAATGCATATTTATATTTTAATGTAAACAAAATAAGAATTCTTTACAAAATAACAAAAAAATGAAAATTATAAACAAAATATATAAGATCCATTTGTTTCAATTTTTAAGAAGTAATCATCTTTACAAACATAGTCAAATTTATTAAAAATTCCCACCGGAAGTAGCCGGAAGTTAGAGTTTTCTGGTCTTCTTTTTCATGTCCGAGTCTTGAAAATGTGCGAACATGTTAGTACTCTTCTTACGAACCTGTAGCAAAAATTTCAAAATACAAATAGGAAGGCCAGAAACCTATCACTTCCGGCTACTTCCGGTGGGATTTTCAACTTGATTTGACTGTAACTAATAGAGAGTTAAAGTTCTTTTTTGATCAATTTCTGCTAGGTTGAGATATTTGGAGCATTATCAATGATAAGTTCTGAGTTCTTGATAAGTCGATAGTAAAAGTTGACAGCCTGGCTGTAATGTTGAATGGAGATCCTCTCGTTGTTTCCATGGTAACGTCCCAGGTCGCTGGGCTCCATGATACTCGGGAAGAAGCGGTAGATGTTCTCAGTAAAGTTCAGGTACTGTCCCATGTCCGTGTTGGCGATCAGGACACCTGAGCAGAGAGTATGTATGTGGTAAGATGGAGATGGCTATCATTAAATGCAATATAGTCATGAGGTGCAGTTTGTTTATGTGAAATTTTTATATTATTAATGCATTAACTCGATGGACCACCTGTAAACCTTTAGCAAAGCATACAGGCTAGAGAGATGAGGGGATGTCTGATGTATCATAGTTTGAGAATTTGATGGAAACATCTTTGAACTGTTGACAACAATAAGAGGAAATATGTATTTTGAACGTATATGTGTACTGTAAACTATTTGAACGATGCAGCGGAAGAAAATATAATTATAGTATTTTACCTTCATAGTATTTGAGCATGCATTATTTTTATATATTTTTTTAACGCGTTATTGTAAAGCCAGCAAAATCTTTAATTTATTTTTTCTTAATTTGATTTATTTTTAAAGCAAGTATATCAAATTGTATGATATATTTAATTAATTTGTTTTTAAAAAAATGCAATTGTAAATTTTTTTTTTTTTATTATTATTGTTAAGGCTTTGAAGTTAAATTTATTAATTATCTACGGTAGTAAATATATACTCATTTAATATACTGCAAAAATTGTTTAGAAAGCACAATTTTGCAGACAACTCATCCCATAAAGCTCATTATTAGTGGACACGTCCATAAAAACAGCCAAGGACATGGCTGAGATATTTATGGCAAGAACATTTAAAAAAATTAATAAGAATATTAGGAGATTCTTTTGTTTTTTTCTCAAAAGAATATTTAAAAAAACGTTTAAATGAATATCTAATGTATTTTTGTTGACATGACATGTCTGTTGAAGATGAATTTTGAATCAAATTTAAAGTTAGTTATCCAGCTTATACAGGATTGTAATTTTTGTTTCAAATTTAATGTATTTATCATTTTTTTTTTTACAGTCCCATGAAAATTCAACACTAAAATTATTAATGTTGAAACGCATAAATAATATTATAATAATAATGAAACTCCCTTACACTCACACAGTTTACACAGATTACTATATTAAATCACTATCAAATTCTGAACAAAACCCACACTACAAAACTCACCAGGGACCACGACTGTATCCGGGAAGGTCTGCTCTATGCTGGTCTTGACGGTCTGGTACGCAAGGTCCTCAGTCCCGAAGGGTGAGGTAGGGTGCGGCTCCCTCGACCCCAGGATTTCGATCTCCACCCTGGGGTCGTCGATAACTTTCTTGTCGTATCGCAGGATTTCCTTGACGCTCTGTGCAGGGTGGATGCGGTGGTTGATCACAGCTGTCGCAGTCGCGGGTACCACGTTGTTCTGTGGGGATATTGGCATTAATTATGTAACGTGCAAGTATATTTCTATATTTTCATTGCTATTAATATTCGTTTTATAAGAAATAAATATTGTCATTGCATTGTCATGTGAGATAGTATAGACAGACGGCACAACAATGCACCATTTTATAATAGGGAATTAAACTTATATAATATTATGTTTTACTATTCTGTACTTTCAATTTTAATTTATAATTATTTATTTCCCATCTATTTTACTTCTTACGAAAAATAATAAGTATTTTGATGGAGACAGGAGAAAAAACACCATATTACTCCATTATAATATGAAGCTTTGTCTATCAAGGGCCAACAATTATCTTATAAAAGCGTTGTTTTCTGAACTTCTTTAACCACAGACATAAAGATTTTCATGACTAATTTTATTCGGTATTACGATAAAAATTTTCCAATTATTGCATACAAATTTCCCATACAAGAAAGCTTCAACTTTTGTTATATTGGAGTGAATATTTTCTTGTATGCAAAATTTATCGTGAAATGCAGGCTTTCTACCTTAATTTTTTAGCTAATATATAATGTTTCATCATTCTTCTCGTTAACAATGGAGTATCGACCTCAAATTTTTTTATTGCAGAAATGGATAGAGGGTGTAAAAATATGCTACTCTGATTTTTTCAAATTTTTCTGAGACCAGGAAGCATTTTTAAAAAAATTATTTAAAAGTCCGTTTTATGACGTCACGGGCGTTAATGTCTTATCCTTTTCTTAAGGAGAGGCGCCTCGTAACGTCACAAAAAGGACTTTCAATAATTTTTTAAAAATAGTTCCCGGGCTCTAAAATATCTGAAAAAATCATTGTAGCATAACTTTGCACACTTTATACTTTTCTGCAGTAAAAAAAAAAAAAAAAAAAAAAAAAAATGAGGTCGATGCTCCATTTCTAATTGCTACCAAAGTAAGAACCCCTCAACCCTCGTCGTACCTTGAACCCTCCGTTGAAGATGGTGACAGCCGTGGTGGTGCGCACCATCGCGTTCGTCTGAGGCACACGTTCCATGGCAGAGATCATTGAGTCCCCGAACAACCACATGTTCGAGTACAGCAGCCGGTAACCGAAACTCACCTGTAATACATTGTTATAATTTATATCACTAATATAAAAAATGTTTTTAAATGTTGAATTTAATTCACTTAAATGGAGTATCGACCTCAAAATTTTTTATTGCAGAAATGGATAGAGGGCGCAAAGTTATGCCACCCTGATTTTATTCAAATTTTTTTGAGACCGGGAACTATTTTTAAAAAATTATTGAAAGTCTTTTTTGTGACGTCATGCGGCGGCAAGTCCTATCTTTTTCTTAAGAAGCGGCGTCTCGTGACGTCACAAAATGAACTTTAAAAAATTGTTTAAAAATAGTTCCCGGGTTCTAAAAAATCTGAAAAAAATCAGGGTAGCATAACTTTGCACCCTCTATCCATTTCTGCAATAAAAAAAATTGAGGTCAATACTCCATTATATTACAGCAATAAAATATCAAAAAAATGTAACAATTATTAATTCAGTGCAATGACTGGTTAAAATTAAAATAAAAGTTCGTTTTATTCCAATGTATAATTTTTCTATTAATATGTGTGTTTTTGTGTAAGTAATGTAATTATGTTCATATTTTAAAGATTTCTGACGTGATCCATTTTGTACTTATTATTCAGTACATATCGGTTACTACTTCCAATGAAACAATATAAAATGAGCAATTCGGCAAAATTTTATTCAGATATTTAAAAATTAAAATACAACTTAATTTAAAAATATATATTTATATATAATACATAAATTGTTAATTTTTAAATATTATTTAATTTATTTATATTAAATTAATTTAAGTATTTAAATTAATTTGGTCAAAAAAATTGTATTTAAATATCAATGCAAAAAAATAGTTATAAACTTCAATATTTTTAAAAAAAATGATTCACAAAGAATTTAAAAACCTTAGATGGTAAATCTGATTTCGGTATATTAGTGTTAACTCCCTAACTTACTTTCCATCCTAATTGAATGAGTACATTTTTTAATTATTTCTTTTTTTTTTTTAAATTTTTTTTTCATGAAAACAAGTTTATGTACAATTTATACATTAAAAATTTTTGGTGAATTTTTTATATAGAACATGAATGTTCCATTGAATCTGTTTTCATGACACTCACCGAATGTGCATATACAGTATATAAAATAACTACATTTATTACAGAATAAAATAATATGAATGGGTATATTATTATAAATGTATTCATGCAAGTCAAATTACGATCAGCTCTGAAGACCACGCCCCTTTCATGCAACAGTCATGCTTATCCAATAGCTAGAAAAAATGCATTGAGTTTTCAAGTGTTTTTGAAAAATAATTCCTGGGCTCGATTAAAAAGTATTAAGAAAAAAAAAAACAAAAAAAAAAAAAACAGGGTGACATGTAAAATGTAAAGCTGTTTTTTTTTTAAACTCCATTAATTTATGCAATAATTTGTTTTATTTCATCAAGTCTTAAAATATGACAAAATAATCAGTATAACTCATAAAAAATACACAATCATGCAGCTGAGAATCAATTAAGGACATTGGGTGAAGCACCGGTAGTTGATGGCAACACTGACCTATCTTCACCATGTTAATTTTTCAACCCCGCTCTTCTGAGTATTTTTTATGATAGAGCTAAGCTGATTGCAGTAGTATCAAGGTAATTAGTAGCCCAAGTGCACAATTTTGTTTACTAAAATCTGATTTAAAGAAAAGTATTTCTAGTAATTTTTTAAATTTACATGCATTTTTTTAAAATATAAAAAAATACCTTTCTTTAAATCAGGCTTTATTTAGCCAAATTGTGCACTTGGGCTACTAATTATCTTGATACTATACTGCAATCAGCTTAGCTCTAACATAAAAAATTACTCCGAGGAGCGGGGTTGAAAAATTAACATGGTGAAGATACGTCAGTGTTGCCAACTACCGGTGCTACACCCAATGCCCTTGGATAAGATTTTCCTATAATATATTCCCTGTAATGATGGAATTGATTGTACATTTACGAACTTGCAGCTGCAGGTACTCACATGCGGCGCGAGGTACTCGAAGGTGTATTTCTCCGGCCCCTCCCCGAACTCTGCCGGTACCTTGTGCTTCTCGACCCTGGACACGGCGTCTGCAAGGATCACGATGGAGGTTTCCCAGGGAGGGAAGCTCGAGTGGCCGGGAGTACCCTGAACCTTCAGCTGCAGCGTCAGAGAGCCTTTCTCAGACACTCCGATCCTGAGGCGAGAATTAGATTCGTAAATATTTTTAATTGACATTTCTTTTAAACTCCAGAAAATTAGTCACTCATAATAACGCAAGATCTAACTATATGTTATAATAGATCTAACTATATTATAGATTTATTAAGGCAAATGTGATCTAGCAAGAAGAAAATTAACTAGAAATTATTTTAAATTAAATTATTTGAAAATCTTATAACTCACAAGCATTAAAAATTTATTTTTGAACTCAACACGTATCGTATTAATATTCAAACTTAATTATTTGAGTCCCAAATTACAAAAATTTGTCTTCTTCATCTCTCTTCACATATAGGGTTCATCGTATATATCCCCTTTTGTGTATAGAAGACATATTTAAAAGGACTAGAGTACAACCCTTTTACTAAAATAGACGTAAAATAAAATAAAACGTTACTGGAAAATATAATTTGCTGACGTATAAATTCTACTTACAAAGCGACGTTCTGGTCCGTGCCAGGGAACACGTTGTGTGTGATAGGATGTCCTTCGTCCACAATGAAGTCCAGCCGGTTCGTTCCTTTCCTCTGAAGCTCCTTGGCTATCTCCAGTGCACCACTCTTACCAGACACCTGGCCAAGAATAAACAAATTATTTAATGGGGGAAATTTTGACGGTGTTCAATTTAATTCTAAACGTAATATTTGCTGTAATAATTGCAAAATATTTGGCACTATCCCTTTTACTACACTTTACGACGTTCCTAGAGTCAAATGCTTTCTTCCTCAGGTGATCTGAGACTTTGTTAGTTTCAAAGAATTAATTTCTAAGATAAAAAATAGTCTCAAAACATCTGGGGAAGAGAGCAGTTGAATTTTGAAATTTTTTTAAAGTAATATAATTTAGTGACGTGATAGTTTGTGTTATATTACAGCAAAAACTAAATTCTTAAGTTGATAACTAAACTCGAAGTACGCTGTTATATAGTAAATATTCTCTATAAACTTTCTTTGCTTTTTATAACGTACATACGACTTAATTCGTGCGGTTTTTTAAAGATAGAGAAAGGGTATAATATAAGGGAGGTTACTAAATGGTACCACTGTAATTTATTACAATTAAATTATAAGTTAATTACAGCATGCATGAAAATATTATGTTACTACGTTAAATTTTCATATAAAGCAAATGATTACCCATGCATGTTACCATTTAAAAAAATGGTCTTGTATTAAGGTAGAGATAACGTCGGTCAGCTGTTTTTTTAGCTTCATTTGATTAACATGTAAACCTTAGCAAATTCACAAATATTTTGATTTTTGTTTTAGAGGCCAGATATTAGTGCCTATATAAAAGCCATAGAAAAAGTTTCAAAACAATTTAATATTTTTTTTAATTAATTTTTTAGTTTGTCTCTCCATGGGAAAGCCCTATGCTGAAAATTAAATAAATTAATTTAAAAAAATCGGCTCGTTAAATTGTTTTGAAATTTTTTCCATGGCTTTTAGGCACTAATATCTGCCTCTCAAAAAAAGTTCAGAATTTTTGTGAATTTGCTAAGGTTTACATGTTAATCAAATGTAGCTAAAAAATTAGCTGGCCGACGTTAATATCTCTTTACCTTAATAAAGTCAACGTAAATAAAAGTAGGGTAAGTTTTGTTTGAAGACAGTAAATAATTCACCTCCTCGTCGTGTCCGAACGCCAAGAAGAATGACCTCTGAGGGCGCTCGCCTTTGCTGATCATGTATTCAACCGCTTCTAAAATTCCCTGAAACAAAAAATACGTCACAAATAATTTTTAACACGCAACTTCCATGGTAAACAATGAAATATACTTCCATTATAATTTCGTCACCTTATATGTGTTGTATAAACCACGAGGTTTTGATGTACTGGAGTATTGACCTAAATTTTTTTTATTGCAGAAATGGATAGAGCGTGCAAAATTATGCTACCCTGATTATTTTCAGATTTTTTAGAGCCCAGGAACTATTTTTAAAAAATTATTGAAAGTCCATTTTGTGACGTCACGAGACGCCACTCCTTAAGAAAAAGATAGGACTTGCCGACTCATGACGTCACAAAAAGGACTTTCAATAATTTTTTAAAAATAGTTCCCGGGCTCTAAAAAATCTGAAAAAAATCAGGGTAGCATAACTTTGCACGCTCTATCCATTTCTGCAATAAAATTTTTTTAGGTTGATACTCCATTACTTGAGCTTATTTTCTTATTTACATGAAGCATTAGGTCCATAACAGCATCAATCCTAGTGGTTTATACGACACTTATAATATTATAAATTGTTACTCAAAACTGAATAAAATTATATTAAAAACCTATTATTATATTATAAGTTATATGAAGGGAAATGCACACATTTTGCAGTTATTTCAAAGTATTCCTAATTATCATACTGCTAAAATTTACGATTCCTCCCACTTTATTTAAAGAAATATATAAAGATAAATAAATAAAATAAAACATTTCACAAGCTATAGAGATAATTTTAATTAGTAACTGTTATATGTTATATTGAAAATATAGTCTTTTCTTAATTGACCTTCTATAATTAATAAAATATCCATTTTCCGTTTTGCATCGACTTTCAGGTATATTATATTACTTTTACTTAATGACCATCCAAAATGTCAAAGTTTTAATTTTAATATTAAAATTTTATTACATATAATTCATAATTTTGAAAATAAATTTAAAGAGGTAATAAATAATAAAAAAAAAACACGGTTGTAACATCCTTCTTTGTAAAGGAAGTTCATTTCTAAATTCGAATGTTCTAATAATTGTTATCTGAATTAGATTACGAGGTCAACGAGGTGTGTGTCAATTTTTGTTCTTAGTTAAGACTTTTTATCATTGATTAAAATATGCACTGATAAAGATATCAAGGTTGCAGCCAATGAATGAAATAAAGGTAAACGTGTATACATATAATAATATAACCAGAATGAGATATTAGAATGTGAAAATTTTAGTAGCTCAATCGAAAGAATGGGTAAAAATATGGTACTGTGAATTTTTTTCAGATTTTTCTGAGACCGGGAACTATTTTTAAAAAATGATTGAAAGTCTATTTTGATGACGTCACGGGCGGCACTCCTTAAGAAAAAGGATAGGGCAGTGCCACCCGTGACGTCGTAAAATAGACTTTCAATAATTTTTTAAAAATAGTTCCCTGTCTCAGAAAAATCTAAAAAAAAAATTTACAATACCATATTTTTACCCCTTCTTTCGATCAAGGCACTAAAATTTTCACATTCTAATACCTCATTGTTATTTAAACACTACCAATTTGTTCCTTTCGCTCCTTTATTTATTTACATTAGTAATATAAAATTGTTCACGCAGGTTTTTAAATTATTAATGTGTATTCGTTTTTTATTAGGTGTGTGGCAATTTTAACAATACACAATTCTATTTGTTTTATGCTTCTTCGTGGCGTTTGATAGAAATTATAACCCTCGGAACAATGACACTGCTATCTGTTATTATTTTGTAATGTTTGTTTATCTATAGGCGTTGACACGCAGCCAACTATGAAATTATGGAGAACTATATATAAAATAGTCACACTATACAATACTTCAATTAAAATTTCAATCTGCATTTTCTTGTCTCTATCAAATCAAGCAAAGATACATTTCATGCTTTCCTAAAATGTACACCTACACCTATGTACAGCACGAACGTTAATACTCCTGCTTTGTTTGTAGACGTTACTACTCAGTCTTATATGGAGGCGAGATGAACAAAAACTCTTGATATGAGTAAACTGGGTGCTCTTTTTACATGTCCCAAAATTACAAATCTGCATCTCTCTATCTACAGTATTAGAGCTGCAGCTCTAGCAAGTGAGACAGGAGTAAAATTCTTGCTATATACCAACGGGACCACAAAAAATGCCTATTTCTTTACATGGTATCGGCAACGATATTTATTGTATCTGTGAAGTTGATTGATAGAAGGTCATTCGAGACTTCCTTCTCTTATTACTCATACCTTCATGCCAAACGTCTTTTATGACGTCACCCATAACGTCTGCATAAGCATTTTTTGTGGTTCCATCGGTACATAGACAGCAACTAAAATAAAGTACTCACCATAACTCCTCCTTTGTCATCCAGGGCCCCACGTCCATAAATGTAAGTATCGTTGACGATCAGACCTCCGAAAGGTGGCACCTCCCAGTTGGTAGGGTCTGCAGGTACCACGTCCAGGTGGGAACATAACATGTAAGGTAACTTGTCAGGGTTGGTGCCGGTCACCGTGTACAGTAAGCTCTTCTGGTTAATGACGTCACGTCGGATGAAAGATGAGTTGTGAATGCGAGGAAAACCTGGAAGACAAAAAAAAGAAATTTGTTACTAGGTAGTTAAAAATTTTCATTTTTAATATAGCAGATCTTTCATATTATTACCATGAACGTTATAAAAATATGAATAATATACAGAGGTTATAATTTTATAAATTAAAATAAAATTAATAAAGTTTTAAAAAAAAAAAATAATAAAATAAAATAAAACTTAATTAATAAAATTTAATTGGCAATTTTTTAAACGGCAATCCAATCGGAAGAAAAAAAATCTTTAAAATATTATTATGATTCTCAATGTTAATTATTAATTAGGGAGTTGCTATAATAACTAATGTAATGTATCTCGACTACGTACTTATATATATTATATTCTCTTAAAAATGTTACATTTTCTTTTTATTTCTTTTAGATGGTAGGTCATTTCTGATAATTCTGTATTCAACAACAAAAAAAAAAAAGCAAAATAAATATACCCTCTAAAAGAAGAACTTTTTAATTCGTAATAAAAAATGGTATGAAATATTAAAAACAAATCAAAGACAATCCTGTTTAATCACTCCATTGTTGGGTCCAACAATGGAACCGAAAACAAGTTCGTAACAATGTACAGTTGTTCTCAGTCGGTCATCACTCCCCACATATAATTACCCTGCCAGACATACCCCTCTATAAGTCTCATGTAAATGTTTGCCTGTATTAATATTTGAATATCGTTGTACACAGCTTGTCAATTCTTTGATTGACAGTACAGCACTTTACATTGCATTAAAATTTCATACCAAGTTAAAAGTAATGTACGATATTATAAATGTGAACCATTAAATAATATTTTGAAGTTTTATTCCTTTAATTAACAAACAATTTAATTTTTCTAAGAAAAATGTGTAGGGTAGTTTTTCTTCATTATAATTTGCAATTTAAAGTATGTATATATGTATAAATTAATTAAATTAAATTTTGTTTCTTAACTAGTTATTAATTTAATCTGCAATTTTATTAAGCAACAAAATTTATACTTTCATTGTGTTAAAAAATATTTTATTATGTAATTAAAACTAATACAATACTAATTAACATTAACTAATAAAAATGCTTTAAAATTTGTAAATATTAGTTATGTTATCACCTCAGATATTCTATTGAAATTTAAATTAAGTGTAAGATAATCAACAAAAATTTTAATTTAAATGTGTTCAATAATATATAATATTTTATGATTTTCTTCACACAAAAAGCTTAAATTTAATCATAATAAGAGGGATTATGGTTTAATGCCATGCTAAGATTTCTCCCTAGTATAGGCATAGAGGGATATATTTCCAAATATATCCCTCTAGGTATTCATTTTACGCTACCACAAAATTTTTGTAGGGGCAAAATTATTTTATACTCACTAACGTAACAAGCTACGTTTGAAAAGAAAAAAAAAAAAAAAAAAAAAAAAAAAAAACGATTCTTACTTTTTCTGATATAGGTGTGCAGTTCGTAGAAGAACTTGTCGTCCTCAGGTTTCGGCTCCTGACTGGACACGGTGGCGATCTTGAGGGCCCCCGCCAGCCTCTGGGCCCTCTCCATCTGTCTGCCATCGTCCACCAACTCCATGGACATCTTGCTGAAGAGACTCAGTTTGGAGGACATTGGCGGGGCTTTGACCGTGGCGGCGCGGATCATGATGATCAGGACGAAGATTATCAGGAACAGGAGCACGATGATGGACAGGATGATCAGGGTCTTCTTCCACCACTGCATGGCACCCCAACGTTCTTGTTGTTTAGCCACAAAAGTCGGGTTGTGTCTAAAAAAAAAATTTTTTAAATTTATAATTGTTGAAATTCTTAAAAAAATTATAATTTAACTTGTATAGTATATTACAAAAATATGATTTAAATAAAATTTTATTTTTATTTAATGTTTTGTTTTAAAATTGTCAAAACTATGTTTTAAAAAATTGAAAAAATGAATACAAACACAAAGCAGTTGTGTCATCATATAATTTTTTTTTATTTAAATTTACTTGTTTACAAGAACCTGAAAGCCTTAACCGAGTAATACAAAACGCTTAGTGAAGAGAGAGTTTTGTGTATACATTATTCTATAATGATAAAGTAAGTAAATAACTTGACAATATTTTAATTTGATACAACGTTTTAAATTAACGTATTAGAAAAAAAAAAAACATGAAATAAATTATAGATATCCGTATGTTCCAAATATGATTAGTATTTGAATGATTATATTTATAATTTAATAATACATTGTAATAACTACCCATTCAGCATTACGTGATTTTTTTTTATAATATTTGCCAGTTTAACTTATGATAACGTAGGTGTGGGCTTTATTATATGGTGTGGGTTAGCAAATATATAACCAAAAAATATTGTCAATAAAAACGCATGATTTTGCAACGTTTTGCAATCAATAAAAATGAAAAGATCAATATTTGAAGCAAGATAACGCTATTTCAAGCCATATATTTTTATATGAAAGTACTGAATTCGGTTTTCAACGTTGCCTACTGTACCCCGATCATTCATAGTAGCTCTCTGTGTTTCTTATCTATATTTAGAAATAAAAAAAATCGATGAGGATTATTTGACAACCTTAAATCCGATCACAGATGGTACTGTTAGTTAGTTATATATTTAATATTGTTATCTTTGTAATGATAATAATAGTTTATGAGTGCTACAGTAAAAATACGGTAGCATTTACAATTTTATGATCCGGAAATGTTTTTAATCTGGGTTATCATACACTTAAATTTAAAGTACACTGCAAAACAATTTAACGGTTACTCTGTTAAATATTATTAGCTAAATGGTGCTACAGAATTATAATACAGAATATTTTTGTAACAATGTAAAAATTGAGTGTTCTGGAATTTAATCATATGGTTTGATGTGGTTTCCTCACAACAGCTGAATTTCCTATTTTTCGTTTATAATGGAGTATTGACCTCAAATTTTTTTATTGCAGAAATGTGGATAGAGGGTGCAAAGTTATGCTACCTTGATTTTTTTCAGATTTTTTAGAGCCCGGGAAGTATTTTTAAAAAAATATTGAAAGTTCTTTTTGTAACGTCACGAGACGCCGCTCCTTAAGAAAAAGATAGGACTTGCCGCCGCGTGACGTCACAAAAAGGACTTTCAATAATTTTTTTAAAATACTTCCCGGGCTCTAAAAAATCTGAAAAAAATCAGGGTAGCATAACTTTGCACCCTCTATCCATTTCTGCAATGAAAAAAATTGAGGTCGATACTCCATTAAGGCTCCAAGTTAAACTTCTATACCTCAATTTTCTCTTAACTGATTGACAAGACAGATCCACTTTAAAATTTGTTTGCCATTTGCCACCTATGTATCGATTTAAAGTCCCTTGCAAGTCTCATTAAAATCAAAGGAGAAATTTCTGAAATATCAAAACTAACGAGATTCATCCCAAGAATAATTTAATTTAATTAGATAATCAAAATTCTGGAATAACTATGAAGGGAAATAAGAATAATGGTTGTATTAATAATGATAATAATAATATTTGTTTATTGGGTTAAGTATTACAAAAGAGTGGGGGGAAAGATATGAAAAAACAAAAACAAAAAAAAAGCAATTATTGGATACTGGCGCCTTTACTATACAAATTTATGCCATAGAAAGAATTGTAATATAATATAATATATTATATCTTCTAGTATTTTAAATATGAATGATCTTTTTTTATTATTATTATTTTTTTTAAATATATTATTATACACTATAGTTGAAAAAAAGGATGATGTATTGTCGAATTAACGGCATAATTAAAACAAAACAAATTGACTTTTTTTCTTAATATTATACTTTTTAACAATAACAAAAACGTTAGAGCATCATCATTGTATTTATATAAAAATAAAAATTACAATTCCACTCAGAAGAAAAAATTAATAACTGCTTCTTATATATCACATAATTTTTAATATAACCGATATTTAGTATTAATTGTTTAACGATTTATTTGATTTCATTTCAAACTTTCTCTACACTACATCAATATTTCAAACACATTTTAATAATATAATTTAGAATCATCTGTAGTCTTACCACAAAATTCAACTAACCATCCGGTCAGACGTGGAGTTACATACTGATGACCTATAATGGTGTGTCCTACGTGTTAAGTGCTGCATACACAAGGTTTACTTACATCATGCGAGACAGGTAAGTGTATGCACAGACGTCATTGAGTGTATTTACGCAGGTTATTTACGCAGTATAATCGATTTTTTTAGTGTCCATCATTATTTCTGGTATTCTCGTGAAAAAGTCTATTTATAATACATACGCTTCTTTTTTTTTTTTTCTTTTTTTTTTACCTTTGGAAATAATTATTTTTAAAAGGGTATACGAAATATATTAGAATGTGACTTAGAAAACTAAAAAAAAAAATTTAATTATTTTTTTTCTATTTTAAGTAATGAATTAAATTTTTTTTATTTACATAAAATACGAAGCAGTAAATTATAAATTACGTAAATGATAATTTGATAGATTGATATTTAATTTTCAATAAATAACGTTTTAAGCATTTTTTATTTAATAAAATAAATAGGTTATTATAATTACATAGAATTTCAAAAGTAACCAAGTGTAAATTGTAAATATTGTGGCATAAATTATGGTCAACTGGAGTATAGTAATTAAAATAGCTCACTGTTATAATTTAAGAAAATAATCGTGCAATCAGAATTAATATGATAATATATTATAAACATATTATGCAAATCTATATACAAATGATATTGAATCTGTATGATACTACACTATTTAGCACTATATTTAGGTGTTGTTCATACATAAAACTCGTGTAAATTAAAACAACTTACGTGATCTCATATTGTCCCATGATGCCACTTGACTGCTGTTAAAACCTTGACTGACAACCTCTTGTAAGAATGACAACCCAATCTCAACTATTATATATTAGTCATTAGCGTCCCCACTTCTACATCCTTAAACTTTGAGGTAAAACAAATATAACTTTCTATGGACAGGATGCTATATAGTCTTATTAAATTAAGATTGTAAATCACCAGTCTCTATGTTAAAAGATTGTGAGATCAATCTGGTCAAACACCTTTTCCAGGGTTCGGATAAGTACCCCATGCATGCCATAGAATGTACCGGCCTTCCTATTAAAGGTTTTCATGGTTTCCTGTATAGCTAATATGCAAAATAACATACATTTTGAGTTAGAAGGAGAATGATTTTTTTATATCAATAGTTTATTTTTAATGCTTACGTCATTGTGACATTAAGTAGCAAGAAATGTAAAAATGTGAACTTTTTCTAAACAAATTGAAATAAATATCATATATAATTTTCAATATTTGGGTGCAAATTTTTAATATTGTCTTTATTATAAAATATGATATTATATTAATGTTGTCTTCATTTCTCTATATTCACTGTTGCATAATAGTATTACATTTTCATGTCCATTTTAACTTCACTTGTAATTAAGTGACTTGTTTTGTAACAAAACTAATACATAACAATATTTGTAATCCAAATTTTTATAAGTCGCTCTCATACAAGATAAGGGAGTTTGCGTGAAGGTGGAATCCCCCCCCCCCCCCCCCAATGAATAAAATATTGTACGACATGCATAAAAAAAAAAAATGGAAGCAAAAAGCAAACTAATAATTTCATTATTATATTCAATGGCAACAAATTATTCCCAATCATTAAATCCTAATTAACTTGATATTAATCCGTAACACAATGTAAGTATACGTTTTAATACTTATAATGGTCACATTTTGTGTAAGCAGTTGTGTGAAAAATTTCCCTATTTTTTTCCCATTGTTTTTATTTTTATCTCAAAATGGCATTTTATATTAAATGAACTATATAATTATGTATTAAAATATATTGCGGTAAGTTTATCACATTGTTTCTAATGTCAATTAACAAAATAATATTTAAGGAAATGAAATAACGTCATATTAGATTAATTCACCGGAAGGAAGAGGTATGGCTACAAATCGTGATAAGATAATTAATAATTAATGTTTACCTAACTCGAATTCTATAGAAATGACGCGTTAGTCTAGCGTCATAGAATTTGACTCACTATAGTTATTTTAAGGTATGGCTTACACAATAACAAAAATAAAAACTGAATTTTAAATTTGTTTACTAATAATGTTAAGTTTATATTTAAAAATATATATTTTTTTAATTGTTTAAATTAAATAAAAATTTATGTGAAATAAAATTAATATTTGTAAATTATGATTATTGTTATATATATGCGAAAACAATAATAAATTTACATTCTTATTTATTAATTTTATTGTAATAAAATATTGTTTATGGTGCACAAACATAGATTCAACTGAAAAGAAAATTGTTCATCGGTGACTTTTTCCTCTCAACTTATCAATTGTTGTTACTAATAATATAATAATGAATATCTGAAATTTAATTTTACAACTTAATTGGAATATTACGAGTTACTGATGTGTTATCATGGAATGCAAGAAAATTTTACAAATATATTAATTGTACACAGTTTAATTTAGAAATTAAAGTAATTTAATTAGGATTGAATTATAAATTATTATAATACGTACATGTATGTATTTGCATCAACTGAAAAAAAAATACGATCATATAATATATACATAATTTAAATATTTTCATCAAAATTAGTTAATTTGGAAATATTATATAATTATATACACATATATTTTAACTGTTTGGCCTAAAATATAATATGTTTCACATGCACAAATAGCAAAAATTAATTTGTTTCAAACTATGCAGCACGCAGATCAATTCCAGTCATGCTTGTGTATTTTGATAATTAGAAAATTGCATAAATTTAATGTCAACATATATTTTATGTAAATGAAACAATTTGAAACTCATGAAAATTTATATGATTAACTTCTTAAAAGTAAAGGTTATAACAAATATTTTACTTATAAATATTGCTCTATTTTGTTTAATATTGTAAAAGTTTAATACTGCAAAATATGCAAATATGCATATAGAATAAAGTTAGAACAAATTTAATATGCATGCATGATGATAAAATATCATCACATGCATGCATATTTGTTCAAATTTCTAAAATACATTTTCAAAAAATTTTAGCAACAGTTACAGAACCAAGGCACTAAATACAATAAAACAGACAACACTACACACATAAAAAAAAGACATGATACATAATAAAATCAAAATGTAGTGCACTAATTATTATACATTGTCAAAGGAAAATAATAAAAAAAAAAGTGATAATAATTTAGAACAATCTAATTACTCGTATTATATCTATATAATATCTATAATATATTTCTTATATTATAATTTATACACAAAATAACATGTTAATACTTCAGAATAAAAGGAAGATATTTTAGTAATTTGAATTACTGATACAAAAATTTATTAATATAAGCAAAGAGCACGTGTATATTTTATTGCAATTATTACTTACGTTCCGTTTTGCTGACTGACATTGTATCTTTCTTGATTGGTTAACAATTCCACAACAACTTTTCCTTCTCTTTGTTGTCCAGGTCCCTCAGAAGCCGCATCTTGTCTCCCAAATAAAGGCATTATTTTATAACACTCACTACCTTTGTCTCTCTATAACTGAGCAGGTAAAAATTATTGAAACTGCCGGTAAGGAAACATTTGATATCTGGTTTGAACACGGTATCTCGCACTCAACACTTTGCCATCTGGTACAGAGTGGGAGATAAGATAAACAGCAGGTCCTCTTAGACGTTTTTAGCATTAAATAGAAAATATATCGTGTTATATTTTAGCCAATGAGAATCAATGTTATAATATTTTAACCAATCATAGAAGATGTTTTTAAAAAGACGAACGATGATGAAAAAATTTATACATGTTTGTTACGAAGAACATTTAAGACGTATGACTATATTATTTAAAATTTCTACAGTAAAAAAAATATATTCAGAGCTCTCCCGGTGATATATTGTAGCGCAAGCGTATAACTTGTATTAAATATATCATAAACCTCCCATTGACAGGCGCGGATCCCAAGGGGGGGGGGTGCGATGGGGGCGACCGCCTCCTCTCGCCCCCCCCCCACAAAGGTCCCAAAATACATTACAGGTGATACCACCTCTTCACCCCCCACCCCCCACCCCGTACCACTAGCTCCAAATTTAACATTGCCGGATAGGGAACCCTCCTTCCCCCTCAGCATCGTGCGCCCGAGAGCCACCAACAAGTGAATTAAGCGTGTTATATAAACTTGAAACTTTCTGTAAAGAGACTGACATCTTATGTGTACTTTCTGTATTTGTTTAAATTGCACCTCTCCCATTTTTTATACTTCAATATTATGTACACTGAATCTCAATAAGTCATGACGTCAATATTATCTCTTCGTTTTCACTAAATATATAATAATGTTTACACAAGTGACAGTCATGATATTTTCGAACCCCGGCCCCTTATGTTTATTTTAAATTATTTATAAGACTGTTGAGTGTTGATATAACTGGACAGTGCAAAAGCATGGACTTATAATGTAAAGTGCTTTGCATTTACTTTAATATTGGTTTTGTGACAGACGAGTAAATATAGTTTGTGATATATTAAAATAAATACTACTATAATGATATATGACACTGATCGATATGTGACTGATGCAATAGAAAAATGTGCATTCATCATCAACTCTTGTTCTACTACATATATAATATCGTCCCTCGTCCGAAATAATGAGCTATCTGTCCAGGCGCGGATCCAGAAAAAAATTTCGGGGGGGGGGGTGGAGGGGGGCTGCCTCCATAAGGCCAATGTTAAAAAAAAATTGGAGTGGGGGAAATGCCTATATATATTGCCCATGTTAAATCCACAATTTCGGGGGGGGGGGGGGGGGGGGGGGCTGCAGCCCCCCCCCGCCTGGATCCGCGCCTGTATCTGTCTACCGCCATGATTTAGTTGCAATAATGAGCTAATATTTGCTATTTCTGTTGAGCGCAATTGTAAGCTGTAAATCGTCGATATTCGATATAAAATAAAGCTAATTTTTGCTCTCATTTGAAAAATAGCAGATATAGCTCATTATTACAAACAAATTTAATTTATATAATATAGGCAGATATCATTCCGGATGAGGAATGATATATATCTTATTTTTGTCTCATCAAAAATTATTATATATAGCGCGCGCTCGAATCTAGTTGAATTTTGTTGTTCCATGTTGTTACATTATGACAATTAATGAAGGTTAATTTGAGAGGTAAAATCGCAAATATAAATTTAAGAAAAGTAAACGTTACTTTCCATAATTTGTATTATATGATTATACTAAAGAATGGCATATATTAATTATTATGCATATATCGGTTGTGTGGATTTTCTTGTTTATCGAGAAAACTGATAGTGTCATAATATTTAATGAATTATTACGACAAAATCAATTTTCTAAATAAACAAAAAAATCCATACGCACACCACCGCACACGGTCGCGCACACCTATATAAATACAGGACAAAATTTACAGATTTCATTATAATTTCGTTTTATTTCAGTGAAATTCATAACATGTCATGTAAAAATTATTTATTTATAATCTTCTTTGGTCATAAACAATTAGTTACAGTGGTATCTCATGAATATTTGATAATTTTCATAAATTGTTTCGATTAAATGATTAAATTATAAATTTAATTACCTAGCTTTGTCGAATGCATATACTTTTTACAATTTGAAGTTCCCATACTTTTGTACATTTTTAACATTTTTTTTTAAACCGTTTTAAACTACCATGTCATCTATTAGCAAAATTGTAAACTAAATAAAAGATTTTTTTTTATTTTTGCTGATTGTTCTCCGTACATCTTCCAGAATATTTAGTAATTTATAAATTTAATTGTGCATGGAAAATACCCAATAAGTTTTATTAATTATTTTATAATATACTGTATTTTTTATACGTAATTTTTATTAAATTAATATATTATTAAATTTTATCAAGTTGCCGTTTATTTACAATAAACATGGCTTCCAACAAACGTAGCGTAATGGAATCTTTAATAATTGCCGATGAAAAGCAAGAGCCTGATAAGCCTGTTAACCGAGAAAAGGTATATAATAACTAAATTTATTAAGTACACATATTAATGCTTCATGTCTGATAGTTTGATTGTCATTATTTCAGACTTGTCCGCTGCTTTTGCGAGTCTTCTGCAACACAGGCCGGCATCACAACATTTCGGAATACATGGGGAGAGATGTTCCTGCTAATGAACTACAAATTTATACATGGTAAGCATAAACTAAATAAGATGCAGAGTTTATTTTTGTGTCAAAAGTCTGAAGATTTAGGTATTTGAATCGTTTGTTTGAATTCTAGGCCTTTGTCATGACAGGCCTGTTCATAAGGAAACCTGAACTGAACTTTATGCATATCAAGTACATATGCATACTGCACATTAGTTTTTTTTTTTTACAAGGATACACCCCTAAGAGCTTACAGCTCGCGGCGGGGTACTGGGTAGGGATAAGGTAGGGAACGGATAGTGGCCACGGCCTGCATGCTTACGCGTCCCAGCATTCGCTGAGGTGAGACTGAGAGAACCGTGGAAAACCTCAGTCAGGACGGACACCTCTACTTTTTCTCAATGAACCAAAGCGATATCCAAAGCCTGGGGAACCACACACAAGTGCATCACTGCACTGGGTGGAAAGCGAGACGAATTTACCCCAGGGAGGGAGCAGCGTATTTTTTACTTGAAACGGTCACCCATCCAAGTACTAACCACGCTCGACGTAGCCTGACTTCGGTGATCTAACGAGAACCGGTCAATGCACTGCGCCACGCTCGACCTCTGAACTGTGTGTGTAGTGTTTAAGAAGAATCTGAATAGCTAGGCTCACAGTTAGATCACAGACAAACAAAAGCCTAACTATATACATATATTATGTATGCATACAGGATTTTTGTGCCCGTTGCTTCTCCTCGACGCCAAGTATGTATTCCTTTGCATTATTAGTAATTAGTATGATACTGTATCCAGTATGCGTATAAAATCAGTGCAGACAGCAGTATGCATACTATGTATATGGTTTTTCCTATCTCTTATCATATCCCCTCCACCAATACCCCTCTCATGGCAGTCCAGCTAGACGTAAACGTAGCTTATTTAAGCGGGCCTAAAAATCCTGCAAGGTCCTTCGTCTGTTTGTCTCGTTAGATTATATACTGTAATACGAAATATCACAAAGTCAGTAACGTTAACGTATCAACTTGCAGGCTGGATGCGTCGCTGCGAGATTATATACTGTAATACGAAATATCACAAAGTCAGTAATGTTAACGTATCAACTTGCAGGCTGGATGCGTCGCTGCGAGAGCTGACATGCCTGGTGAAGGAGGTGAACCCTGACGCTCGAAAAAAGGGCACCTACTTTGAGTTTGCTCTGGTGTCTCCCGACCACAGATCCCCGACGTACCGAGCGAGGGACATCGGAGTCACCTGCAGTGGACAGAAGGGAAATGACGATAACAAGACTCTCGGCAAAGTCGGGTGAGTTGATATGGTTAGGTTGATATGGCGGTTAGGTGTAAGAATGGGCTTGCCTAAACCTCGTCGCAATAAAGCCAATTTCTGTTCTATATGCAGTTGTAGTACCGTAAAAATGAGCAGAAAAGGACCTATGTGCCCAAAGACTATTAGAGAACACTACTGTATGTCTTATGGCTAGAAAAAACAATATTTCAGAGGTTCACGGTTTTTAGGTTGTGTTATTAGCTACAGTATAACAGATCTTAGTTTACCACTAAACAGTTCAGTAGACTAGACGGCGTCAGATATATCAGCCAATGAAAAGGTGGCCAGCTGACATTCTAGCCTTTTCATTGGCTCATATATCTGGCGCCGTCTAGTCTACTGAGCTGTTTAGTGGTAAACTAAGATCTGTTATACTGTATTACAAGGCAGTGATGCAGCAACCGCAAATGAACGAAAATATGTGAAAGGCTTGCAGCATTTCTATAGATGTAACAATTTTAAAATATGTGAAGGCACCTTTAATTAAACAAATCTCAACCTAGTTTTATACAAAATGAATGTTGTTTATATTGATATCATGAATACAGGGGCGATCGGTCCATAGAAGCGAAGCATGCGCTGCATGACCATGCACAACATGGATGTGATTTTTTTTAAAACAATATTCGTATTATAACTCCATTTCAATTATTTTAGCTGCCCCAAAGCATATATTTTTTATTTGTACGATTTTATTTTTGAAATCCCGCGGCTCCTTATCTTCGGATTTGTTCGTATTATTACGAGTCTCTATAACCAGCGATCCGAATGACCGCTTATACTACGCTCCATCTGACCAATGGCAAGGAAGCAAATGCGGTGGTGTGGGTGGTGGGCTGTGATAAAATTATATGCAGTGTAATGCGACGTCTTCATAGCTTCTCCCAATCATATTGCAGCATTGCAGCGCGGGAAATTTTTGTCACGTGTAGCGCGTGTAGGACATGAAAGACTTTGGTAAAACCATTCTGTAAGAAATTAAATCAAAATAATTAAATAAATAAGTACAACATTTTTTATATTTTGTCGCCCGGCAAATATCGATTTCGAAATCATCACATTTGTAATAAATTGTCAAATCTTAATTTCTGATTTCTGACTTATAAAATATCAAATGTCCTTTGTAAGCTTATAGCGCCTTGTTGTGTTGAAAAGATGAACTATCTAGTAAAATTTGCACGCTATAGCTAGTAAGGTAGTGCAGGAAGTTCCCCCAGCAGGAAGAAAACGAAAAAAAAAAAGTAATAAAAAATATATGCATTTAAAAAATATGAAATTTGTTACTTATATTTTTTTAGGAAGAGGCAAAAAAAAATGAAACAAACGAATATCTTCGATGATAGGTTTTCATGTTTTCAAAAAATATTAAAGTTTTTATTGATTAAATAAAATAATATTGGATTGATAATTTAAGGAATTCTATAAAACGTACTTTGAAACATGTTTTTTGATTGTTGTTTTTATACTTTAAAATTTGTCTGCCACGCCCATAGTTATATCATGTGCCACGTCCCCTTTTCGAAAAAAATCGAGCCTGCGAGGGGGCTCGTCTTTTTCGATGCGCATGACTATGTAGAAAGGTCACCGATCGCCACTGCATGAATATACTGTGCATATAGTACTAACACTGCCCTGATTTAATGATTATCGTCATATTTGTAATGTCTTCGTACATAGACACTTTGTAACGATACTTCCCAGCGACAGAACACGAACCAAGGACTCCCAAACATTCACAATGACAACAACATGAAATTTTAATACCCCTTTGATTTTATCGATGCTTTTGTAATTTTTTTGCAAAACAGTAGGAATGTGCCAATTTTTTCTTCTCGAAATACATATTCTCATATTTTTTCTATCTGTGTTTTCCTACAACTTTGCTATTTTTCTATTGATAATTAATTTTTTAAAAACATTACATAACCGGTAATCTTACAATTTTGAATTTTTTCAGGTACTAAAAAATATATTTTTGTATTTTCAGATTCACCATCGGAGACTTCATGGACATCTCCATCAACCCTCCGAGCCACATGGGCATGGGCCGCATGATGTTGGGCGGAGGAGGTGGGATGGGCAGAGGCGGAGGTATGGGAAGAGACATGGGCCGAGACATGGGAGGTCGAGACATGGGCGGTCCAATGAGGAGAGGACGGCCTTACTGACAGAGATTCCAGTCCTTTAGGACTAACTAGGACATGTATGTTCTAACAGCACTGGCATAAGGGGTGTTACATAATGTTATTTTGCTTACAATATATAGTCTTCAGTCACCTCAAAATCAAAAAATTTACTCTGCTAGCGTTCGGAGTAAGTAATTTAAATGTACAAGAAATTTTTTTAATTACTACACAATATTTTTTTTGTCTCTTTCTGTAGTAAATTTTAAGCAAAATAATAAAGTGTAATACTAATTTAAAAGGACAACAGTGGTAGCAGCTACTAATAACATATTTAAATATTTGAGTAGATGGAAGTGATATTATGTTCTTGTAGCTTTCAAATCGTGTTTGTTTTTAGATGTTTCCTTTGAAACTCTGTAATTTTCATAACCAAATTTTTGTCTCTTTTTTTTATTAAAATATGTAATTGAAGTCTTGGCATTAAAAAATAACCTTTTTTAAACAGATAAAGAGCCTTACACTTGAAAGACTTTTTACTGAACAGTATTCATTTTTTAATCGCCAAGTTCTTGAAATTATGTTCTCAAGTTATTGAAGTAGCGAATACAAAATCAGTGTATGCACTACAGCCTCATTCTGTTCAACACTGTTATTTGATTCATAATAAACCAGTTGTCGTTTATTTTAGATTCCATAAAAAAAAGACCATAGATCTGTTCGTAAATACGCAATCAGAAAGAATAGATTATTTGTAATGAACCATCTGTACATGGAATATAAGGTTCATCACAAATAATCTATTCTTTCTGATTGTGTATTTACGAACAGACCTCTTGAAATTAGTTATGAGATCCTGCAATAATAGTGCTGTTTATCGTACACTCGTCTTGGAAAATTTCCCCTTGCGACCTTACCATGCTCCGTAAGAATAACATAGCATGGTGATTAATAAGGCTGCAAGTGGGAAATATTCCAAGGCAACGAGTGTACATATTAAAGCTCTGTGCTCCATCTACATGCACTGGCAATGAAACCTCTGCTTATAAATCATTGCAAATAAAGGTTAATTTCCTATGTTGTTTCACTGATTATGACCTAAAGTAAATAAACATGTAGCATGTGATCGCCATGTATAATATTTTCTTGTGCAATATATCACTGCAAAATCTTGGAACATTTTTATAAGAAATATGAACATATAGTTCCTTGTCCGGAATAATAAGCTATCTGCCTACCATAATTAAGTGCAGTAATGAGCTGTCTGCTATGTCAGGTGACCATGAGCTCTAAATCGGCAAAGGAAGCTCATTGTGAAAGACAGATACTTCAGATAGCTCAGTATTCGAGACAAGTGACAATATTTAGTTAAATATTTTAGCTGAACCTTTATCTTCCCATATGCCATTGTTTGTTTACATTTTTTTGTTCTTTTAAGCCACCTATGATGTTTAAAGACTATTTTAATACATTGATTAATTTCTAAATTAATCAATATTCTTTGCTACTATCTATCTATCTACTATCTTTTTTAAAACAAGCTTTTCAAATCAGTTTTCGGAATCAACTTTTTTTTGTAATTATTTTCTGTGAATATATAATGTTTTGTGTTTATTTTTTTTAATCCAAAATGGATTAACTTTGTATTATTCATCATTTTAAATAATAAAAAAAACATTTCGCACTAATTTTATTAATTTTATTTCATACTATAATCTAGAATGTAGATTAATAAAAAAATAAAACAAATTTATTTTATTAGCCTTTATTACTTTTTTTTTTTATTAAAAATTAGTTTAAATTATTGTCAATAGATGACAGTAGCATACAAACAGCTTATAATTATAGTTTACAAAATACTCGTTAGATAGCACTAGTTTAGTTTTTTAATTTTTGAGGCGCTTGAACTTCGAAATAGCCAAACTATAAACGCAAGTAAAGTCCAAATTACAGCAATAATTGCCACTGATGCTGCTGGGATGTACAAATTTTGAGTCCATGGGAATTCCGTCGTAAGAGTGAAGGGACGTAGTGCATCTTCTCCTCGTGTGATGGCGCACGGGAGCTGAACTATTATGTCTTGTCGTTGTACCTGAAACATTTATAATTAAAAAAATTATATCATTGTAATTAAATGTATAAGAAATTGTAATAATTCCTGATAAAGTTGCATTATTTGTATGCGATCTTTAAATAATTAAGTGTTCATTGCTTAAGCTCGGATCATCATGGGGAGGGATTTTAATTATAAAATATGGTCTATACATTTCAAATCGTATGATTAATTGAGTAATCTTGATTATGCAATGTACAATATATATTATTCAAATTATATGCATGAAATCAAATGAAGATTGAGACAGGCATCGTGTTTTTTTGTTTTTGTTTAATTAGAGCAGAACATTTTGCTAATAGAAAGTGTCAAAGTGACTATAATATATAGGTTTGATTATGAAAAATCACTGAAGTAAAAAAGAAGTGTAGGCACTAGCTAGCTGTAATTTATATTAGTAAAGCATTTAATATAACAATTAATTTGTATAATTATTATTTTTTATACAACTAGAAAGTGTAAAATAACTAAAATATCAGAAAATGTCATTAAATATTAATTAAATTTCTTACAACACAAATACAATATATTAATTATTATTATCTAATTTAATTCTATTTTAGTCATACTACATCAAAATACTGATCATAATAATATAATATATCCTACTAATTAAAAGTTCATTTTTAGATTAATATTACATTACAAATTATTAAAAAATCGAAGAGAGTAGTATAATAATTTTTTTTTCTTGCCTTTTTCTTACAAATATTTCATTTCTTTCTTAAAAATTGTTTATTTTATTTATATTTTATAATTAATAAACATTCAAAGTAATCTAATTTTAAATAAAGCTAACATTTGAATTAAAACTTTATTTTAATTAATTTTTATTTATGCGTAAATTATAGAATAATAAAGATAACCAAAAATTTATAAGAAGTTTAAGCTTTGATAGCCTTATCAGTGACCCATTCTAAACGACGTTCTAGGCTAAATGCTTATAATGTTATTTTCATAGGAAGTGTGAATTTTATTTTTTTAACTTTAATGAACTGTAATGGTCTCAATGATAAACAATGATAATAGTTATCCACGATAGAGAAAAAACGAAGTTTTTCATTGCACTAATTATGCTGCTCCCGCTTGTTTTTAAGAAACAGGGAGTTTTATATGTTATATCTGCCTGGAGAACTCCTGTTTGAATGTCGAACATAATTTATTTACATGGTATATATTTATTTTTCTTTTTTTTGCAACATATTCCTATGCATTTCTAGCCATGAACTTTATAGCCACCTGCATCATTTTCTGAAGCTGCCCGCAGCTCTAATTAAGAGACATAATATAATATTTAGTTGCAAATTTACAGTTTTGAAAGAATATAATCCAGTCTAACCATTAAAGATCAATATATATAATATATATATATAGGTATTATAGCTAGTTCACCCTGACTCAAAGGCACAGTTGGACACAGTTAGCTACCCAGTTCAATATTAATGTCTTTTTCCAATGTTATTTGAACTTGGCAGCCTAGTTTATAATCCCCTTATATCTGGTCTCAAATGGGACGTACAGTAGAACCAAATTGAATTAACATGTGAATTTTGAGAGTGAACTGTAACTAAATGGGAGTCCCATTTAGTTCAACTGTGAAGGGTAACTGTGCCCAACTGCACCCTAATGTGTCTTTTAGTCAGTTCACGACGCCTCCGTACCTGCACAGCCTTGCACGTGACGGTGTTGACTGCCTCGAGCTCCGGCGCAACTAGAGGCGCAAGGAGCCAGCGTGGGGGCGAGATCCACTGCAGCCACGACACGATGGGACTGAGGTCCGCGCGGTGCAGAGGGAAGCCCGCGGTCAGCAGGAGGAGCCACTGAAGAGACACCCCCGCCACCGTGGCCCACAGACGGGACGTGAGGGCAGCCAGGAAGAACAGCAGCGAACCGTGGGAGCACAGCATGTACAGCACCATCAGACCTGAGGGAAACAAACGTTGTTGTTATGTGTCAGATTCGCATGAGGAAGGTCATGGGTTCGAATCCAGTTTAGGGTGATGTGCTTTTTATCAATTTAAAGAGTTTGGATATAAGGGTCCTGTATTCGGGAGGTAGAGCGTGCCACAGGCTTAATTCCTCTAAATAACAAATTATCCAGTTTAAACCTACGTATGGCATTCGTGTGGAAAATTCAGAGACTGACTATCCCAGAGAGTATATAAAAAAGATGCGTAATTTATTTAAATAAAGAAAAAAAAATACAAAATTTTATGTTTGGCATAATTATTAGATACTAAAAAAAAAAAAAAAAAAACTACAGCTCAAACTGTGCCTCGCTCGATCTAAACAATATAACAAATTTTATTTTGAATAAAAATAATTTGCCTCTAAAGTCTGAGTATAGATAAGTTAGGCATACGGGAAAGTAATTAATAAACCAACTTATACTTTTTGTAATGCTGAAACACCACTCCTTTTCACTTTAGTATGTTTGATTTAAAGGATAGGCTGGTGATGGGAAATTTTCAAAGACAACCGCACTACTGCTATATTCTCCAATGACTGCAGGTACACTGACCAAGGTACTGTAGAAACCCGAGCCCCGTGACTTCCCCCGCCGCCCCGCTCATGGCGTAGGCCGGGGCGAAAAAGGCGATGGCCAGACAGATCAGCACGGGCAGATCCAGCAGCAGCTGTAATCACATAGTTATATAGATATACATCTGCACTTGTAACAGTATTTTTACTATACCTAAAAATATATATCAATTAGTTTGTTAATGCTTTAAGGTATAACCTGAGAATTGGGACGAAAAAAATTCATCAAAAAATATTTTTCAAATTATCTAGGTAGACTTATAATTATAACACTCTTCTTATGTAATTAAGCCTTGATTTTTTTCAAAAAATTTTAACCGTTGAATATTATGAAATAGATTTATGTTCATCAAATTTGGCCGAAGTATTGCAAATCTCGACGACCAAAGCTTTGATCGCCGGTATTTGGCATGTCCTCGGCTACATTTGATCGAAATAATTTAGCGATTACAAAATTTTGAAAAAAAATGTACTTATAAGAAGCCTGTTGTAAGTGTACCTAGTTAATTAGGCCTTTAGTTGACAGAACTATATATTATGTTTTTAAGAAAGTCACATACTTTAGAATTAATTTCTGAATTTATATTGTTAAATAATACTATTATTGCATAATTATAAATTTCAATGGAGATAAGTTAAATTTAATTCGTTATTGTTTATTATTTAGATAAATTTTATTCATTGCAATTTAATTCTTATCCTTCTACATGATTTAGCCTATTATTATGTATTAAATATTATTATTTATATTATTATATATAATATATGAACGTAGTCTAAAGTCTAACGTATTGTCATCTCAGTTGGCATTTTGTAGTATACAATTTTATTAGTACAAAAACTAATTATGACAATTGAAGTTATTTATATTTACACAGAAATTTAAATATTACAGTTAACAACTCATAAAAACATTTTAATTTATTTATTTAAAACAAAATTATAATAAAATCCTATAGATAATATAAAATTTTTATTTTTAATGTTTAAAATATTTTTTTTAAAAAAATAATGTTTAGTTTATTTTTCATTTTTTTTTTTTGTGCTTTTAATATAATTTGAAAATATAATATTTACACAAAAAAAAACCCTTTAAATTACAATTTTAGGTAGTTTTGGATAGGAGGGTGGGAACAACGCAAAATTAGACACGAAGCCTCACCTTGCAGATGTAGTACAGTCCCCTGGAGTACAATCCATCTCGGACATCCCTGGTGACGGCCTTCTTCTCCCTGACCGCGGGCTCTGCGGCCCACACCACCTGAGGCACGCAGGACACGCCCATCATGGCCACGTGGTAGCCCAGCCAGTCGTTGAGTTCGTGTTGTGGCGCCGTGGAGCTGCGCAGGTCCCAGAACATCGCGCCTAGGGTGACAGAGAGCGCGGCGCTGAGGAGCAGGGCGCGGGAGAACCGGACCATACCGAGGGGGCAGTGAAGCACCGCGGCACGACTGTAGTGGAAAAAAGGGGTAGTTTAATATTGAGGGTTGAGCGTGGCGCAGTGCATTGACTGGTTCTCGTTAGATCACGGAAGTCAAGCTAGGTCAAGCGTGGTTAGATCGTTCAAGTAAAAATTACGTTCTTCCTCCCTAAATTCCCTCTCTATACTCACAGAAAGATGGCCGAAGCCTGACGCAGCACGTTTGCCGTAGCTGCTCTTGGTGGCAGCTCGATGGGAGGTCCAGGGTCGCTCAGGGGCTGCTGACGGCGCGCGAACACCTCGCCCAGCTGCTGGATGCGCTGGCTAGACTCGAGCATAGCCTCCGCAGAGAGGTCATCCAAGGTCACCAGGTCAACTGCAATAATGGCGAGATTAGTGTGAAAGTAATTGGAGTACTCTTATTATTTGTATTAAAAAAAATATTAAAATGTTTAATTTTTATAACTTTATAAATAAGTCGGAAAGAAGAATTTGAAAATCGGCAGTGAAATGAAATAAAATAAATTTTAAATAATATTAATACTAAATTAATGAAATAGATACTACAAAAAATGCGATACATATAAATGATAATTAAGACATTTTAAAACAATTCCCTTCTCCTAATAAAATAATGTAATTATCTATCGTTAATATCATTGTTAAAGTACAGAGTTAGTCATAAAGAGTGAGACGGAGCTATTTGTGCTGCGATGTTCCACTAAATTTGACTCCACAACTTACGGTAATAATCTGAAGGGTTTTTGAACGCTGGACAAGGGTACTCTATTCTTGCGAAGTACGGTAGCATGTCCTTGCGACGTCCACAGTACATGAGACGTCCTGACGCGAGCAGAGCCGACCTGCTGAGCATGCAGAAGATCTCGAAGGTTGGAGGGTGAAGGGCCAGCATGACGATCCTCGGGGCCGCGGCGCTCCATTGTCGCAGGAACTCCAGAAGGAAGAATGTGTCGAATATGTCCATCTGTCGGGCCGGGCCGTCCAGCGCGAGTAAGTCACATCCCTGGAATAGGATGAGGTTTAGTGTGTAGCAGGAGCTAGCTAGCAGTATGAATACCGTGTAAGTTTTGTATAAGAGCTGTTGTCTCAAACACGATTGCATGATTTCACAGCGCATAATTTAAAAAAATATGCGATATTGTGTAGCAGCGCACACATCAGCTTCGTATCGTAAGCCTTCGTATGATAAGAAATTTAAGACCAGTTTCTAAATGAGAAACGTACGATCATATATGATAGTAGAAATACGAGTCTTTATGATGCGACCGTCAAAATATTGCTAATGCTGACAAATAATAACAAGTAGATTTCGGCAGCTGAATTAAAGATTTAAGATAAGAAATGAAGCTCAAGTGTTAATGAACCTCGTAAACATTTTTTAGAGTTCTTCCCCAGGTTTTATGTATTAATTATGTAAAAAAGTATTATTTTCAACTATAATTGTTTATTAAGATTCATATATACTGTATAGAGGAATATCACTCCTTTTTACATAACCTACTCTCTTGGAATAGAAAGGTTTTGAAAAGGTCCCAATCATTGACTTATTTAGATAAGGAACCTGTTAGATTTTTTAAATTTTCGCACTCCCTCTTCCATATAATTAATTAACTTTGCGGCTCATCATGTCATTGTTACTTACTCGCATTGATTGAGATATAATACGTGGCTTGAAATTAAACGAATTGGGAAATAATATAATGGCTGCATGAACTACCTCCATTTGAGGGAAAATTTGTCTCGGTTTCTTCATTATTTAATAATAATGAATTGATTATAATAAAATGTAAATATAATTAAGAAATATTTTAAAATATACTAACATCGAATTAAAAATTATTAAAAAGGACAAAAACAATTTAAAAAACTTAAATTAATTTAATTTCTAGCTAGACATATGATTTGGATTTAAATCTTTTGTATCTATGCTGTATTATGTATAGCTACACGAGGAAATAAATAAATAAATAAATAAGTAAATAAATAAATAAATAAATAAATAAATAAATAAATAAATAAATAAATAAATAAATAAATAAATAAATAAATAAATAAATAAATAAATAAATAAATAAATAAATAAATAAATAAATAAATAAATAAATAAATAAATAAAATATTATTTAAAAAAATTGTAATATAAATTTAAAAAAAAAATACAATTTTATTTTCGTAATAAAATTAAATTTTAATAACTTAAAATGATCCACCTATACTTAAATTAATTTTAATTCCATAACTAATGGATTTTTACACATCATAAAAAAAAAATGCATTTAATACAAATAAAATTTTTAATAATGTTTTCAAAAACATCAATCGAACCTCCTTAATATTTCTTGAAAAAAAAAAAAAAAAAAACTTCTTACAAAGACGTTTGAAATTAGAACAGCAGGATTATTACTTTGAATCTACGGAATATTTTTTCTTTGTATTTTTGACCGTTCCATCAAGATGTAATCTTATTGTTTGATATTATACTTTGGTGATGCTATTCATATCATAAGCACTTAATAATATAAAAGAAATACCATCATGCAGTATTATACTTAATAAAAATACAAGCAAGAAAAAAAAATAAATCTCGTTAAACCAAATAAGAATTACTGTAGAAAAAAAAATGTGAACTTAAATTAAACCATGGTCGAAAATTCTACAACAAAAATTGAGAAGGCTGGTTGGATTTTATTTTGCTTTAATAATTGTTGGATTTTATTTTTAAGGATTTTTGTTTTAAAACCAAACTTTTCTTATAAATTTTCATTATTAATTTCATGCATTGTGTTCAGAACCATAAAAAAAAAAAAACATCATTATGAAATAATAAAAACATATTGAAGTCAAGAGCAGTATTTTTCACAATAACACTATTTTTTATTCTATGGATTAACTTTTTTAACTTTAATTTTAAAATACGGTTGTTTTGGTTCTATAGATATTGTTACTATAACCAATAAAAAATTATTACTAAATTTCTATGATATTTGACCTATGAGATATAAGAAAAAAAGAGAATTCCTACCATAAACTGAAGCCTTAAAAAGGAAATCATAAAATAAACTGAAGGTTATTTTAGCACCTTGAACTCTAAAGGTGTAAATAAAAAATGAGTGGCTTATGACTAATACTTCATAACTCCCAAGCTAATTTACATAAGAATGTGATGTCATTGACAAAGAATTCAAATTTTATGAATGATAGGAAGCAAACATTTCGATTTTCAACAATAATAAGAAAAATAAATTTTGAATAAATTGAAAGAAATTTTCATTACTATTTTGATAAATAAAAAGAACAATACTTTAGCCTGTTTTATAATTACTTGTTTTAATACTAAAATTTGATTTCAAAAAAATTACAAGAAATAGTATGATTATATCTGTATGTTTTATTACTTTTTAATCTTTTTATATCTTTAATGTATTACACTGAAAGAAATTTCATTTTTTTTTTTTTTTTTGCGTAACTACTTGGTAAAATAATCATTATTTCCAAATATTGATATTTTCTATTTTATTTTAAAAATGTTATACTTATATATATATATAAATAAAAAAAAGCAACTGTTTAATATTTAGATGCTGAAAAAGAGCTAGAAATTGAAAAAAAAAACGTATTTTCAGTACTCAAATCCTTAGATAATCCTTTTATTAAAGAAGTGATGCCTATTGATGCCTCCCTCTCTAATGTATGTTGTGTAAAAAATGTCATGCAGGCTGTCCATTTTGTCCTAATTTTTCCTACCTGCTCCCCCCATGTATGTACCATCACCTTCCACAAAGTCTCACCTGCAAAAGGGCGCACGCGACGTGCAGACGAACCTTCTCGGAGGGTGTCAGGGAGCCGACCCTGGTGTCGCGGACCTGAGTCAGACCAAGCTCGGACAGCAGCGCCTCCACCTGAAACAGTGGCAGTTAAAATGAGAAAATAAATTTATGACACCTTGGTTCATAATTAAAATATAATTATATTGTACAACATTATTAAGTAAATAAAATAATTAATATTTGTGAAGCACCATATTTTCCATTATTAAGTTTTTTTTAAAAAATAGTTCATTAAATGAATAGCCCTAACAATGTATTATGAAAAATCTCTTAATCAAGTCACCATTATAGTCCTGCAAATAGTTAATCAAATTATTGGTAAATTTAATTTGTATTCAAAAATAAAATATTATTAAAAATATATTTTTTAATATGGTTTTATATTTTATTGTATTTTATTTTTTAATATATATATTAATGCTATGTAAAAAGAATAAAAAGACTTAAGGAGTTTGTTTATGTTTTTAAAGTTATTAATGTTAATTATATATAATAAAAAATTAGATCAGGTCATATTATGATTAAAATAATTATTCAGTCTTGTTGCATCGTGACAGCTGTTAAAGAAAATTGATGTACTTTGATGTTTTTAATCAGTGCTAATATTACCCTTATGATGTGTAATGTTTAAAACTCCCTACAAAATACATCAATAATATTTATGTTATTCAGTGTTTAATATAATATGGCTGCCTCATCTCAGTCAATTTTTATTTGATTTTTACATCACCGCCGAAAAAAATTAAGAAGGAAAAGCGGGTTGAAGTTGGGAAGGCGGGGAATGATTTAAAATGCAAAAATAAAAATAAATAAATAATAATGGACCGGCACGGTCTCTTAGTCCTTTAAAGCCAATAATAAATCAATTGTATAGGAGTGACAGAAGGGTACTGCCATTTTTTTTTTTTTTAAGGGCTGACCTTTCCAACACCAGCACACATACCTCGGCCCTGCTTGCTTTGGAGGTGGTTGGTGCTGCGTTGAGCCACGAGTGGAACCTGAGGGTCTGCCTGGCGCTCATGTCGGGGTCGAAACTGTCGCTGTCTGCGGACACCACGGTCACGTGACGTCGCAGCTGGGAGGCGCGGAGGACGTGTCCGTTCAGCCACACCTCACCCCTCGAGGCCTTCACTCTGCCGGCTAGCACCTCCAGCAGCGCCGTGCCCTCCGTCTCTGCAGAGTGAAAGAGTGTTAGATATAGTCTGAAAACATTGTGGAGTAACGGAGACATATCATGGCATGCACTCTGCCACCTGCTCGGTCTCTACAGAGTGGAATTTTAAGTGGAAGGGTGTCAAAATTTGTTTACACTACAGAGAGACAGTGTTAGGTGTAGTCTGCAAATATACTCGGCCTTTGCAGAGTGAAACAGTGGCATAAATTGACTACAGAGTTGCAGTCTGCAGACGTCGAGACAAATGCCTTCCGACCTGCACTCTGGCAACTCCCAAGTAATGCAATTCCCTTGGTACCACATTTATTTTGAACCGTGTATATGCACCAACCATTTTTCCAAGGTTTCCACGGTTCCTTTAAATGCTAGAATGTATTTTTGTTTTGCTGCTACGGAGGCAAACCTAATTCCCCACGGACTCTTTTTTTTTTTCCATGACTCTTTTTCCCCCACGTACATTCATAACTCACATAAATTAAGATCATTTTAATTTAGACTGATTTGAGAATGCGTTGCTTAAAACAAGCTTAAAATAGTTATTTTTATATTACTTAAAATTAAATTGTATGGAAAAATTGTAATAAAATATGAATATTCTAATACATAAAACTCCCTAAGCCGTATCTCAGCTCGAGATCTACATGCAAATTATCTCTAAGATTATGTAACGGTGATTTTGTCGCGACAAAAAGTGTAATAACTAGCTGGGAGCGAGCACCAATCGCTCAGCACGCTCTTGGCTACTAATAATTGACTGGCGTGATTGTAGAATGACCGGTTAACGTCACGATATAGACAGCTATGTGAACTCCCAAGTTATTGCAAATACTTCAGTTGATGTGTTACAATTAAAACTCCTCACTAATTGTATATTGAGGACATTCATTACACATAGGAGGTCGTGTTATGTATGTTTTAATAGTTATACTGAATAGATATATAAATATACATAATTTTTCTTTAACTGTTATAGATTTTATATGCATTATTAAAACACGTCTGTATTATTAATTTATTATTTATTTTGTATTTATTTATTATTAATATTATTAATTTATTTTGCATAATTAAAAAGAATTGTTCGCCGTTAGGTTTATTTCATGCTTAGCAGTAGAAAATTAGACAAATTCATGCATGTATCATGTTTAGTATGTTTATATAATTAAAGAATTGAACATTTTAAATTTCCAATGTATGGTAACAATACCAACAAGACACGGTAAGGGAATTGCAATTATTGTTGATGGCAATTAATATTGTTACATACAGTAATAATATTACAAATAATAATTAAACTAATTTTTTTAAAAATTGTGTTTTAACATTTTACAAAATGAAATTAAACTATAATAATTGTTTGATTATAAATATTATTAAAAAATGTAACTCAATTTTTTAAAATTTTAAATTTATATAAATAAAATTCGTTTTGATGAAAAAATATTCTTTGATCATTATGCGTATGATACTTCAAAACAATGTAAATTTAATTCCATCTCAAATAGGTTCTCCAGAAAAAATTCCAGTCTGAATAAGCGCGTCGCTTAACATTGGGCCTTACCTGACAAAGACCCTCGATTATCTCGAAAAAATACTGCGTTCAGTGGTGTGAAAAAAATATAGCGATGTTCTATGACTTGAGCTTTAACCACAAGCAAATTTTGAGTATTTTTTTTCGAATCAGATTTTCCGTAAAAAAAAATCGTGAAAATGGAGTATTGTCCTCAATTTTTTTTATTGCAGAAATGGATAGAGCGTGCAAAGTTATGCTACCCTGATTTTTTTCAGATTTTTTAGAGCCCGGGAAGTATTTTTAAAAAATTATTGAAAGTCCTTTTTGTGACGTCACGCGGCGACAAGTCCTATCTTTTTCTTAAGGAGCGGCGTCTCGTGACGTCACAAAAAGAACTTTCAATAATTTTTTAAAAATACTTCCCGGGCTCTAAAAAATCTGAAAAAAATCAGGGTAGCATAACTTTGCACGCTCTATCCATTTCTGCAATAAAAAAAATTGAGGTCAATACTCCATTGTCCATGTTAAATTATCATAAGAAATTTCCAAGATTTTTTACGGAAAATCTGATTCGAAAAAAAAAAAAAAAAACGCAAGATTTGCATGTGGTTGAAAATCAAGTCATAGAACATCGCTATATTTTTTTCACACCACTGAACGCAGTATTTTTTTGAGATAATCGAGGGTCTTTGTCAGGTAAGGCCCAATGTTAAGCGACGCGCTTATTCAGATTTTGGATTTTTTTTCTGGAGAACCTATTTGAGATGGAATTTTTTGGATTTCAGTTCCATATGGAGGACCACTTGAACTATTTTTAGACAGTACTAACTCAACTTTTTTTTCTCGTGATCACTTTACTTTAATATATATTTATACAAATATAGCGAAATTTTAATAAAGTAACTAACATGCTTAATTACGCTGTGAAAAGCATATTTAGAAAATATTCATAGTTTGAGTTTACTAAATTTCTTAAATCTTGTGACATTCTGTATTAAAATCAGGTAAATATACAGGGTGTCCCAAAGATCTTTAGATTTTTCAAACCCTAATAGCAACTATTTGGTATTTTTTAATGTTCACTTTATATACATCAAATTAAAGTTCTGAATTTAACATCTTCAAAAATGTGAACAGAAAAAAAATCCGAAAGGTGATGTTTCTTTTTACCCGTTAGAAGGCAAAATGGGAGTTTTTTTTTGCACTTTTTCGTGCATCGTTTTTTAGACGAGGTGTTCCCAGGCATATGGATCGACCTGGGGTCCCACAACATGGGTCCCCAGGTTGGCCAGGTTCCCTGACTTCACTCCCTCAGAATTTTTCCTACGGGTCTATGTGAAGGACAACGTATTCAAAATTCCAGTGTGAGACTCGTTGGAGGCGTTGGAGCTAAAGCAAGGCATCACCACCACGATCCAATCCACCATGCCTGCCATGCTGCGCAATGTGTGGCGTGAGTACGAGGGACTGGATGTTTGCTGAGCCACCAACGGAGCCCATTTAGAGAGGCTTTGTTGCATTTGCATTGAAAAAAAAAACAACAAGCATAAAAATTGACGCAATCAATTTTTAGGTGCAGGAGCAGTCGTGATTCCGAAAAAAAGTGACCATTTTGCTTTCTAACAGGTAAAAAAGAAAAATCACATTTAGAACAAAAAAATCTGTTCACATTTTTGATAATGTTAAATTCAGAGCTTTAATTTGATGTATATAAAGTGAACATTAAAAAATAATAAACGGTTGCTATTTGTATTTGAAAAATCTAAAGATCTTTGGGACACCCTGTATATCCTTTATGTTCAGGTAATACATGGTGGGTCATACGACGATCATTGAACGTTTAAAGAGACCTTGAAGTTACAGAGAGAACTTTAAAAGTCTGTGGGTTGAGAGAATTGGTCACGCGTCTTGCAGCCTGAGGAGTCACGCTTCGTGAATCTTCCCGCCCCTCCCCCACTCACGTGACGTGTCTAGCATCTGAGTCACCTGTCAGGGCAGTGACGTCATATTGTGTGTACGATGATTCGTAAATATTCATTCATGGATAGATAATGACTATAATTATTAATGAAAATCATGACCTCCGTTATATGAAATATATTAAATTTGTCAAATAATTTTAGATGACAGGTATATCGATAGTTGATTAATTGGTTGATATTTTGGGGAATTGACACATTTTAGTCATGTATGCCCCCGAATATCGTATATCGATAGTGATCACTGCAAAGGTGCATATATAGAGTCTGAAACCATACAAGTCAAATTTATGATAAACGTAATGGAGGATGGAGGGCATTCACAAAGCACTTTAACCCCCACTTAAGCCTCGATTTTTTTTTCGATTTGGTTGCTAAACCAGGGGCTCCAGGGGCTAAACACGGTTAAAAATCGAAAGTTTAAGTGCTTTGTGAATACCCTTCAATTTGTGTATCATGCATGAATCGTTTAGATTTATTTTATTTTTTTTTTATTTCACCCAAACAAAATGTAAAAAAGCAAAGTGAGGATAATATACAAAAACATAAACACACATCACATAAGTGGTATATTTATCCTGTAATTTAACATAATTTATTAGGAAATAGAGTAAAACATCAAAACATAGCACAATCAACTAGATTGACCAGAAAAAAATGTATCTTTACTGTACTATTGGTACTTTTTTAGTGACTATCAATTTTCAAGTTAAAAAATGTTATATTCTGAATTGTAAAAAATTGGTCAGTAAAAATAATGGTTTTTGTAAATTTTTATTTTGTAAAAATAAAATTTAAAAATCTGACATTTAATGTCTATTATTGTTATTAATATAGAGTATAGACAGCTTGGAGACAAACTTTGATGTTATATAATATAATATAATATGTAAAAAAAAAAAATTATTAAATTTTCTGCTTTGATTATTATATAGTATTATTCTCACATACATGCTACAACTTTTATGGCACCGGTACCATGCAGATTATATTCACTTCAGATTTTGATGTTATCTGTTGAGAATTATATTTGCATGAAAACAATTGTATAATTATCAGCACTAAAATGTACATCCTGGAATTATATAAGAATTTTAAATCCTTACCATAAAAATAAAAATAATAAAATTTGACATTTCTGAAGCAAGTGGAGTATGCAAGAATCGAGTGCTTTGGAGGGCAATTTGTAGACGGCCGAGGTAATAACGCTGCTGGCTTACCCCGTAAAGGGATATGGTGTCATGATATGTATTTGATATTTTATAAATTATGTAGAGAGAATATTGACAGTAATCTAAATTATAGTACATGGATGTAAACTTGACTTTGACTTTATTTTATCTTCTTCAAGGTCAATGGATTTCATAGTACAAGGCCCTCCGTAGGTCGGTCTTGGCCATCTTCTCCACATGCACCCGCATACATTCAACGCTTCAACCTCATGCATTATAGGCTGTCTAATAGAATGCCACTTTATACACTTAAAAATGTCCCTCTTTAATGACAAATTTAAAAACTTAAGTGACCAACTGCAAGTTTATTTAAGTTAAAAAAAAAAAAAAAAAAAATCATTTTTAAAATATTTTATCAAAAATAAAAACAAGAACAAAAATTATAATCTCTTTATAAGAGTCTTTGAATCCACGATTTGGACAAAATTTGTCCATTACATTTAATAATGTTCGTAATCGAACACAATCGATTCATGTTTCAAGAATCAGATGATCGAGCCATATACTGTATTTGCTGCATGCATGAACAGGGAAGATATTTATATTAAAAGGAAAATTCTAATTAACATTGTATTACTTATGTCTAACGACCTAATATATTTTTAATAAATTTCATGCATTGTAATCTTAATAATGCCAAATTATGTTGGGTCAATTTTTTCTTACTGTATGCATAATAAAATGGTTATTTTGAAAGAAAATTAAGAGAAAAAATTCTCGTATAATATTTATTTAAATATTTTTAGCTTATGAAGCCAGATGTTTATGGTCTATTAATTTAAATTTAAAAAAGAAATCAAAAGAAGTGTCTATTTTGATTATAATTAAAAACTGGTCTACTTTATTAGCATTTAAAAAAATATTTTAATTTAAATTTGTTTTAAAAAATATAAATTAAATGTATGCAACAATTTAGCAATGAGGGAGTTTTATTTAACAAAATGTGGAGAAAAAAATAGTATTGCATAATTTGAACTGACGTCAAGTTGAGTGATTTATGAGACATGCACGTACTAGTGATAAGAATAATATTATTTATATCAATGTCAGTTTAATGAGTCTGTAAACTCCCTTAACAACTGTCTGAATGACTAATTGTATTATTGTAGCTAAATGGAGTCCAACTAATGTTACCAACATTCAGTAGTTCAAAGCTAAATTTTGATTTTCAAACCAATTTCTTATTTTCAAAACAACGTAAGTTAAATTTTACTTTTATTATAAAATCATTTCTCACATATATATAAAATATAGTTCTTCTGACAAAAATGTAATATAATATTTTAAAATGTAAGTAAATTCAATTATTAATAAAAATTCTAAAAATAGTCAATTATGAATTACATTATTTCTTAAAAATAATTAAAGACAAAATATTATCAAAACACAAGAAATATCTATTCTTTTAATTCCCTTTCATTTGATTATATTGTTACAAAATACTTCTTGAATGACGCCTACACTTTTGATAAACACTGCAGTAGGTAGACCACTTAAATAAAAGTGTCACATAATAGTTTGTGTACATGCGAGCTATGACACGAAAGGAAAAGTTTTATCTTTGTCTCGAAATGGTAAATGAAAGTGCGCAACAACTAAATTGGTCGAGTTGACCATATGATACAGTAAAAGTTTAAAAACTGAATTGAATGAAGTATTAATCATGCGCTTCATTTCCGTGATTTTTATATCGTCAGGGATTTTACCGTTCACAAAATGTTATATCACAATTCTAATTATTCTCTTTTACTTAAAATTGTTGGGAAAAAAAATCAATTTTAATTAATATGATGAAACAATATTTTTACTTTAAAACTGTAACAATTAATTAATTATTTGAAATTAATTACTACGTAATAAAAATAACGGAATATTTTTCTATAATTAGTTTTTTTATCTTCAAATAATCCACAGGTTAATAGAATCGTTAAAACAATAAAAACATTGTTAAGCTTTAAGAGAACGTGTAAAAAGAACAAATTTACTACTTTACGTGGGAAATTTTTTGAAACAATTGTTTTGATTTTGTCTGAAGATTTGAAGAAATATATATCACTATTCCTTTTTTAACTTTTATTTTTTATAATAAAAAGGAAGCATTTTACATTTCATATTTATTAAATGGATGAACAATTCAAATTAATTTGATCAGAATGAACAAGATAAAAGTTATAATTAATTACTATTTTGGTATGTTCTGTATAATTAGTGCAGTCCATTTCGTTAATAGATATGAGCATAAATTTACAAATAAATTAAATAATAATTAAATATATTTTTGTAAAAACGTAGAATAATTTCATTATTTTTAGACACTAATTAGGACTACAGCACGTGCTTTCTTATTAAATATAATTAAGTAAATTATTTAATAATTTTCAAGCTAAAAGAACAAGAAATCCGTTGTTTTAATGATGGAGGTCAATGCTTTATATACCTCATGAATATGTATTTTCTCCATTTGTAAAGAAAGTGTAACTTAAATCACATACAAATATATTTCCACCAAAAGTGAGACCAATTTTCCTTTCCCAATTTTAATAGTACTGTTAGACTGAATTTCTCGGCTTTTCGTGTACTTGAGTTAACATTGCATACAATTAAATAAACGGCAGAATACTACCGGAAGTGGAAGTATTCTAGTTGAACTATGAACATTGAAGAGAATCTCTATAATTTCTAATATAAATTTCCCTGCAAAGTTTCAAGTTCAAATTTAAATATGACATTGCACTTCTAGTGGTTATAATCTTAAATTTGTATAAAACAGTAGAATTCTGGGAATCCCTCCCTAAACCTTGCGCTATCAATACTTCTAAGTATTTGCCTAACTTTGACGAAGGAAACCATGGAAACCTAGGTTAGGATGGTCAGTATTTCATGAAATGTGCCATTAATAGTTTATTACACCTTTCGATAATTATACGAGTTGGAATCGCTTTTAACACTGCACTAAGTGCATGTTACATGGACATGGGTTAATCTTAATTTTATTAGCAACAAGTTCACTTTCTATTACGTGTAGAGGGAGTTTTAATTTTATCAGACTATATATTTAAATGCAGGACAAATTGATTGTCAAACAATATAAAAATAAACCTTGAAATAATTAGCATTCAATAAGCGTAATCATTCATCCATATAATAAAATAAAAATTACCATTATTCTGCAATAACAAAATATGGGTTAAATTTTAAATACAATGACATTGGGTGTTGACAAATTTAAAATATAATAAATTATTTTTAATATTATTTAATTGTCATTTATAAATCAAACAAAACTCCCTCTTTATAAAGTCAAAGTCATTAAAAATATGTCAATAATAAAATATTGTATTAAAGTCGAAGTCAAGGACTAATTGAAATATTTTTCTTGTATATGTGTATTATTTCAGAAGTAAATAATATAAAAATTCTGTTTTAAAATAAAAGTAACAAATTAATTTAATTAAAAAGAAATTATCTAAGCTATTTTTAGTCTAAATTTTTAACCCGTAAATTTCTACGAAACATACATGAATTAAATTAATTTTGTTTTGTACACGTCTAGACAGCCCGAACGTTATCATTGCCTGAATTACTGCAGCTTCAGGAGAAAAAAAAAATATACAAATTTGTAATTTTGATAACTCAAAATTGTTTCAATTTCACCCCTTCTCCATCATATTGTGTACCGATATAATATTTCTCAGACAAAATATAGAATATTAATTAATGTAATGTAGATGGTGCAATTTAGATCATAAACTAAAACAGATCAGGGGTAACATTTGTGCTGACCCGTGGTGTACCTAATGAAAAAGCATCTATAATTTCTTTTTAATATGTTCCCAAATTACAAATCCCAAGGTTTCAAGATATTGATTTATATTTTATATTAATTTCTATGACTTTTACTATACACACATTACTAAAGGTGTGGTTAATTATTATATTTTTTGTTATAAACATTAATATTTTACATTTGACTTACCTGATGTTGCCATTATACCAAGCATATCTCCTCCTCTTGCTTCTAAATTAATATTTTCTAAAATTCGTTGTCTTTTTTTTTCTAAATGTATTCCTCTTAATTGTAAATGTGGATATGCCATTATAATTCCAGATGAACTTCTTCTTCTTCTACCATTAACTTTTGGTGCAGGTGGTGCTCTTAGGTCATAATTTCCAATTGAAGATGATAAATATTGTTGTGAACTTGCTCTTTGTGATGGGGTCAATGCACCATTTGATATTGCTAATAAATTTGCTTCACTACTGCTTCTATTTGGTCCTTGTTGTGATGATGAGATTCGTCGTTGCTGTTGTTGAGTAGCATAATGTGCAAGATTTAATGCTTGTTCACTTCTAGATCTCAGGTATCCTGATCTAGTTTGAACTCTAGGTGACCCATCATCACTTGAGTCATATCCACTTGAGCCATCTCTGGGTCCATTACCACTTCGTATACCTCCAGGTGGAAATACACGGGGAAGACCAAATTTTAAATATGTGTACATGTTCCCGCCAAGTTCACTTCTTGGTCCATAACGTGGATGTCGTAATATTGACCGGACCTGTGGGACAGAAAGAAATGTGATTGTTATAATTTGTATTAAAATAAATTTTCTTTGTTATATATAATGTAAAAATCATATAATAATATAACATTATAAGTAATGAAATTAGTTAATGAATGAAAAACTAATTACAGCAATCATTAATGTTCCAACTTTTAACATACTGCATGTTTTAAAACACATTTAATTAATGATATAATATTTAAACTGGATTTATAAAGTATTTTTTTTTGCAATAATATTTACTACAAGTATTTAAAATGAAATATTAAAATATATAAAAAAAATTAACACTATTTTGTTTCTAACATATTAAATGTAAAATTAAGTACTTAATTGTTATTTAAAAAAATAGTTGCATAAATTTGTTTTATTTTCGTTATAAATTAATGTGAAAATATAATCAAAATTTGCACCACTGTTTCCGAAGTGTAGTCATGTGTGTCAATAATAATGATAATCTAAAGCTTGAATAATTTTCTCTGATCAACATGCAACCAGGGAACAGTTCCCTTATACAACTGTATAGAATCTAAAATATTAAAAAAATCAGTGCACCATAAATCCACTGTAGCTATAGCAATTGTCTGCGTTCTAATGTCTATAAACAGAACGGGTAACATTTGGACTGTGTACTGAAGGTACAAAATAATTAGGAAGTTAATTGCTCAAATACCAATTTTCAGGTGCTTCTCTAGACCATAGAATTTTATTGTTTTATCTGAGTTGGTATTTAGAAATGCTTTTAAATTAAAGAAATGCGGCAATATTATTATTATGTGTTATTCAAGTAGGGTTGATCATTTAACATTCATCATTGTTGCTATTTTCATAAATTTTTTTTATCACAGTTTTTGATGTAACCTGAGTAAAATATTGTTAGCAACCTTTTAAATCTCGTATATATGAAGAGCTTTAAAGGCATACAGGTTTCAAATTAAAAATTTGACAGTCACAGAGAGTTGCTTGAGTTGACAATCAACATTTGGATTATTTTTTCCGTGCGCGATGCATATTGCATGAGCGGGGGCTGCAAAGTAAGGATGCAGGTCCTTGATGACGTCAAAATGACGTCACAACGTACAACTATACATACGCTGCCATGTTTTTTGGCGTCATTTTGACGTCATCAAGGACCTGCATCCTTACTTTGCAGCCCCCGCTCATGCAGCTGCATCGCGCACGGAAAAAATAATCCGAATGTTGATTGTCAACTCAAGCAACTCTCTGTGACTGCCTAATTTTTAATTCGAGGTCTGTATGCCTTAAAGACTGTCATATTATTTCTCCTGTAATTTCTCCTTATTGCTTGTCGAAGATACAGTACATATATCAAATGGAATATAGAAGTAATATACATATTCAACCATTTGTTTCCAGCCTTATATTATATACAATATACTGTTCTATAGACAATGGACAACCTGCATGTAATTTTTATTGTATATTTTACTAGAAGACCTTGAGTTATGTATTGTCAATTGTTTTAAGATTTCTTTTCAATGTTAAAATTGAGGGAAAATACGCAGTGACGTCATAGACATGCCATATTTTTCCCTATGCTCGCATGTAAAATATTTGATGAAGGCACAATGTTTTGTAGCATTATTTTAAGGGTTTCAGATAATTTAAAAGGAATCTTAAAAAACTGAATACATAACTCGATTCCCTCTATCCAAATGTATAATAAAATTTCATGTAGGTAAAATTCTTCCAAGGTTTTATAATTTGAAATTTGTTCAATAGAATTCTAGGTGCGACAAAATAATTACACTGTTATTTCTAGTCACTTTCACGTTAATTAATTCTTATGTAACATGACATAATGTTAGAGAGTAATTTGACGGCTACTAAGAAAGGTAATGTAAGATATTCAAGTAAATTTAAAATGTCAAGCAAACAGGTTTAGAAAATGTGACTCGTTATTTAATTCAATAACCATGCAAGTATTTAGATCAATGTTTTAAATATTAGGATTTTATTATATTTTTTTCATTCATTATTTATTTCATATTTTATATTACACTGACGTGAGTCCACAATGAAAGTAGCTAAACGACCACAAATTTATGAATTTACATAAAAAAAATCAAGTAATTCTCAAAATAAAAATACAATTTAAATTTCACATAAAATATAAAAAGTGTAAAAAGTTACAAAATAAAAATACAATTTAAATTTCACATAAAATATAAAAAGCGTAAAAAGTTACAAAATATAAAAGAGAATTCTCAAAATTTCTTGTCAGATTTCCGTTCAATTGATTCATACTTGAATAAGTGCGTTACTTCAAATGAAACTGAAATTCAATATTAACAAAAATATGACTTCTTCCCTTGAAATTAATAAGAAGAAAAGTTTTTTTAAACTACCACGTAAAAACGACGGACGACCTCACTTTTTTTACGTAATCATTGAGCAGTGAAGTACATCGAGTCACGCAGTTTTTTATTGTCCTCATAGCTTGCAGTCAATCGAGTGTGAAGCGGAGTTTTCTTTTTACTTTCTTGGCACAACTTTAAAGATTCCATTTCATACAGTTTGCTACCGCTGATTTTATTCTCAAAAAAATTTTAAGTAAACTTTGTGTATTTAGTATTATCATACAAAATGTGTGATAAAAAACAATTAACTTTTTTATTGAACTAATTTTTTTAACTATTTTATTTGTAATTTATTTTTAAACAATTTTAATTAAAATTCCAACATTAGAAAATAAAATTTGTTAAATAAAAATTTTAATATTTGATTGATGCTATATTATTCTAGCTCAAAATGAAATAAGATGTAGGGAGTTGTGGTATGTCGTTATCTGAATAAATTAATTCAAGAAAAGTATAATGACGGTTCCGAATTGTCTGTAATGAAAATATTTTGTATCTCATGTAATTCAATTTTTCAGTGGAGATAAAGGTAATGGTAAGAATACAATTTTTAAACCTTTTTTTAAAAAACTCTGATGGGGTGAAGGGAAGCATGATTTCTTATTTGACTGAACATTACAGGGAGAAAATTAAAAATAGCTTCAAACACAACAAGAGTCTTTTTATTGGCTTCATATTTCATCCCAAAAGAAGGAGAGAAATTTTCCCAATTTCTGATTTTCGTTGTCAACGCTTTGCATGTAACTTTCTTATAATTATGGTAAATAATTTTGGGATCCTTGGTTTATTTTAAAGTTCGCCGTGCTGACTAATATTGTGACCAGGTAAACTTTCAGATAAGGTAGAAGAGACAAATTTGAGTCACCTTAAATCTGACGGTGTTGTCGCATAAGACAAGCGAGTGAATTGAGTGAAACACGAAATACTTCTCTATAATGTACTCATGCATTATAACAAACTGTCCCAGTCTTTTTTACCTGAACTGTACAAATTCAAATAAACTACAAATTCCCCCCCCCCCCCCCCCAAAGTTTTCTCATGGACTCACCGTGGACTCTCTCAGCTGAAAGTTGCCGTACGGTAGCGGACTCTTCTCACCGGCTCCTAATGCAGAGTCTGCAAAGTCCGAGTTGAGGTTCTGGCGGTAGATGGACCACGCGTGGAGGTCCTCGGAGGCCAGTTCTTGTGGTCTAGCCATGGGCTCGGCGATGCTGGGCACCGAATACCGTCTCTCGTCCATTCGTTGCATCTCCCACATCGAATAGCTGGAGAACAAAAGAATAAATATTGTTAGAACGGATAAATAAGCATGAAAAGTAGCTAACTAGAAAGAAACTTTAATCTCAGTAATAAATTAACAGTCCAAACATATTGAATTAATGTATATTTTGCCTTAATATTTAATTAAAAATGTTTGATAATCGACGTAATATTTTATGTTCTTTCTTGATCTCATACACAGTACAGTGAAATATAATATATTTATACAGTGTAAGTAACTTTTTTTTTAAATAATTTTAATGTAAGATTTTTTATTAATGTTTTTTCAAATCACAACCCCAATATATTTTTTTATACTGAATCTCCAAATTATATTTACTTGTTCAGATGTAACAACTTCAGTATGCAAAAGTGACAAATTTTGCCGGCATTGCACTCATATGATAATGTTCATAAAATTCTCCTACAGTGCCCAATAAAAATAAATTAAAATTAAATTATATGTCAGATTAAATTTTCCACTTTATATATATATGAAGTAAATTAAATTTTAATTTAAAAAAAAAATAAATAATAAACATTATAATACAATATAATTTATTTTAATATAATCTATATAAATTAATTGTTTAAAAATTAATTTTTGTTAGCTTTAAAGCTCAACACGTAGAACAAATAAATTACCTGAGTAAATGCACGTAAATTATGATAATATTTTGTTATGACGCTGGACTATATTAGGCGTGCCCAAATGTATAAAGCACATACAATTAACAATCAAATTTACATCCGGCCTTGGAAACCCCACCCCTCTTTGTTTAGTAGTTCCACCCACTCCCTACAGTCATTCATGTCGTCTATGATGAAAGTTTCTGCACTTTCCTTAATGCGTCAATGGAATAATGTACAACATTACTATGCGTAACTAAATATTGAGGTTATTGTATGAATTATGTACCGCGCTGTTTATATATGTTAAGGACGTAAGTATCATGTTTCTATGAAATCTCTTACAATTTATATTTTATTTTCCTTAAAATATTTTGATGTTTCATACATTTATAAAAGCTATTTAAATTATTAGTCATAACATGCATCACGTGGAATTTATTTGCAGTTTCAAATTTCATGTTATTTGAATTCAAGCGTAAAAAAATATGGGTTATGAAATAGTAAAATTAATTTCATTAAGAGCTATTATCACTTTTATTAATGGCCAAGCAGGGCAATGTTTCCTATACATGTAATATTCATTCTCGTATATGAACATTTTGAAGTAATTTGTCAGTCTATATATTATATAGACATTTCTCCCTTAAGTTTCAAATCACATCTATTGCAATTAGGGTTGTAAAAATTTAGAAGCAATATTAAATTATGCAGTAATATAAATTTTATGTAATTTATTATATCATTACTTTAAAAAAATAAAACAGGCTTTGCATCAGTCATAATAAAAAAAAACATTTTCTATAATGTCTACATATTCCAGTTCTATAAAATTAATATTATTCATTTTAGTGAAAGTTGAATGTTTTATTTATTTATTTATTTATTTATTTATTTATTTATTTATTTATTTATTTATTTATTTATTTATTTATTTATTTATTTATTTATTTATTTATTTATTTATTTATTTATTTATTTATTTATTTATTTATTTCTCTTGTGGCTGTACATAATGCAACATAGAGAAAAAAAGCCTCATATGCACTTAGTAATATTAAAAAACAATTAAAGCAAACATTAAAATAACAATTTTCAAGGTCATTAATTATTATTATTATTATTTATTAAATCCATCGATTCCAATAGTTACTTCTTTCAATTTATATTAAAATCCATAATCATTCAAATTTTACTATACAGTATAAAACATGCTACATCATTGTTTTTCATAACACAAATTAAATATATTTTAAGAGAAAATTCATTTTTTTTTTAATATGACTTTACATTATGCAAAATAGCCTCGAGTGAAAACAAGGAGAATATCCAGCAATAAAATTTCTACAAAAATAGAAGCAATTTTATTTATTGTTGTCATCGAGGAATACAAGTCGTCTAATTATCTACCATAAAAGTTTGACTCTTTTTACAATAAATAACTTGAGTTCTTAGTAAAATAGGGATATTTTAAAAGCGAAGAAAAAAAAAAATCCTGTTCTTTCATCGTATTGCATTTGCAACATTAATGAGCAATATTCACACAAAAATGTTTTTGGAAGCTTTTCAGTGCATATACGCGTACATTGATAGCAATTATATATATTTATTATTTTTTTTTAAATAGTTTTACTAGTGAAAAATAAGAATACAGTCCTACCAAGGCCGGAAGCCTTATAGGTAGGTGCTGGTGTACAAATTATATTACATTACAGTGAGCTTTGCAGAAAATTAAATACAATGTTGAGATATATGAAATAATGAAATTAAATAGCATTTAAATTAAATCTTTAATTATTATCCCTATTAAAATTAGTCTTCACTTAGTTAATTAAACACTAACTAATAACTAATATATAAACACTAACTAAACACTAATATATATAAAGTATTATATATATTACATAATATTGATAGTCAATTTACGAATTTATATTAACGACAATGCAGAACACACGAGCTATACTGCCTTTTCAATTAAAACTAATAGTCAATAAAAAATAATTGAAAATCAACAATCAATTACTGAGAGAATTCATTTAGCTTTATCTAAATTACAAGTAAATGAATATTAACATTGGAATGTATTTTATAACTGCAATAACTTTATAATTTTATTACTAAATATAAACACTGTTTACTTGACGATGACTGTACTACTATATAATACATTCACTTTGTGGCGGCTCCTATATACAGTATGCTATTTATGTGTGCCTGGGAGCATAAATAGCACTAAACGAACCAAGATAGGAGCCCCCATAGTGCATATCATAAACACATTATAGTGTGCATGCATGTATGTAGTCACCGTCCTGGTATGCTAAGCTAAGAGAGATAACAGTTTTGCCAGCATTGAACTACTTATAATTAGACTATCATATACACTTTATGAGTGAATATTATTTCAATAGGAAAGTTTAAAAGTAGAAATCATTGCATACATTAATTATCACTTTCTTATCAAATAAAAAGGTCAAATATTTGTGACAAATGATAACCTGGTTAAAAAAAATATGTATATAAAAAAATATGAAATTGACATGGACAATTTTACAAATTTATAATACATAAAATATGACCTTAAAATAATGTTATTAGTATAGAATATATTATTATGCAAACTAAAATGCTGGCATAACATAAGTCATAAAACAATTTTAATAATAATGCAATGAAATTGAACTATCAAGTTTTGGCTAAAAGTTTTAAAAAGTTACAAATTGCAATTTTAATAATTATTACATTACTTTTTATGCTCAATTCTTCAGCCTTTTTTTGTAACTCGATTTGAATAAAATATAGGTATGTTTGTAATCAAACAATTTAATGATTATCATCATGGCTACATGAACCTTGTGTCATATTTCCATAAGGTTCAAATGATTCTATACATTAAGAAATTGTACATATACAAACATTTTATAACACACCACTTATTTTCAACGTTTATTTTTTGATTAATTTACATGCTATATGTTGGACAGAAAATTACACAGGTAACAGCCAATGCAGAAGCAAATATTCTTATATTTCTCTTCCTCATATTTATGTAATGTTAATAAAGAATTGATTCTCAAGAAAATTAAATTTTATTGCAATTTTAATAATACCACTCTTTTTTAGATTACGTATATTACGTATAAAAAAATTATAGTGCAGTAATATAATCTTAAGAATGTAATATACTTTACATAACTGTACGTAAAAACATCTGTTACATTATATATTTTTTGTATATACATACATTATAGTATTAAGGGAGTACATGTGCTTTTCGTTCTACCTTATTAACGTTTCTTATGTATACTGTTATTCATTTTTTGTATAGTATTTTTAAGTATGTTATAGAGTATGCTTAATAAGATTAACTGCAGTAATTGTTTACGCGAATGTCAGGAAAATGACATTTCATAAATATTTTGTAAACATATGCAGAAACCATAAAAATGACTGTGCACGAATTTCTGAAATCCCAGGTAGGTGGTTTTAAATTATAATCAAGGTATAAGGTACTTTTCTTGTTAAAAATCATAGACTTTTGTAAAAAATTCTTCATAATTTATTATATGAGTTTCCTGGGATTTTTTTTTACCAGCATGCGCATGAATCTATGAATGCATCAATTTTTTTAATGTAATTTTATTATAGACTTTCTTTATATAGAGACTGTGTATATAAGGTGCACTGAACTGGTTAATTTTTCACTTAAAAAAGTACTAACCTTGTTATAAGTATATATTATAATAATAAAAAATAATTAAGACTTGTGAATTGTATTGCAAACTTAAATCACTGCAATGGAACGAAAAAATATATTATGACAATCAAACAATTTAATTTACAGTACTTTACGTAATGTAAAGCTTCAGTTAATATAATCGCCATTAGTTGAATCATTAGCTGCTTGATTAGTTAAGTATAATCATATAATAAAGAATCGTATAATATAAACAACTATGTCTTAAAAAAATATATATATATTTGCAACTTATTTATTAAATACTAAATTTTCTTTATTACAAAACTGGAAGCGTGATTATTTAAGTAATATGTAATGCATGCCAGTATTAATAATATTCAATTGTTATAATTTTACAATTTATTACTTTAAAAAAATAGACATTTTCCTTGCACGCTTTTTTATTACTGAAAATGAATTGAAGACCACAAGTTGTGCATTTTTTTAAGCCTAATTTTTTTACCCTACTGCGAAATTCTGTGACATAATCATGTTAAGATTTTAATATACTGCAAACATCTAGAGTAACGCAGCTAGGACATAACAGTGAGTTTTTTCTATACATTAAAGGTATTAGAAGTTTAAACAAACGTGAAAATAATTGACGTTACATCGAAGCTTTCTTTTCATATTTGTAATAAAAAATTCCATCCAGCTTGTTGTCTGTACAGTGCTGGTTAGAATTAAGTAACAAAAATGTAGTAATGATTTGTTTACTTTTTTGATTAATACAGTAATGATCTGCAGAAATGTCATGTCATTCTTTTCATTCATTAATATTGTCGATTTTTTTTTTAGTATATATAGACTAAATTACTAAGTAAATCAAATCTTATTTCAGCTTGATTTTTTTTATGATTGTATCAACAATTTAAATGGGTTATGGGTTATGTGGGCGAGTTTTAGAATTTGAGAAAGTGAGAAATGTAGTTATACTGACGGTGAAAATTTGAATGAAATGGCCTTTGAACTATTACCTATATAAATAATAATACGTATATCGTACAGTATATCCATTAGTGTAAAATTATAAATTACTGTAATAAACTATAAAAATAATAATTCCTGTAACCCTACACCTCTGCCATTCTGGACAGCACGAACTTTTACTTAAGTTCCAGCTCTAATAGAAACAAATAGATTTGCAATTTTGGAGGAGGTACGAGATAGGAGCACCCAAGCTATCAATATAAAAATAGTTTTGGATCACCACCCCTCCATAGACTGCGTGGTAATACCCACAAATAAGACAGTAAATTTCATGATGTCCAGAGGTGTACATTTTTGACAATTATATTTCAAACTTAAAAGTTGAGTTCAAAAATAATACAATTTTTTTAATTAATAAAATTTCAACGTACAGTTCAGGTTGAAATTATTAATTTGTAAAACAATAATGTGGTAATATCGTTATCTCTGTGAAGTAATTTGATAGAAATGTGACCCTTAAATGCGTGGGTCGTCCTACACGATAAGGTTGAAAATTGTATAAAAAATTATTTAATTTTCAGGCATTAAAATCACTAAGGGCAATCTCAGCATCGTCATGGGCATTTCGTTCTATTTTCAACATGCAGCTATTTTTTTTTGTCATTGTCTACATTTTTTGACTGATTTTGGCAATTCATGTAACATTTAATGTGAACTGTATTTAATTATTATAAAATATAGGATATATTTGTAAATATTGTCTCCTAAATATATTTTTAACAGTTATTTTATGCACTAAATTTACTAATAAGCGTTGTAATTAAATAATACATATGGTATATAGTATATACACAAGTACATATGTACTGTAAAATTAGATTAAAATAAAACAGATTGTCCATAATTTAATGCAATTAATGCAATTTAAAATTCCATTATATAGCATGCTTCATATTTAATACAAATATTTCTATTCGATTTCTCCTGCTTGCTTTATAATTAGTTTGTCTTGCTTCAATAAATATTTAGCAATTTTAAATTTCCTTATCAAAAACGTATACTTATTTACATTAAAAATGTTCACTTTCTTACGTAAAAAATTCTTGGAATCTTCATTCAAGTATCACTTAGAATTGAGCATTTTTATATTATTTGTAGTGTACACTCGTGACTTTTTCCAATAATTAATAAATTTAGACTTAATAAATTAATATATTAGCCTGAAAAGAGCTTCAATTTTAGAACATTTAATTATCAATATTCAATAAATTGAATAAATAAAATATGAATCACATCATTATATAGCTGTGATTTTTTTTTTTAAATAAAACAATCAAAACTAATAAAAATAAAACATTAAATTAACTTACCTTTTATTATATAAACACTTAAATTAAAAACGTCCACATAACTTGTTTTAAATAGAGTTCACAGTATATTATCTCACATAAGTATATTATAACATAATATCTCTCTAAAACTAAAAAGAATGAGTCTCTCTCAACACATACTCTTTAACATCATCTACCTGTTGGAATTTTACATCAAAGTACAGGTAACGCCTCACAGTAAAATAGCGGCAAAGACCTGTAACTAAAGTTTATTAGTGGGAGTGGAACGTGTATTAACCAATCAAATTCGAGGACAGGTAAAAAAAAAAAATTTAGCTGACGTGTTCTATAGAAAAAAATAAACAAGGTGGAAAGAGGGAGAAATTTTTGTAGGGAGAGTTGTATGCTTGGTGGATCAGTGAAACGTACAAGAGAGAACAGAAAAGTTTATAGAAAAGAAGATCGTGATAAAGTGAAGATATTATAATGTTTAGTGGACAAACTTCTATTTTAGAATTATGTAATGTGTTTCATACGGGACAGGTAAGATTCTATGTAGATTTTTATGTGAATTAAAAAAAATATAGATGCTTGCTTTGATACACTGTATGTTATTGTTATTTATACTATACTGTACTTCAATATCTATATGAAATAGGCAAGCTGATGACTACCAAAAAAAATTTTTAATTTTAAGATTATTTAAATATAATCTTTCAGTTTAATAAAATATATAATGAATGAAATACAATTTATGAAGCTATTATTAAAATGTGTGCATTTTTGCTTATGCGTTAAGACTAAATTCATGTTATATTTATTTAATGTAGCGATTATTATTTTAGTATTGTAATATATCGTTTAGTTCAACTTCCTTAAAACAGCAATAAAATGTTTTTCTAATTGAACTCTGTTTTGTCATATTATATTATATATAAAAAGTATTTTTAATATTATTTACATAGTATGTAATGAGAATAAATGTAATAAAACAAATTGATAAATTGATATAATTTACTAATTTTTTTTTAAAAAAAATATATTCACATTTAGTAAATTAAGTTTTTTTTAAGTAGTTTTGCAGTATAAAATATTTAAAACAATTAAATAAAATAATATTATTTTAATAATTTAGTATAATAGTTTGTCGACATCATCGTCTACACGGGTTATTGCATGGTATTAAAAGATATAAGCTTTATTTAGAAAAATAAAAACACTTGCATACAGTATAAAAAAAAAGTTAATATTCTAAATTTATATTGCAATTTTATATTATTTTCCTTAATTTTAACACTGCAGTAAAAATTACCTCCTTCACATGACATCTTTTCATCCACAGGTTGAGTCTGGAGGGTGCATACAGAAATTGAGTGGGCGTGTCCGCAGCGGCCTGGTGCTCAAAGATGTTTCTTTGTCCCTTCACTCAGGGGAGCTGCTGGCGGTGCTCGGATCGAAAGGTGAGTTAATTAACAGGCGCGGAGGAGAACTAGGGGAAATATAGCTGAAATTATGAATTTAACATGGGCAACATAGGCATTTCCCCCACTTCAATTTTTTTTTTAACATTGGCCTTTTGGAGGCAGCCCCCTCCGAATTTTTTTGGATCAGCGCCTGTTAAATAATACAGTTAAAGTAATTTAATATTCCCGCCGGAAATACCTAGCCTAGAAACGAGAATTTTATGTCTTTTCTTTTCGTATTTGAAAAGTTCAAGAATTTTCATGGAGGGAGGGAATGATTTGTTAGCAAAATTCAAAAATCAAGCTTCAAAATATAAAGAACATAAAACCACTCACTTCCGGCTACTTCCGGCGGGAATATAAAACTGACTGTAGGAAGTTGGCAGAGGATGGTAGAGAAATAAAAAAAATGCTATGCACGAGTTCACTGTGTTTATATTGTGATGTTTAATACGACAGGTTTAATACAGTCATGTAAACATTAAACTATAATATGTAAAATTTTGTTTTATAGGGAATTTTATCAGAGTTTTCATCTAATGTGCAGTCATGCAAGCATGCAATATCAAAATACTTACTATAGTAATTAATCATAATTATACTTTACAAATTAGCAATTGTTTTACTTCATATCGATATTAAAACAAAATTGAAGAATTTTTTTCTTCATATTATACTGTAATAGCCTATAAATTTAACAACAATAAGAGCTGATAATTTTTTTTAACGTTTCAAGACCTTATTTCTAAATTCTAAATAATACTTTGTTTAACAAGGAAAAGAAAATTTGAATAACATAAATATTAATTCGATTTTTTTTACTCGTATAATTTTTTGTAAACGTACAATTTTATCAAACTTTGATGATTTCAGCCTGTGAAGTGTGGATATTTATTTTATATTTCTTTATTATTTAAATTAATTCAATAATATTAGACTATGAATTAATTCAGGCATGGCGTTCAAAAGAAATAAAATTCCTTTAAAACAAAAAGAAAAATAATCTAGCAACAGCGATACAACAAATTTCTTTACTTAACAAGAATAATAAGTTCCGGCTGTTACTTGATAAGCAGTTACTGTAAATATTCATGCTTCATGCATGTACAGTCACCAGCATGTGGAAGTGCATCGTAGCGTTGCATCGTATGCAGTTTGTATTTAATTGAAGAGGAACGTATATTGCATTATTCATTAATTAGTTTTTTAATAACATTAAATCATTAAAATTTCATATAATTAGTTTAAAGTTCTGGTTTTACAGTATTCATTTCATGCAATGCAAAATTTGACATGTTCTTATATATTTATATACATTATAATTCTTTATGCAGGGACTTTTTGGAAATTTCCGAATTAATTATTTTATAGACGAAAGACCAATAATGAAAAATTATATTTGTCGTCCATTAAGCGTAGCAGCAGTTTTTTTATTGCAGCAGTTTTTTTATTTACTTTTCGATGATTTACTTTTCGATGATTTACTTTTCGATGATTTACTTTTTGATGATTTACTTTTCGATGTCATTTTGCTATATAACACCCTTATTTATAAACTTCCTAAAATTAATTTGTATTTTTTTTTTAATAATTGTAACATAGTACAATACATTAAAAAAAAAACGCATAAATTTAAATACATTAGTATGAAATTAAAAAAAAAACTGAATATTTTTAAAATTAATTTTTAATTGCAAATATTTTTTGAATTATTTTTACAACAAGAATGTTTTGGTATACAAAAATGTATGCTTGGATGAAAAGAATTGTTTATATATCACCACACCATACATTACAAGATGCGCCCATTGTGTGATGACACCATGATATTGTTGCAGGTAGCGGTAAACGGGCGCTCCTGGACGTGATATCTGGCAGAGCTCACGGCGCCACGAGAGGTCAGATTCTACTGAACGGCGGTCCACTCACCCCCCGGGTGTTCCAGCGATGTGGCGCTTACGTTACCCGACGTTGTGACCTGCTGCCGGGTCTTAGCACGGAGCAGAGTCTGTTACATGCGGCATGTCTGGGACTTGGGGCAAAGGTAAACTACAAAGAGTTTCAAAGATGTTCGTCTCGACCAGAAAGAAAATTTTGAAGTTCCCGGGTTCTCGTAGCACTACCGTCTTGGGAAAAGGTCTGTTCGTAAACCCTGCCCAGTATACACTTTCTGCACCCAATCGATCTTATGCACTGCATGGACATAAGGTCGATTGGGGGTAGGGAGTTTACTCTGGGCAGGGTTTATGAACATACATCATGAGAAATTCTTGAATTTCTGTGAATTTTCTTAGTAACGGAAACTGGAACACCTTCCACACACTGCAATGTAGAGTTTGTTTATTTTGAAATATTATTACATCAATGTATATACTGTATTATTGTCAACAGTTTAAAGTTCTTTCTTTTTCCTTTTCGACATCACCGTCAATGTATAGAGTTGATTGCGCTGACGTCATGCCCCTGTAAGTTAGGCTGCCCTATAAAGGACCAGAATGCACAGACTAGTATATAAATAACATATTGATTTTTTTTTTCACTTTAATAAACAAAATAAATCAGGTTGAAAAAATTGCAAAAATACACCAATAAACGATAGAAAGCATAAAAAAAATCGCATCATTAAAGAACAATCAAAACTTTTTTTTTTTTTTTTTCAATTTGTTTTTGTCATTTTTCCTATCTAATGCCAACCTCTAACACCCACTCACTTGATTGCCCAGCCTCTGCATGGACTTAATATATCCCTATATATAAAAAATTAAATAAGAAACTTTATTATAAATATTATTTGCATCCACAGGACTCCATAAATCGTCATTACTCACATATGACTAACGCCCTTGCAGGTGTCTCGTTACGTCCGCTGGGCTCGGGTCAAGCAAGTTCTGGCAGACCTGGCGCTCACCCACGTGGCTCATCGAGGGGTGGAGAGACTGGACGAGAGCGAGTACCGCAGACTGGCCATCGGAGTGCAGCTCGTCAGAGACCCTGGTGAGATCTTATCAAGTCAAATTTACGTGATATTATAAGTGTAAGGTTTCTGTTCTTCCTATTCGTATTTCAGTGTTAATTTCACACAATTTCGTACTTCAAACCACTTTGTAAAGTTTCAAAACTGAATTAAAAATAGAAGAGCTGTAAATTTCACATTTTCGGCTGCTTCTGGAAGGAAAATTAAAACAATTTTACTGAACTACCAAAGGTGTGCCACGTCAAATCCTCGTCAGCCTTGTTAATATTGCTATTCTATTCCACAGTAATTCTGCTACTGGACGAGCCCACTAGCGGTCTCTCTCCTCTCCACGCCTACCTCGTTCTCTCGATGCTCGCCAGCCACGCACGTCAGAGTGGCCGTCTCGTCATCCTCAGCATGGAACGTCCACGTTCTGACGTGTTCCCGTTCCTGGACCGAGTGGCTATTCTCTGTCTGGGTGACGTGGTGTTCGCTGGAAAGACAAACCTCCTCCTGGATTATTTCCAAGGAATTGGATTCCCGTGTCCGGAATTGGAGAACCCGCTTATGTATTATTGTAAGTATATATTTTATTATTATGGAGATAATCGTACTGCAAATATTTAATTAATAGTATGAAAATTTTTTAACCCCAAACTCATCTGAAATAATTCCAAAACTAATCTTTATATTTTATATTTGGAAAAGCAAGTTACAGTAAATAATATATGGTGATACTGATATAATATGGAAGAGGGCATTGTTTCCTATAACCTTGTTCAGCTCATCTGAAGTCGGTACGTAATATAACGATTGATGGGACAAAAAATATAATATATGTAACATATATTATATTCATATTTAGTGTATTAAAATATTCACGTTTAACTGCTTTTAAATAAGATCTAATAAAATTTATATATCTTAAATATAACATAATAATATACATAAGTAGTACTATCGTTATTATGCAGAATATTAAAATTTAAATAAAAGTATTATTTTGTTATTTTTATTTATATTTTTAAAATAATATATTTTTGTTTATAACTAATTCAAAATATTATTAAAATTTTTATTTTTTTTATTTGTAAAACATAACGTCTATTATGATCTAATTTATACACTTTAACATTATATCATTATTTATATTTAAAAAAAAAACGCGATTATTTGTTTAGGCAAAAAAATGCCACTAATCTTTGATACATCTTTCGGAACGAGAAGAATATTAATATTTTAAATGTAAAATTAAATGTGAAGATAAAATTGCACTAGGGCCTCATTCCCTGAACCTTGAATGTGATTAACATAATTATAGAAATGCTAGAAACTACTATCAAGAACCAAAAAGGTGTGTCCCTCTCCTTATGGAACTTGTATGCTATTCAGGGGCACACCTTTTTATTCTGATAGTAGTACAGTTCATCTTATAAGGGAAAAAAAAAAGAAAAATCCTTCATGCATTTTTATAACATCTCATGATCTTAACATAAAAAGTAAAAGTTTGAACTTGAAATTAATAAATATATATATATATTAATATATATATATATATATATATATATATATATATATGCATTTCATACACTGGGAGTTCAGATTATGTCAAAATAATCTTGACTAAACTAATGTGTTACTTTTGTTCTGAAATAATAATAAAAAAAACTGACCAAGGAATTTGCTCCCACAGTATGTCTATCCACAGTGGACCGGCGCTCCCGTGACCGATTCCTCGAGTCCACACAACAGATTGCGGCGCTGGTGGAGAAGTTCAAGTTGGAGGGAGGACCTTTCTCTCACGACATCGCGTCTGCTCCAGGGGCCGCGTCTGGGGACCTCATGACGGGGGCTAGGGGTCACAAGCTACCCTTGTGTGCCCTGGGGAGACCCGGCACCCTTCGTGTTAGTTGGGCACTGCTAATGTGAGTATAATCTGAGTCAAGGTAAAAATTGTGCCTGAATATATAAATTAATATATATATAACGATTGGTAGGCGATATATTTTTATGTGAATTCATGTATTGCTATATATGTCCTATTATGTGTAACAAAGCACTATAGAGTTACGTATCTAAAATAATATGAATTGAATAATTAATTCCACCAATGGTTTATTTTTTGTCATTAGAGTAAAATATAAATTATTGACATAGGCATTGTTACCTCAGGTTGGTCTATTGATAAAATGTATATAGAGTTGTCCATCCTGACTGATGATTTCTACAGTTCCCTTAGTAATACCTCTGAGAATGTTACGACGACTTCCATTAACAACAATTCTTACCCACACATTTATCCTCAACCAATCCCTCTGCTTCGAGCTTCAAGCTCATCGGGGTATATTTCTATAAACCTTCAAGTGTTCTTTAAAGTCAATCATTGTTCCTGCAGGCGTCAAGTGTCTTCCACCTTCAACTTCCGGCGAGCAGGGTTGACCAGCACAGCCCTACGCTTCGTGATGCTTCCATTCGTTTCTGCAATCTTACTACTTGTCTTCAGCAACCTCAAGGTACACCCACGGTCATATGTATCTCAAGACACTCGCAGTTATTAATATCTTAACTTCAATATGCCTATCAATCTTATAAACTATGCAAATATAAGCTCGAAATGTAAAAGGTACATGCAGAAAAATAATTGTTTAGACCGCATTACTGTTTCCAAAAATTGTATAATAATCTCCCAATTCATTTAAAAAATGAAAGTGATATTGTGCAGTTTAAAAAGAAGATTAAACTGCATTTACTGCAGGCAATAAACATATTATATAAAATGGATGATTACTTTAAATGAATATCTAATGTATTTTTTTAAATGTCTTTTGAAGATGAATAAAATTTTGAAACACTTTTGCGACAAAATTTGTAATACATATATAGAAATTATCTTGTTTTTATAGTAATTTCAATATAGTTCACTTAAAGGAGTTTTAAATTGCCCTTAGTCCTTTTATTTATTTTTTTAAATACTAAAAATAAAATAAATATTTCATGGTTACGATACATTTCCAGGACTACCAGCGCTCGTTCACATCTCGCAGCGGTCTTATCTTCAACTGCATGGCCGTGGCTTACTTCGCGTCAACTCTCATCACCGTCAGTACATGTGAGTAAATATAATGACGGGATTTACGACAATCATTAAATTTGCATAATGTAGTGAGTCTCGCGAAAATTGGTTCTCATTACATTCAATCTGAAGTATATGATAATGTGCAATAAAACTATTATTTTTTTAATTACGAGTTAGTGATTATAAGTAATATATTATAATCATGTGGTATCAACATCATCAAAAGTATTAATTTTTATTCACTATTAAACTCTTTAGCTTGCACCATTTTAGAGAAAAAAAATAGGGAAAAGGACGAGATTACGTCTTCTTTCCTCTTATTGAACATTGATATATATTATATTTATATGTTATTAAAAAATGTCTCTATTTCATAATCACATTGAGCGAGAAACAATTAAGATGTGTTTTTGATGTTAAAAGACATTATAAGATTAAGTTTAGACTTATAACGGTAAGGTTATAATAAGGTATTTAATGGTCTATCTAATTATCTAAGGTACTTAACTAAGGTACAAACATCCGTATGTTATGGACAGACCTGAACGTTATTAGCATCTCACATATATATGTCATCCTGAACAAGTCTCTTCTGTTCCAGTCCCGGCTCTGAGGACCCGCTACTACCAAGAACGCAGGGAGGGACTTTACTCTGGACCTCAGCTCGTCATCACCAGCACCATCTTCAACCTGCCGTGCTCTGTCATCTCAGTGGCGGCGTCAGCAGCCATTCTGCTACAGTGAGTCCATCTTACCTTGCCTGACATTAATATAATTTTACTGTAAGATATTGTGGGTGAAATCAATCAATATTTAATAAGTGACAAGACTGGAAGTATTGAGATTTTCAGTATATGATAAGAGTACAAATACATGCGTTTGTACAGAATATAATTAGTAAATGACAATATTTAGTTTACCGGTCATTCTATAACTAAGGTTTCTACGTTAGTTATTCAATTAAAATCAATGTTAGACACACACTTGGTTAATTTTATGTTAATAACTTCTATGGAGTATCGACTTCAATTTTTTTATTTCAGAAATGGATAGAAGGTGCAAAGTTAAGGTACTTTATTTTTTTCAGATTTTTTAGAGCCCGGGAAGTATTTTTAAAAAATTATTGAAAACTTGTTCTTTTTGTGACGTCACGAGACGCCGCTCTTTAAGAAAAATATAGGATTTACCGCCGCGTGACGTCACAAAAAGGAATTTCAATAATTTTTTAAAAATACTTCCCGGGCTCTAAAAAATCTGAAAAAAATCAGGGTAGCATAACTTTTCACCCTCTGTCCATTTCTGCAATTAAAAAAAAATGAGGTTGATGCTCTATTATTCCAAAGAATACCAAATAATGTTCTCTGATTATACTCAGGTGTGTATTTTTTTTTTAATCTTTTGAATTTGAATAGTTTGTAAATTTTGCCTCAATACACCCTCCTCCCCAATTATTAAAATATATAGCTTCTTCTCACACCCATTATTGGTCAGTTCCACATCTCTAAAATGCCCCCAGAATACGTTTATGCCCCCTTCTTCCTTTCCCTGAAGACCTCGATTCACACAGACGTATGATATGCAGGCCTCGGAACAACAAACTATCTCTAGTACTGCCATCTCGTGGATCTAATTTTTTTTTATCATTAGGGCTACTGGACTGAGCACGGAGTGGCAGAGCTGGTTATTCCTGGCAGGAGTGATGTGGGCCTGCTACCTGGCGGCAGAACAGCAAACTATGGCACTTCTAGCTGGTGTGAAGAGCGCATTCAGTGCTGCCCTCACGAGTGGAACCCTCGTAGCTCTGGGACTCGTGCTGGCTAGTGGAACTCTCAGGTGAGCGAGTAAAGAGACCCCCGTGTCTTATGGCCAAAACGTCAACTAAAATTTCTGAAGTTGACTGTTTTTCAGAATGACAACGCCACTGTCGCTAATGAGTGTAACATAACCTGTACTGACAGTTTCTCACTTTCGTTCTAGAACAACATTTAAGCCTCCGAAAATTCGGTCTTCGTTCTGACCATAAGACAGTGAACATAATGTTTAAATTTATTTACTTATTTATTGGACAGTTCATCATTTTTAGTATTAAAATTAAAAATTATTTATAAAATTTATATATTATTATGGATAATTTTAACGATAGTTTAACGCACACCATTGACACATAATTGAATTCTACATTTTGTTACTTCTACTGTTCACATTTTTTTTAATATTAATAATATAATTTATATTTAATTTTTAATACAATTTTAAAAATATTTTAATAAAATAATATTTCAAACCATCTTAAATATTGTACTATTAAATAAAAATTAATGAATTAATTAATTCAATGACAGTTTTCTTTCATTCACTTTTTAAATTAAATATAAAACAAATATTAGCAATAATTTAATATGTCCGTTCATTTTTATGGAATTATTAATTAATCTAATATTTCATTAACTAGCTCAGGTATCAATTAAATAAAAATGATAACAAACAAATTTATCACAATATCTTTAATATTATATAATAACCATAACTTCCCAATCCGCAGATCATACCGCAGCCTCCCCGCATGGCTCCAGTACGTATCATGGGCGATCCAGCCCCGGTACGCTGGCTCGGCTCTCCACCAACACATCTTCGCGGGCAGACTGGCCTCTCTGCCCCACAACGCGACCTTGTCGTGTCCGCTAGCGACCGTCACCCTCGCTTCTCCAGAATGTCGCTACTCGGACGGCAATCAGTTCATTTCAGAGCGACTACCGCAACCGTCAGATTTGTTGGAACCAGAAATTAATTTGGCTATCTGCTTTGCATTTCCCCTAATTCTGCATGTGTTTAATATGATTCTATATGTGGTTCCTTTACCAGATTGTATTAAAGATAAATTCAGAGAGTAAGATTGAATGACTGATATTTGTATTTTAAATTACATGAAAAAATAACACGATAATTTTTAGAGCAATGACACAGGTGTAAAGAAAATGCGTTAATTTTTTATTTATTTATTTTTTTTTTCAGATAAGATTATGAAATTTGTTTGAAAACGAACAACTAAAATGCTAAAAATGAATTTGTAGGTGTATCATTTTCAACCTAATTCTTATTTGCGTATAGTGATAGATGTCACTCCATTGTCGTTGTATGCTGTATTTTAAAAGTTCTAAAGTTAAAAAATAAATAAAAAAATCCGAAAGGAAAATATAGTTATAGGTCTATTGAATGAAATTTCTGTAAAATTCAAATTATTATGTATACATTTGTTATAATAAAATATGTAAATTTGAATTATTTGAATATTTGAACCAAATATGCATAAGACTATATCTATGTATAGACACTAATTATGATTATTATTTTTTTTACATGAACATTAAGTTCACCGCAGTATTTAATTTAAGCTATAAATATTTTTTGTAACTTATCACGTATAACATACATTTTTTCTTTTTTTATTATATAATATGAAAAGAAAGAAAAGAAAATTGCAAAGATTAGAAATGAAGAGATAATGTAATTATTAAACTTGTAGTATAAACCATAAAGATTACATGCATGAACTAAAATATTATTTAATCTGATTAATCGATATTGATATAGGAATACTTTAGGTCATAAACTGGAAGGTTCGTAAAATTATATTGAAATTTATATAATCATGTATTGAATAAAGAAATAAATAACATTTAAATATAATTCGGTCATATTTTTTTTTTGTATATTTTTATAGTCCTCGTCCTCATTATTTAAGTAGTTAATTAGTTAAAAAGTAAGAATGTGGGTAATTGCTTATTTATTATTTATTCTTATTCGATGTTGAAATGATATAAAAGTCAAAATTTATTATTTTTGATTTATGTTATATTTCCCACCTTCATGTTGATGTTTTTATTTTTTCCCTTACTACGTGCATTACCAAGGCAATTTTTGTCACACGCATTACCAAAGGGGAGGGGGGGGGTGAAACGACCCGCTATTTAAATTGCATGTTAAGAAGAAAAAAAAAATCACTCATTTTTTTGTGTGCGGAAAACCTCGTTGGTTAGCTAAGTAATGCTGCATGGGGTTAATTTGATCTCTGCTGGACAATAACTATTTTTGATTATTATTAATAATAATAAAACTATAACAACGAAAAATTACTGAAAGAACGAAAACTAAACAAAATAGCACCAACCTACAAATAAATGAAGATATATAAATAATAATTATTATCATAAATAATGTAAAATCATAAATATTAAAATGTATTTTAATAAAATACCATGGGTAAGATATGATGGAGTCTTTTTTTCGGAACATTATTCGATCACTCTTAATAAGTCAGCCAGGTCATACATGATAGCCTCAGATAAAGAGACCATGTATTTTTTTTTATATTTGGCACGGGTGCAATTAAAACAGACAAACAGATTATATATTTAAGCCAGTAACGAAACACATATATTTATTTGAGATCTGTTTTGATTCACTGATTTTGTAAGTATATTTATTTTATAATTAAAATTTCGAAGTAAACCTTTCATTACAAATTAAAAAGTGTATAAACTTTGTTATAAAAAAAAAGCATTATAAAGGAGATGTAACAACATTATTCTGCAACACATGAATTTTAACTCTATTTGAACTAAAATTTCTTTGAAATATTAAATTAATTCAGTACCATCGACACGGAAATAATAGCTATTTTAGGTTAGTCTCAAATTTGATGTATTAGCCGAATAAATTGTGTCTGCATTTCATTTTTGCATTTCTTTAGGTGGCGATGACGTCACACACTGTTCTCGTGCTTTCGCTCGTCGCCATGTTGGCTATCATGACCTCAGCTGACCTTGAGAGACGCTCCATCACAGATAACTCGGTGTGTAAAATTTGCTAGTTAACATAATTATATTTACTCATTCTTATTAAAATTTTATACTGAACTTACCATCAATTTTTAATAATTTTATAATAATAAAAGTGGGTAAGATTCAAAGCATATAAATATAAAATGTGGTTCTAAAACACTAATTACATTACAATTACATACACCAGGGAGAGCCACCTGAGACTTCAAACAGGACGTGGCGACCAACATTATGGATAGAAGGACGCAGGGACGAAGACACGGTGTGTGGTTTGATTGTTTTCTCATAATGGAGTATCAACCTCAATTTTTTTATTGCAGAAATGAATAGAAGGTGCAAAGTTATGCTACCCTGATTTTTTTCAGATTTTTTAGAGCCCGGGAACTATTTTTAAAAAATTATTGAAAATACTTTTTGTGACGTCACGAGGCGGCAAGTCCTATCTTTTTCTTAAGGAGCGGCGTCTCGTGACATCACAAAAAGAACTTTCAATAAATTTTTAAAAATAGTTCCCGGGCTCTAAAAAATCAGGGTAGCATAACTTTGAACGCTCTATCCATTTCTGCAATAAAAAAAAATTGAGGTCGATACTCTATTGTTGTACTGTTATTGTTATTCTTAATATATAGTACAGTTATAGTAAAAAAACTGGAGCACTTCGTCGCATGCTGAAGTGTGGGGTAAATTATTGAAATTACAGAGAGAGAGAGAGAGAGAGAGAGAGAGAGAGAGAGAGAGAGAGAGAGAGAGAGAGAGAGAGAGAGAGAGAGAGAGAGAGAGAGAGAGAGAGAGAGAGAGACACGCTTCTTGACGCTTCTCTTAATAAAATTATAGGAACTAAAAGGAGCATAAGTTCAAACCCGACCTTGGTAAAACTTTTTAGCAACCTGGCCTCTAAAAAATCTGAAAAAAATCAGAGTAGCATAACTTTGCATCCTCTATTCATTTTTGCAATAAAAATTTTGAGGTCTATACTATGTTGCTTCTAGCAATGGACAACATACATGAAATTTTTTTATTGCAGAAATGAATAGAGGGTACCAAATTATGCTACTCTGAATTTTTTCAGATTTTTTTGAAACCCAGAACTATTTTTAAATAATTATTGAAAGTGCGGCCACGCCCCCTGGAGGCGTCAATAGGCGTCCAGTCTCTATCCTTTTTATTAAGGCTGCAGGGGTGCCAACTGAAATCACAGGAATTTCAATAATTATTTAAAAATAGTTCCGGGTTTCAAAAAAATCTGAAAAAATTCAGAGTAGCATAACTTTGCATCCTCTATTCATTTTTGCAATAAGAATTTTGAGGTCTATACTATGTTGCTTCTAACAATTGTTATGTAACAAATGTCTACACGGGGAAGTAACGTCCGTGCATGATATATTTTCTTATTCATGTGCAAGAGTATGAACAATATAATAAAATAGTTGATAATTTTGTTCTATATGTCCTCAGCAACACAATGAATTACAAATTCAGCTGTCTGAACTTCAAGCAAAGTTTCTGAAGTTGAGTGAAACCTTAATTTTAATACAGGTACCAAATTAAACGTACTCTTAATAATTGTAATTAATATTATTTATTGTTTGTTTCCTTATAGCAAGACAATAACTTACAACTACAACAACAACTCCAAACGCAAACTACCTTACTTTCATTACAGGCAAGTTTATCAAATTGTGATATAATTTTCTCTAAAGGGGAAGGTAATACGAATCAGCTGATCGAAGTAGTTCCATTTGATTAACATGTATTGTAAACCGTAGCATACACACAAATATTCTGAACTTTTTTTGACAGACAATTTTAGTACAGAGAAAACTTTAAAACAATTATTATTAAAACTGATTTTTTTTTTAATTGATTTTTTAGTTTGGCTCTCCATGGGAAAGCCCAATTCTATAAAATTTTAAAAAAATAATTTAAAAAATCGTCTCAAATAATTGTTTCAAATTCTTTTCTGTGTCTTATAGTTACTAAAATATGTCTTTTGTAAAAAAAATTCAGAACTTTTGTGTGTCTGCTATGGTTTATATGTTAATCAAAAGGCACTACTTTGATCAGCTGATCCGTGTTACCTTCCTTACCTTTCATTTAACGTACACTTAATAATATTTTTTCTTACCTTCAGCAAGAAAATAGATTACTACAACAACAACTTCAAACACAAGTTCAGAATTTAAGTGAAACCATAATTTTACTGGTAAGTTGGATTTATTTTATTTATTCCCTTTAAAAAAAATATATTTCTTAACTATTGTGTGATGTTTCAGACTAAAAGTAACTCGCAGCAATGCAAAGCTAAAAGTAAGTACCAATATTGCATGGAAATTAATTAATTTGCAATCCTTTTTTTTTTTTTTTTTTTTTTTTTTTTTTTACAATGGACAACCTGCATAAAAATATTTTATTGAAGAAATGAATAGAGGGTATCAAATTATGCTACTCTGAATTTGTTCAGATTTTTTGAGTCCTGGAACTATTTCAACTATTTTTAATTATAGTTATTGAAAGTGCGATCACGCCCTCTGGAGGCGTCTAAGGCTGTATCATTTTTATTAAGGATCGAGAGGGCCCACATAACTTAAAAACTCCCTATAATAATATAAAAATAGTTCCAGGATTTAAAAAAAAAAAAAAAAAAATCTGAATAAATTCAAAATAGCATGATTTTCGTAATCTGATTTATAATTTAATTATAATTAAATAATTAATAATAATTATTATTTTCTTATTTTACAGTTGCCGAGTTGAATTTGGTGAAGTTAGATTGCAATTATTATTATTTTGCTAATATAAGTTTCGCGGTAAGTTATAAACAAATTATATTCAAATGAATATTATATATTACTTGTCTGACCCAGTATAATTAAATTGATTAAATATTATTATTTGGTGGGATTCAAAAAGGAATTAACCACCAGCTTTCTAACTAAACAATATAATAAAAAATCATCTCATGATACTATAAATATTATAACCGTAATGATTGTTAAAAATAATTACGTTTTTTATAATAATTTAAATCATTATTTTTATTTTAAATTTAATATATCAGATGTAATTAATGTGAAAAATTGTATTTTTTTCTTCTTCAGAAAACGTGGCACGAGGCTCTTTCGTTCTGTAAGTCAAATGGCATGGAACTCTTGACAATTGAGAACTCATATAAGAATGACTTGATATTTGAGCATCTGAGGAACATTCATGGTAAGATTAAAACTGCCAAAAATCACTAGCCTTTCATTATTCTGTGTATAAATTCACAGTCTACATTTAATATATATATTATTATACATAAAATATTTTTAAATTAAATTAAAAAATTATAAATATTGAAAATAAATTTAATTATTATTTTTATTTAATTTTTATATTATGTTTTTGCAGGCAACTCGTGGGAATTCCTTTACTGGCTAGGGGGCAATGACCTTGCTATAGAGGGCACTTGGGTGTGGTCATCGACAGGTCAACCTGTGACCTTCACTTCATGGGTACCGGGATATCCTAACGGTGGAGCAGCTAAAAACTGTATGCTTAACACTTTCAATCCCTGGGGAAAATGGTTGGACCATACTTGTACAAGCAAGAGTCCGTTTATTTGTGAAATGAGAGAACCTTGTTAAGCCTGTATTACACGATACAATTTTGCATACAATTTTTCCTTGCAAGAAAATTTCATCTCCATATAAACAAATGGAGTTCAAGTTTTCTTGAAAGGAAAAATTGTATACAATAGTTAGAAAAATTGTATCATGTAATTCTGGCTTTACTAATTTCACTGTAAAATATGTAAACCTTTCGTTAAAATAAATTAATGAAGTATACTTTTAAAAAAAATACGTCACAAAATGATGTTACAACATTGTTAGATTTTGTTGATTTTTTTCATTTTATGATTTTTTTTTTAACTTTTATCCTAAATTCCTGTAATCAGAGAATGTTGAATAAAGAATATAATGTGAATTATTTTTACTTTTATTATTATTTTTTTTGTAGTGGTTTTATGCATTATTATATATTGTTTCTTAATATATCATTTCAAATGAAAATTGAAAGTATTATTCAATTGGTAGTTTAAAGATTACTTGAGTATTCAATCTAATTATTATAATTGTTAGGGTTGCTTTAGATCATAAACGAAAATCTAAATTGATATTCAACTTTACGGCTTTACGCATTGAATAGAAAAAAAAATAGGTAGAATTTGGTAATATTTTTAATAACTTATCCTCAGCATTTAAATAATTAATTGCAAGAAGTAAAAATACGGGTCTATGCTATATATATCATAGTTATAAGACTATTTTCATAAAGTTCCATAAAGAAGGATTGAAGTTCTTCTAAACATTACTCTAATACGCTAGCCGGGTCATATGTGATAACCTGAGATAAAATTGACCATGATTTTTTTTTTTTTTTTTATTTGGCACGATAAAAAATAAATTTGCAGATAATTTTATTAAAGCTAGCAACACAACAACATACTTACTTGAGAACTGTTTCGATTGATTTGGTAAGTATATATATTAAAATATAAATTTTAAAGTGAACTGAACAATGCATATATAATTATTATAATAGAAGCATTTTGGATTGATGAAATGATAATGTAATGATATCAACATTGTTCCACAATAAATTAATTTAAACTATCAAATTTAATTAGCATGAAACAGAAAATTAAATTGCACGAAATATGTAAAGTTAATATCAATAAAATATGACAACACCGTTGTAGTTAAGGTGGTTTATTCAATACGCAGCGTTGCCATTCAGCACTTTTAACTGAATAATCTATCTCACATCATGTAGTCTAGTGTTCCAGTTTTATTGATCTTAACTGTACTATATATATTCTTTAATATATATATAATTTTTATTAGATTTTGAATGTATAATACATGAAATACAGGGTACTCCAAACATGTATTTTTTTTAACTATTGAGGCGCACTTATCTCAAATTCAATGCATTAGCTGGATAAATTGTACCTGCATTTATTCTATAACACATTAGGTAGAGATGACGTCACGCGCTATTCTCCTGCTTGCGCTCGCCGCCATGTTGGTCACCATTACCTCTGCTAAAATTAGGAAGCGTTCTATCACGGATAACTCGGTACGTAAAATTTGCTAGTCACATGCATTCTTATTAAGTTTTAAAGATAAAACATAATTATATATTATTATATAAGGAATTAACATTAATTCAGGCGCGGATCCAGAAAAAAATTTCTGGGTTGGGCGGACATCCTCCATAAGGCCAATGTTAAACGAAAAAATTGGAAGGGGAAAAATGCCTACATTGCCCATGTTAAATCCAACATTTCGGGGAAGGGGGGGGGGAGGCTGCTGGCCCCCAGCCTCCCCCTCCCTGAATCCGCGCCTGATGAAACTGTCTGTTCCACTACAAGTATATTCAATGCAGCAAAAATATTTTCCCTATAATCGTATTATTGGCTATATAGTTGAATGCATTGCGTTTAGAATCAACAATAATTTTCAATTTATTTTAAAATTCATAAATATTAATATTTGTTCTGTTTGGCAGGGAGCAAGCGGACAGTGTGAGGGACTAACGCAGAAATGGTGAGTGAAAATTATACAATCAGAAAACTTCCATGCAAACTAACTTGACGCAACAACAATTATTATATCTTTCTTTATGTACATAATTTAGGCTATTGGAATCTTTAACGAGGAAAGAAGAATTGATATTGAAGAAAGATGAGCTAATTATGAAAAAAGATGAGTTAATATTGAAGAAAGATGACATTTTAAATGCAAAGGAGAAGGAACTTTGGGAATTAAGGTAATTTGGGACTTCTTGTATATTACCAATTTTTGTTGTATTTGGCACTTTAATAGCTAGCGTCATTATACAATTTAATCTTTAAATATAAAATATTCTTGTGCTTTCCTATTCTTTTTACTGCTTCCATACAACCAAGCTACAATTGGTAATTAATTAATTAATTAATTAATTAATTAATTAATTAATTAATTAATTAATTAATTAATTAATTAATTAATTATCAGTTTTGCGAATCACGCGTAATATACTGCAGTCTAACACTCCAAATTTTTATTCATGAAGAATTGTATATAGCATCAGGCGTTAATGCACTTTCTCGAGTTACGTCTTTCTTTTCGTTAATTAAGAATTTATATTTACAATTTTGATGATTAAATACAGTAATATTTATTACTATTATATATTGTCACATTTTAAGAAAATTTAACCTCTTTATGATTTTGATTGACATTATTTTCTTATTAATTTATAATTTACTGCATTAAATTTTTTCTTATTACTGATCTAATATCTTGAAGATTTTGATGAAATTCTGTAGCGGCCGACAGGATTAATTGTATAACCTTGGCCGGTATGTATCTTGCTAAAATAAAATAATAATAAAAAAAAAAGAAGATAAATTAGAGTACACCTCTGGACACCACGAACGTTACTCCAGCTTTATTGGGAGGCATTACCACACAGTCTGTGGAAGCGTAGTGAACGGCGTGGTATTGATTGCACGAGTGCTCTTCTTACATCACCCAAAATTTCAAATACGCATCTCTCTGTCTATTGAAGCTACAATAGCTCTATCAAATGAGGAGTAAAGTTTGTACTGTATATTTAAAACATAGTGCATAAAAGTGCATTTCCATGAAGCGATGTCAAGCGAGGCTTGGCGCGGCGAGAAAGGCGCACTTGCTTCAATATCATATGACATGGAAAAATCGCGGCGTAATTTAATCGCTGCGTGAAAGCGATTTTTCCACGTCAACATGGACGCCATATGACATTGAATAAGCAAGTGCGCCTTTCTCGCCGCGTCAAGCCCCGCTCTACATTCGCTCCATGGAAGAACCACCTTAACGGTCAATTTTTACTAAATTAATATTTTCTCTCCTCAGGTCAAAGGTCAAACAGCTGGAGACCTTGTATGACGTCACAGGCAGTGGAACCTTAATAATAAACAGGACACTTCAGCTGCAAACTGAAAATTTAAAAATTAAATTTTATAGTAACGAGTTAGAACAAAATATCCAGTTATTAAAACAAAGTGTTGAGACTTGTAATGAGGAGTTGAAACAATACAGAGAGGCTAATAACACGGTGATCGAATCTCTGCAACAAAGATCTAGTTTGGAGGTAAATATGTTACAAAAACTAGTTCATAATTTTAGTGTTAGTCATAAAAATTTGGATGCAGTATTAAATTAGTATAATATAAGAAATGTATGCGTTTTACAAATTATAAAAATTCTCTATTTTGGGCATGGCAATTAATTATTTTAAATTGTTTTCAATATAGACCTTACGATACCTTCGTTTTAAATTTTTTTATTCTTAATTTTTTTTATCAGATTATGCTAAGTTTTCTATAATAATAAATATTTAAATTTTAAAAACATTAAAAAAAAATGTAAAAACACTTAACGACCTTTTTTTTAATTTTTAGTCTTGAAATAAGAAAATATTTTTTTCAATTTTTAATTAATGAATTATTTGCACATTATATACATTCAATAATCAAATAGGATTTCAAAAATTGAATTTTTATTTGAATATCAATACATCATTGCTCTTTTCTAATATCATGACATAATATATGAGCTACACAGTTTTGAAAGGCTATAATGTTCAAATTTAATTGTTTCGCAGGAATTAATGCCTACCAGGAGAACATTCGCAATATTCCGAAGTGTACTTAAGAACCTGAACACTGTAATATTATATTTAATTTAATTAAGGCTTAACTTGAGATATTCGGACAAAAAAAGTCGTATCGACAGAATGTTCTTGAAATTAATTTGGTAGACTTACAACAATTGTCCAAATACTGCTGATTTTTTTTTCAGTTTTAACCGTTGGTTTAATTGTAATTAATTTATCCAAATGTGAATTTCGTATCCTTTCAATGTTAAATTTTACAATCAACATTACACAAAAACAGCTCGAAAATTTGTTTGAATTTATTTTATATAGATAATTTTTTGGACTCCCTTTATGAATGTTTTCATATATTTTGAGCCGCTGCGTTGCTCGTTCTTGAAACTAGATGAGCAATGTGGCAACGCTCTCAGGGGACTGTAGTCACCTCCCACTCCTGCCGATTAGCATTATACTAGGGCGCTACAGTGTTGCCAAGTGTTTTTATGGTCTGACCTTGACAGACAAATTCTCAAATTATACCTTAATAATTGGCTTCTATTTTTTCAGCAACACAATAAATTACAGCAAAAACTCTCTGAACTTGAAGCGAAGTTTTTGAATTTGAGTGAAACCTTACTTGAACAGGTAAAATTTTTATTTAATTTTCATTACATTTAAGAACTTTAATTATGTACTAATTACTTATTAATATTTCAGACTAAAAGTAATATTATTACACAGCAATGCAAGACCAATGGTAAATATAATAATTTTGAAACAATGTTTCAAATTTAACATATTTATTTATTTTTTTTGCAGCTACAGAGTTGAAATTGGAGAAGTTAGAAAACAAATATTATTTTATGTTATATACAATCAGGAATCATGTATCTCATGAAACCTTGCTAACCATATATTATGCGTATGTTTATCCACATTTGGCATATGGCATAATAAATTGGGGATGTAAATCGGAACTATTGAATCGATGTTTTGTTTTGCAAAAGAGAGCACTTAGAACGATTTTAAGAATACCAAAAGGACAGTCGTGTGTTTCACATTTTAAGGCTAATAAAATGTTAACTGTCCCTTGCATTTATATTTTAAATTGTGCCTCATTCAAAAAAAATCATCCAAATTTTTATGTTCAGAATGATGGCTATCATGACTATAATACTAGGAATAAATCGAATGTAGTTACTGAAAGACATAACACACAATTTTTCAAAAACTGTGCAATGTATCAAACAGCAAAATTTTATGAATTTTTACCAGCATGTTTGAAAGAAATAAAAACCAGTAAACTTTTTCGCACAAAATTAAAGAATGTATTGATCAATAAAGAGTTTTACTCTATTAAAGCTTTTGAGAGTAATAAAATGTCTGAAAAAGTATTATCAGGATTATAAAATAAACAAAATTATAAATTTACATATACATTGTATTGACTGATATATATATATGTATGTATATGTATGTATACATATATGTATGTGTGTGTATATGTGTATGTGTATGTATATATATATATATGTATATATATATGTGTGTGTGTATGTGTATGTATGTATGTATATATATATATGTATGTATATATATATATATATATGTATATATATATATGTTCCGCATAAACTAAAATTTATCAGTATTAATGGTGACTTTGGCTTGTATTTTGTTTTTATTATTATTGTCAGTGATTGTGTTTGATAGTGTTAAATAACTTATGTAAATGTGTTTAAGTTTGATGTTTTTATGTTGTATTTTGTCCAATTTTGACTTGAACATATGTTTGTCTTGTACAACCAAAAAGAAGTTCCAAAATAAAAATAAATAAATAAATAAATATTATTTTGCGGCAAAAAATTTTACGGTAAGATAAAATAAATAATAAAATTTTGTTAAAGAAGAATATCCAATTTTCTAAATTAACCATTTTTGTCACTATATATACTTTATATTTTATATAGATCGTGGTCAATTGAGAAATCTAATAATTTTTTATCATTATTTTTATTTTCATTCTGATTTTAATATAATAAAATTGTTATTTTTAAATTTTGCATTACAAACATGTTTCAGAAACCGTGGCAAGAGGCTCTTGCATTCTGTAGGTCAAACGGCATGGATCTCGTGGCAATTGAGAACTCACATAAAAATGACTTAATACATGGACATCTGATAACCCTTCATGGTAAGAATTTTTTTTTATCAAAACTCGACAGTCTCCTAAATCTTTCTAAATCTAAAAATATAATATTTTAGGGTATAATATTTTTTAAATGCCCTTGTCAAATAGGTATTGGGCTAGAATTAACACAAACTAACTAGTATATAAACAGTACGTATAATGGAGTATTGTCCTCAATTTTTTTTATTGCAAAAATGGATAGAGCGTGCAAAGTTATGCTACCCTGATTTTTTTCAGATTTTTTAGAGCCCGGGAAGTATTTTTAAAAAATTATTGAAAGTCCTTTTTGTGACGTCACGCGGCGACAAGTCCTATCTTTTTCTTAAGGAGCGGCGTCTCGTGACGTCACAAAAATAACTTTCAATATTTTTTTAAAAATAGTTCCCGTGCTCTAAAAAATCTGAAAAAAATCAGGGTAGCATAACTTTGCACCCTCTATCCATTTCTGCAATAAAAAAAATTGAGGACAATACTCCATTATTATTTTTATTTAACTTTACAAAATAAATAATCAGGTTTAAATACTGTAAGAATATAGAAAAACTAACGATTTCTATTTTTTCACAATGTTTTTTCGATCTCATCATTTTTTTTTTAATTGCTTCTATATATTTTGTGTTTTAACACAATCATCTTGGCCACCACTTTATCTTTCTCTCTTCCCTCCTTCTGCATCGCATGGGTAGCGAATTTATCGTTATACCTAGAAGCCCCTTCCGAGTCTAACGCAAACACAAATATGCAATCAACTCTATATTATAATAATTATATTTATCTGCTTTTGCAGGTAACAATTGGGGCACATATTTCTGGCTTGGAGGTAATGACATCTCTACAGAAAGAGAGTGGGTGTGGTCAGCCATACCAAGTAAACTTTTAACCTTCACCTTATGGGCACCTGGAGAACCTAATGGTGGAACTTATGAAAACTGCATGATCAACACGCACTCTCCTGGGGGAAATTGGCGTGACCAGCCATGTGGCACCAAGTGGCCGTTCATTTGTGAAATGAAAGAGCCGTGTAATTAATTTCAATGTAAAATATGATATATAATAAATAAATGAACGAAGTATAATCTTTTTAGTATTTTTTACACCCAAAATTTTTGAGTTTTTTTTTAATTTTTTTTTCTTACTGCAGTATAATAATGATAGATAATGATTAGCGATTTCTATAATTATTTTCAAAATTCTTATGTATCTCTCTTGAATGCATAAAATTGTCTGTAATCCAATTAATATGTAAAAAAAAACAAAAATAATAATATTATAACCATGAATTATTTTTTGTATTTTTAATGTTTCACTTTTGATTTTCACACATGTTTAAAAAAACAATGCATTGTATATTAGTCTAGTACGTTTTTTTTTATTTTAATTATATATAATTTGTGCAATATCAATACAAACATTGTCAGCTGGTGTAATTTTTTCCTTGAAATATTCATTTTTATACTTTAGAAACATAATTCTATATTCTTTTTTATATAATATAAAAATGGTTTCCATTTGTTGATGTGTTTTTATGCTGTCAGACCACTACTTTTTGAAATAAAATGCCCTTTTTTTGCAATTTGTTTTATATTCAAGTATGAAAATACGTTCTATGAGAAGAACTAATTTTAAACAAACACATTTCGAAATAATAGATTATAGTTAAATTATAATGACCTCTATATTTACTTCTTACAAAAAAAAAAAAAAATAAATAAAAAAAAAAAAATAAAAAAAAAAAAAAAACGTTTTTGCGATCTTAACAGAAGTCTCTTGTGACCTTTACTGAGAAATTATGATGGTGCCCTTTGACATAATTTGATAATGATCAATTAGAAAATTTTAATATTATGTTGTACTTCAATATCCATATAGTTCATTTTTATACTCGTTAAAATTTAATTTGAACCTTATTTAGATTAGTGATGAATGTTGTGATGCTTAAATCACATCAGATAGAACATCACACAGTTCACATATACTTGTCTTGTTGACGACAAAGATGTGGCGCCTCCTCATTGTCCTGGCGCTATGTGGCGCCTCGTTGGTTCAGGGAGAGGAACGTGCTGCATCTTGTAACAACGTCACGTTCTTGCAAAATGTGACATTAACTGAGGTAATTATGCAATTACTTCTAATTAAATATTTGCTTGATTTTAATGTTTCTTATTATTTTTGTATTAACACACATTGAAAGAATTTGTAATAATTTTCTTTACATGCGGATACGTAATTATTAAATCAAAGATTGCTCAATTATTATTTAAACAACTAACGTGCATCATTATACGATTTTGAATATAAAAAATAATAATAAAATAAAAAAAATTGAATACAAAAAAAAAAAAAAACGAATTTACAAACTGGATGATTTTATTAAAAGTTCTGAAAATTAGTAATATGTATGAATAAAGTATTTTTGTGACATGGCTTGCTTTGAAGATGAATCAATATTTGAAGTTGAATATAGTATATATTATTATTGAAAATAAAATGTTAGCAGAATAAATAATAATATTCTGTGGTCTTCTATTCTGCTATTATTTTCTTTTCACTAATGTATATACTATTCAAAATCGGATGAGGCTGCATGGAGTATCGACCACAATTTTTTTTATTGCAGAAATGGATAGAGGGGGACAATTTATGCTACCCAGATTTCTTAGATCCCGGGAAGTATTTTTAAAAAATTATTGAAAGTCCTTTTTGTGACGTCACGCGGCGGCAAGTCCTATATTTTTCTTAAGGAGCGGCGTCTCGTGACGTCACATAAAGAACTTTCAATAATTTTTTAAAAATAGTTCCCGGGCCCAAAAAAAATCTGAAAAAAATCAGGGTAGCATAACTTTGCACGCTCTATCCATTCTGCAATAAAAAAATTTGAGGTCGATACTCCATTATTTAAATAATTGAGCAGTCTTTGATTTTTGTATTAGTTTGTAGTCATATTATATAAAATATTGAATTAACATAAGTAACATAACTTTTGTATAATTTATGTTCTCAGAGCATGAAGTATAACATTTTTATTTTTACACACATTTTTACAATTTTTTAATGTTATTGTGTGATTATAACCCTATAGCTATAATAAAATAATATAAGAATGGAAATAATGGCTCTTTTCGTAACTATTTTTATAATTTTTTTGTTGTTATTTTTTATTATTTACTTATTAGTACAACAATATTATAATAATCTTTGCCTATTCGTAATGATGAATTCTTTACAATGTTAAAAATTAAGGCAGTTTTATATTTTTGTCCCTGAAAGTTCACAACATATAAAATGTCTAATATTTCAGTTGCAGGGCATCTGGGTAGCTCGCAAAGTAGTTACACAGCTGAGAAAAGTTAGGGAGGAAAAAGTTTGTTTTGAAAAAGAGATTGTAGACGTTTCTGATAACAATCTGACGATGATTATTAAAGTTTACGTTACACCGAAGAACGGTGATAAACAAGTCACTACACAGAGAATGGCAATAAACGTCGTCGAGGGAAAGTGGATCGATCAGTATCAGGGTAGGACAAAACAGTTAAAAAAAATATATATTACAGAAATTCTATGTGTTATGTGTCTATTCAGCGTAGCGTAGTGGTTTGATCTCTTCCTATCGCTCGGGAGACCCAGGATCGCTTCCTGCCTTGGCTCACGTGACTTTTCGTCACTTCGAGCTGAGGTATGGCAGCGTGTTCTGGTAAGCTCCCGAGAGATGGCATGTATGTTCTTCCACTATACTGCCTGTATTCGGGAGGTGCCGAAGGTCGTTCCCTTTGGTGTCGTCTGCCTCGATGATGGTTTTCTGTGGTTTCCCATCGTCACTCCCAGGCAAATGCCGGGGCAGTTCCTAACACAAGGCCACAGCCGCCTCCTTTCCTATCAATCCTTCCAACTGTTGTTAATACTGTTGTTAAGTTTGAATGCTTACACCAATAGCAGAATATGCTGTAGTAAGCTAACATTGTAATAAAAATAAATAAAAATAATTTTTTCAGAATTTTTAGAGGCCTGAAAAGTTTTGCCAAGGTCGGGTTTGAACCCACGTCCCTTTTTAAGTCCTATCCTTTTATTAAGAGAGACGTCACTTTCTCTGTACTTTCAATAACTTTTTAAAAATAATTTGCGGACTCCAAAAAATAAAAAAATCAGAGTAGCATAACTTTGCACCCTTTATTCATTTATGTAATAAAAAAAAATTGAGGTTGATACTCCATTCCATTAAGTTTTATTTGCATGATGAAAAAATAACGCCCCTTTTATCGCAGTGTATCAGAAATTTTCTATTGTTTTTCAGGTCATGAAATGTTTATTTTTTCTGCTGATCCCACCAACTACCTTTTGGTGGTATTGTGTGATACTGAACGGGCAAGACATCAGATCAGCCAGCTTGTTGTCTACGTTCGCCGTCAGAGTAGTGATGGAAGCGGCAATATCAGCGAAGAGGACCTGGCAAAGAAACTCGATGACGCCGTCAACACTCTTGGACTGCAAAACTACAACCAGATTGAATTTAACTATTCTGAATGTCCAGTGCAGATCCAGGAGGAGGGGCCCCCTTCAAATTTCCGGTTTTTATCATAAGCAATATAGGCATTTCCCCTATTCCATTTTTTTTTAACATTGGCCTTATGAACACGACCCCCCTTCCCCCAGATTGTTTTTTTTTCTGGATCCGCGACTGCTGAATGTTAACATTGTATGATTGTAATATTTTAATGTCAAAGAGTATGCAATAAATCTCTTAAATTAAATTCCTAGTTTAGAAAACTGATATATAAAGATACAAAAATTCGAACATTGTTTTTGGATTGGACAAAATGAGTAAAAAATTGTAAATTTGGAAATAAACCTTGGCTTACATATTTTAGATTTTATTTAAACTAAAATCAAGAGGAAAAAGACGTTTATTATAAGTCAACTTCTGACTTTCAACTGGTGGGCCTACGATGAACCGAATAGTGGAAAAGCCTACAACTGCATGGTCAACCAGTTCGATCCTTGCTGGGGAAAATGGTTTGACTTTGTAAACAAGCTCCCTTTCATTTGTGAAATGAAAAAGCTTTAATTGTGATTAATTTCAATGCAAAATGTGTAAACCATTACATAATAACTATAATAAGTTGTTTAATTATAATATAACATTTTTACCAATAAAAAAAGTTGTTTTAAAACATACCAAATACAACAATTATTTTCAAAATTCAAAACATATTAGCCGTCTGTTATCCTATAGTTCTCTAATACTATAATTTATTATTTAAATTAAACGTTAAAAAAAAAATGGGGATGCACTTATTAAAAAAAAAAAAGGGTGTGTGTATGTTTTAGTGGTTTATTGTCTTCTGGTTTTGAAACATGTTCTATGCAATTTTCGAATGTAAAATAATGTGCAATAAAAATAACAACAATTTCTAAAGCAGCTTGTTGATTTTTTATTTTTTATAGAATACATGACATTGTATGGATGTAGATTTAATAATAAAATAATCCAAATGTGTTTTATTAATTAAATGAAATAAAACAACAAACATTTGTGTTTAAAAAAAAAATAGAAGAATTTAATTGAATTGTATTTTTTTTTTTTTTTTAACTACACACACAGTGCACTTTTACTTGTTCCCCATACCAATTTATTGTTTGTGTATTTTTTTAAATTATTTTGCAAAAGAAAAACTACCATGTTGCTTTGAATTATTTTTTACAAGATTTAATTCTGAGAATTACATTGCGACCTTAGCTTGGGTCAAACTTGATAGCATATAATATTAATCATATTTATGTCAAGTATTATACCAAAGAATATAAAAGTATTTATAAGCTCTGAGTTAGAGACTGTATTTAATTTTCAGTAATTTGAAGAGAAACGAAGCGCATCTTCAATTTTGTAAGTATAATAATTATTCATGAAAATGAAAAATAAATAAATGATATTTAATTATCACACAAAAATAAGTTTTAGGAGCAAAATGCGGCCAGCACTACAATGTAGTATTATTACTATTAATTAAGCTAAAACATACCATAAACTTATCTACTTGCCATTTATATATCGTTGCAAAATAGATCGAATGTTTCTGATTGCTCCTAAAACGCATTTTCTTGCGGGTTGTAATTATTCAGAAAGATAAATATTTTCAAATAACATTGAATGTATTATATTTGTTCATATTCAATGACAAGGAAGAAAAAAATGTATAGACATCAGTATAGACGAATAAATTATTTGAAAAATCATGATTTTGCTGGTTATAACTTTTAAATATAGAAAATTTCAAATTAATTTAAATTTTAAATTTAATTAAAGTAATTATATTGTTTAACCATGACGAAGAAAAAGGTTACATTTTAATACTTCAAGTTTAGTATACAAATTTAATACATAATATAGTATACCTTAATTATATAATATGTACAGTAAAAGGATTATTAACAGTAATCCTTGCTAGTAATTTTGTGATTTAAATGAAGAACGAACGGTAAACAAATGTTTTTTTGTTTTCATAAGACGGTTGTGTCAGCTCAAACTTAAAAACAAACCTCTTTCATATCAGGGTCCGTTAAAAGACTTAAATCTTTGCATCCAAGTTCTGTAGTTTGATGATACAGTTTGCAACAAGCTCCAGTAACGAGTAATGACAAAAAAAAAATAAAAATGAAGTTTATTTCAGTGTAAAACACTAATGCTCTCTAAATTCTCTAATGTAGTGGAGATGACGTCCCACACCATCCTTGTGCTTGCGCTCGCCGCCATGTTGGTCATCGTGACGTCAGCTGACACAGATGACTCGGTGCGTTGACCACATAAATTTTATCAATGTCATGGGCTTATATTTTTTTTTGCAAGGACTTTGATCAATATAAATTTCAAGTTTTCTCAAGTTCCCTCACTTCCACTTGGCAACAGGCAATCAATTTCATGATTACACCAGAAGAAGGAATATACTTAATTTGCAGAATAAATAAATAAATAAAATATTGGATTATTATTAATTAATATATTCAAATAAGAATTGTAATGCACTTGTTTAAAAATTACAAATAAATTTGATTGCATTTCAATGAATGCAGTGGATTGTTTAAAAAGTTAAAATGAAAAATTTTATGTTCTTTTTATAACTAAAAAATTCCTTACAGCATAGAACTTTTATATAAATTCATAAATTGCCTTAATTTTTTATACATTTCATATTTGACTAATTCCAAGTTTTTTTTAATAATTATTTTGTATTTAAAAGTATTAAAACCATTTATAATTTTAAATCGCTAGTTTTAATTGTATATGTATATGGCATTCAAAATTATTCTATTGTCTCAGAAGCATTTTTATAGATCATTCTATTAAAATGATAAAATATCACGATGCACAAAATAATTATTATATAAATTATATTCTAATTTCAATCTTATCATTGTACCATTATTTTTTTTATCTGCATGCATATCATCTTTATATACGAGAATATGAAAATGACTTTTAACATTTTTTACAGGAGCGACTTCATAATTGGCAGATGGTTAATATAGTGATTTTAATTACAAACTAAAACTAACTGAATTATTTTTACTTAGAAATTGGAAGTGACCAAAGACAAATCGTGGCGTTGGCGACCAAAATTTTGGATAAAAATGGCACGCAGGGAGAGTCCCCCAGACACGGTGTGTGCCTTGCAAGTCATGACAATGTGCGAGTAATGTAAGACATTTGTTTGTTCTGTTTGACAGGGGGAGTGTGGGCATTGCGGGGAACTACAAAATAGGTGAGTTTTAGAGAGAGAGAGAGAGAGAGAGAGAGAGAGAGAGAGAGAGAGAGAGAGAGAGAGAGAGAGAGAGAGAGAGAGAGAGAGAGAGAGAGAGAGAGAGAGAAGGGATATATGTGTGAAATTACATGAAAATTTATGCATATTTTATTTTCAAAAATATCTGTTGAAGGTTACTGGACTCTATGCAGAAGAAGGAAGAAACGTTGCTCGCTAAGGAAAAAGAACTTTGTGACTTGAGGTAAGTTTATTATAAAATTATAATTACTATAATTACAACAGTTTGTAGGCATTATCACGCAGTAGGCAGTGAACTTGAACTTTTCAAAAAGGTTAGACTAGGTGCTCTTTTAATATTCCTTAAAATTGCAAATCTGTATCTCTTAGTGTCTTGGACCCAAAACGTCAACAAATGAGGCAGGAGTAAAGTTTATGCTGTCCCGAGATCGAAAGAAAAACGAACCAATATAATTATTATTATTAGAATAATAAATATTATAAGTCGAAGTAGGCATAATAAGTTGATGTACTTTTAAATACCATCATTACACACTAAACTTTTTAGATACTGAATGGGTTTTCAGTACTTTTATTTTCACCTTACAGCAAGGACGTTTTAGGATTCAGTACATTAAATGGCTGAATTAAACCTTATTTTCAGTACTTTATGCACTTTTCAGTACAAATTTTGTACTGAATTAAACAGGGTCAATTTAAGTACACAAATTGTCCTTAGATTCAGTATCTAAAAGTTAAGTGTGTATGTATGCTGGGCAATCTACGCCACTCCTTGAACTTTTATGAAACATTGACTTTAATAGTTATGTAATAGAGTACACGATGCATATGTCTATTTTATTAATTATATAATTGAAAAAAATGTTGAATTCACCCAAAATTCTATGTATTCACTTCAAATTGAGTTCAAGAAGCGGCAGAGATTGCCCATGCAGCATACATATAATGTATATGGTATGTAAAAGTACATCAATTTATACATAATTATTATTGTTTCTTTCATTTTATTAATTTTTAGTTAAAAATATATCAATATTATTTTTCTTTCAGGATAAAAGTGAAACAGCTGGAGACAATGTGTGACGTCAAAGGCGGTATGATGACGTCACAGGGAGACCTGAAGGACAGCTTGACCTCTCAAGGTCGCGAGACTACCAAACTGAGACGTGAGCAGACGGAGGGAGAAATGCGAGTGTTGCAAACGGACTACGAGGCATTGATAAAGAAAAGTCTTCAGATGCAGTCTGAAATTTTGAATCTTAAATTTCAAAGTAATGAGTTAAATATCAGTAATTTTTATTTAAAACAAAGTATTGAAGGTTGTAGGAATGAAATAAAGTTGTATAAAGATTCAAAAAGTTCAGAATATTTTTATCTTTCCAGTCAACAATATGCACAGGTAAGCTGAATATATAATTTTTATAACATTTACTGAAGTATAAAACAATCTGGAACGCAATTGTGCTCGAGTTAATGAAAATTTATTTTATATTATATAGCAAAGCCTATACATACATTGTCTAATAATAATGTATGTATAATATAATATATCCACTTCTTAAAGCCACGGTAAAAAATTATTAAGATACAATTAAGGGTATAACATAACACGAAACATCGATTGTTGTAGTCCCATTTGATTAACATGTAAACCTTAGCAACCTCATAATAATTCTGAATTTTTTTTTGAGAGACAGTCCTTTGCACCAAACAAATGTGCAAAAAATTTCAAAACAATCGGACGATCCAATTTTTTTAAATTAATTTTTTAAATTTTCAGTATAGGGCTTTTCCATGGAGACCTAAACTAAGAAATTAATTTAAAAAAAATTGAATCGTCCGATTATTTTGAAATTTTTCTATATTTTTTTGGTGCTAAGTACTGTCTAAAAAAAATCAGAATTATTATAAGGTTGCTAAGGTTTACATGTTAATCAAATGGGACTACAACAATCGATGTTTCGTGTTGTCTTACCCTTAACTGTATATCGTGTTCCTCTAAATAAATGTTCTTTCAACTAATATAATATTATAATATCAATTATAATTTATAATAAATAAATAGATATATAATTAACATATTTTGTATAATTTTTTTTCCATTTTTCAGATAAAAAAGCAGCAGCAATGTAGCAGTAAAAGTATGTGTTACTATTTATTTTTTAATATCTACTTATCATTGTAATAATTTACATGTTTGCAATTACAAATGTTATTATAGTGAGTTTAATAGCAACAGGCATAATATATATTTTTTATAAATGCATGGATTGATTATTACTTTCATCAATGCTTTACATAAAAAAAAAATTCTCTGCACTTTAATTTTACATTGAAAATAAATTTGGCAAATATTATATAATTACAAGCGCTGTATTTCATAATTACTTAATTATTGTAAAAATATTATTTTTCAGTTGATGAATTAAAAATGATGAAATTTGTGAACAAATATTACTATTTCGCTGAACAAACTATCTTGGTAAGGATATGTTAATGCTTTTTTATTATATTACAATTGCTTGTTTACTAATTTGGCTCCTGAAATATTTACAGAAAACGTGGCACGAGGCTTTCTCGTTCTGTAAGTCCCACGGTCTGGATCTCGTGACCGTCGAGAGCACTGAGGAAAATAATTTCATAACTTCGCATCTTGTACAGCTCTACGGTAAGCAATGTTACATCTAAGTAAATAAGAATAAATAATGCTAATTTTGGCATTCTCCATAAATACACTAGCCGTCACATTTAACAAGGTTATGGTCGGAACCGCTCGGGAGTCATTCGGTTCGGCCCGGCCAATGATGTCCTTCGTTACAAACCGGCTACCAATGACTGAGAGCGTTACAAACACGACCATGAGCTGGTTAAATGTGACGGCTACTGTACATTTATAATCATCATCAAATGGCATCCAGCATGATTTTTTTTTTTTTGCAGCAAAAGTATATATGATATGATTTCCGTGAAAAAATATTCTATGTATACATTATGTACACCTCTGGACACCACGAACGTTACTCTTGCTTTGTTTATAGACGTTACCACGTAGTCTATGGAAGCGTGGTGAACAAAAACTCTTTTGATTAGAGTAGACAAGGTGCTCTTCTTACTGTCCCAAACTTGCAAATCTGCATCTCTATTTATTGGAGCTATAGCTCTAGCAAGTGAGGCACGATTGGTGTCCAGAGGTTCATTATCCAAATATTTAATAAATAATTTCTGCATATTGACGAGATTTTGACATTCTAAGTTGTTGTAGGTTCCCTCAGTATAACTACAACAATTTTTTCATATATACAAAATAGATGTAAATGTCAGTAAAAATTTGAAGAAAAAAATGTATTTCCTGAAATGAGCTATTTTATTGCATGCATTTCAATTATAAAATGGAAAGAAGTTGTCAAAGATTTTTATCTTCTGATATTTCAGTTCTAATAAAATTATGGTAGTAGCATTTTCAATGGACATAGACTTAGGTAAAAATTAATATAAATATTTTAAATTGTCTTGTTTGGATATAAGTGGTCTCTCAAAACAAAAAGCATCATATTGTTTACTATAGAAGAATTTGCACATAGCTAAAATATTGTATAATATTTTATTAAGTAAATTGTCTTGTTTCATACATTTTCAGGAAGCGGTTGGAATAAATATTACTGGCTTGGAGGTAATGATCTTGCTGCAGAGGGTAAGTGGGTGTGGTCATCGACAGGTCAACCATTGACCTTCACCTCGTGGAAAACTGGCGAACCGGACAATGGAGCTACCCACAACTGCATGCTAACAAATCACCACGCATCTGTTCATCGTTTATGGTACGACTACCCGTGCACTCACAAACTACCTTTTATTTGTGAAATGAAAGAAGAATGTAATTAATTATCTATAATAGAAATTTAGTAAAGAAATTTTTCTGGCGAGGGTATATACATTATAATTACAAATAAAAATTAATTAAGTAGTATCTTACCGGACTATTTCCACTCGTCCAAATCATCGATTAAGTTTTCGTACACCGAGAAAATTGAGCACTGAATTATAATTTTAATAGTTTTATTTATTATCACTACACAGGTGCACCTGCTGTTTAAAAGTGATAATAAATAAAACGATTAACATTATAAATCAATGCTAAATTTTTTTGGCGTACTACAACATAATCGGTAAGTGGAAATAATTCGGTAAGATATAAAATTAATTTTTAACTAGATTATGTAAATTATTATATGTTATTGTTTATAAATATATAGTTATTTTTTAAAATATTAATTTTAACTGTCCTAAAATTAAATTAAAATATATAACATTCATATATGGTACTCACTCCATGTTTATCTAATAATGTCTAGCTAGGTCATTGCAGGGATGATATTTCTGGAGCACCCCATTTTTTACAATGACTTTACATGTACCAATAATAATTGTTGTTTTCTTGTATTTTTGTTGAACAATATCATCAATGTTGTCGTTATTGTTAAATAAAATAGTGTTAAAAATCACTGAATTTTATATAAAATCAAATGGACTCTTTTAGGTTTCTTATATTTTTGTTCAATATTTTATACTGTACTTTGTTGGAAGAAAATATAATGAATAAATACTTTAAACTTTTTTTTCTTTTATATAATATATAATAAAGTAGAAATTGTGATATTATAGAATTTAATTGCCCCTAAAGGATTAGACAAACAAATATTGTGTAATAATAATGTATTATAAGAAGCTGGCAGTATATAGTAATATACATAAACATAATAAATATTATATTATTTATTTTCCTTTTGAATAAGATTGTGAATACCATAATTATGTTATTATAACGTATAAACTAGGTGATATTTATTTCAAGATATATAACTATATTTATTAATTATAGGATTTTGGATTGATGCACTTAGAATTTATTTCAGATTTCCTTGATATCTAACACTCTTAAAATTGGCTGCAAAACGGGATGATGTCGTAGTCATGCAATGCTTACGATGCTTTTCGTGCTAAATATTTGCATGACTATGACGTCACAGCATTTTGCAGCATGATATAAAGATGTTAGGGAGGTAAAAAAATCTGACCAGAAATAGACACTAAATAATTAGCTTGAGTATTTTTTTTTTTATCCAAATGTAAAACAATGTTTGTTCATTGCGTCTTTTAAGGCTTAACCTGAGAAATTTGGACGAAAAATTCGCTACAACAGATTTTCTTCAAATTAATTTGGTGGACTCACAACAATCGTCAAATTAGCTCTGAATTTTTTCGGAATTTTTTAACCGTTGGTTTAATTATAATTAATTTATTTAAATCAGAATTATGTATCCTTCCAATGTTAAATTTGTTAATTAGCATTGCAAAAAAACTATACAACAGATTCTTTTACTTTTTTTTTTTACTAAAACCTAATTTTTTAGACTATTTTTCTGAATTGTTTTCATATATTTTGAACCGTGGCGATGATCGTTTCCTGTATGTGATGAGAAATGTGGCAACGTTCTCAAGGACTGTTGTCACCACCCCCTCCTAAAAATTTATGCGCATTCCAATGCAAACAGTGTTGCCACTATAGCCACGCCTCTTGACCTTGACAGACAAATTCTCAGGTTATACCTTAAGAAAATGCAATTTTATGTCAACTTAAAATGATGAAAAAAAATACTTCGTGGGGTATTTTAAGAAGTTTTGAATTAAAATTTTTATTAGTACATATTATTTATACTTGTATTTAATTTATAGATACAATTTTATGACTATATGTTATATAATGTAAACAAAAATTTTATAAGTTTATAGTTTATGAGAGTTTATAAAACATCAGTTAATGACTAATGTCAATGGGCTTAGTAGATGATGAACCACTGAAAATTTCAGCAAAACCCTTCCTGACATCATGAAATAATCCATGAAAAAAAATTAGACCAAGTTTGGTGAAAATTTTTGAGATATTCAGCATTTAAGGTAGAGATAAAGCCGAACAGCTGATCGACGTAATCCCCTTTGATTAACATGTAAACCTTAGCAAATTGACAAAAGTTCTGAAATTTTTTTGAGAGGCAGATATTAGTGCCTAAAAGCCATGGCAAAAGTTTCAAAAACATTTGACGAACCGATTTTTTTAAATTAATTTTTTAGTTTGGCTCCCCATGGGAAAGCCCTATGCTGAAAATTAAAAAAATTAATTAAAAAAAATCGGCTCGTTATATCGTTTTGAATTTTTTTATATGGCTTTTAGGCACTAATATCTGCCTCTCAAAAAAATTTCAGAATTTTTGTCAATTTGCTAAGGTTTACATGTTAATCAAAGGGCATTACGTCGATCAGCTGTTCGGCGTTATCTCTACCTTAAGGTAGAGATAATTAAGATGCAAATTCATAGTAACTGCATGTTCATTTCATCTTATTATACATATATCATTATTATTATACGTATATATTAAAAAAAAAGTTACAAACTTTAGCTTGGATCTGCCTTTACATTAAATGCACCATCAAATATATTTTGTATAACTTTTTATTTTCTTCATGAAAATAATTTAACTGAGAATAATGGACAACATACTGTATGAAAAAATTTTATTGCAGAAATAGAGGGTACCAAATTATGCTACTCAGAATTTTTCAGATTTTTTTGAGTCCCGGAACTATTTTTAAATAATTATTGAAAATTCTGTGATTTCAGTTGGCACCCCTGAATCCTTAATAAAAAGGATAGAGACTGGATGCCTATTGATGCCTCCAGGGGGCGTGGCCGCACTTTCAATAAATATTTAAAAATAGTTCTGGGTTTCAAACAAATCTGAAAAAATTCAGAGTTGCATAATTTGGTACCCTCTATTCATTTCTGCAATAAAATTTTTCATGCAAGTTGTCCATTGTCATAATTTATATAATAAAAGACACTAACAGTAAGATCAAAGCATCGATACTGATGGTTATTATAGAGTGTACATTCATTTGTTCAAGGGAGGAAATGTTCAACAATATTTGTGGTTATTGAGGTCTACAGATCACATTGCAATTCTGGGAATATCCTACATTTGTTTTTCCTCCTCCCATTCGCTGAATGCCGGGTCATATATGATAACCTGACATAATTATAATATATGCATGGATCATGAACAGTGTTGGTATATTGCCAAGTTTACAGTAAAGCAGGCTGGTCATAGACAGAATATAATAATTATCTAAAGAACAGATCGTATATATTGATTCTCCATTTTGGTAAGTATATAATTTTTTATTTTTATAAAAAATTTAAAATAACAACATATTAAGTTTCAGATAATTAAAATAATATACTGTGCATGCATGAAGGTAAATGAATATTACATTTTATTAAACTAAATCTTATGTACTCAAAATGCGTCTTATTATTAGAATCAATGAGGCACATAAGTATGTGCTTAATATTCAGGATATATAACTATATAAAAACGATTTAATTCAAACAATTGTTGCTTTTCGAGGTATAATATCATAAACTGTTAAAGTAGTTATATTCTGAGTCCATTATATTTACTAAGCATTTTCCACTTAAACATAAGTTTGATTTCAGTTACATTTTAAAGTAAATACTCTCTAATTTATATTTATATTTGCAGGTGGAGATGACGTCACGTGCTGTTCTCGTCCTTGCGCTCACCGCCATGTTGGTGAACGTGACCTCAGCTGACCTTCAAAAGCGCTCCATCACAGATTACTCGGTATGTAACTATGTAAGACTTTCTATATAATGGATAACCTACATGAAATTTTTTCATTGCAGAAATTAATAGAGGGTGAAAAGTTATGAAAATCTGATTTTTTTTTTCACAATTTTTAGAGTCCAGGAACTATTTTTCAATAATTATTGAAAGTACAGAGAGAGAAGGGTCAATAGGTGCAACTTTTTAATAAAAGCGTAATAGGGGCTTGGGTTCAAACACTTTCTCGGCAAAACTTTTTAGCAGTACTTCCTATAGCTTATAAAAAATCTGAAAAAATTCAGAGGGTAATAAAATTTGATACTCTCAATTCATTTCTGCAGTAATTTTTTTATGCAGGCTGTCCATTACATAATTTTGTTCACGCATTCTTATCAAGCACATGAAGTGATAGCTGAATTTCGTTTCCTAGATTAGTAGCTTTTAGTTTTTAGAAAGTCATTGATCAAGAATTTTCGACCTTTTGGAAAATCTATAGTTTCTTTGTTTTGGTTACTGTATCATTGATATCTATATATATATATATATATATATATATATATATATATATATATATATATATATATATATATATGTATATATCACTATTATTCACTCGCTAACCATGTTTTTCCCATCACCCCAGGGGAAATCATCTGAAACCCATAACATAACGTGGCTGTGGCGACCAACATTTTGGATAGCAGGGGGAGGCAGAGAGAGTCCCCCAGACACGGTGTGTAAGTCGTGTACTGTGTGAGTAATGTAAGACATTTGTTTGTTCTGTTTGACAGGGGGCAGGCGGACAGAGCGGGGGTCTTACACAGAAATGGTGAGTGCGAGGACATGATTTTCTAATAAAATTAATGAAATTATATTAGACTGTAGTAGGAAACAGTCTTATATAATCTTGGGAGATAATTAAAATATCCATCTAAAAAATTAACATAGTATTTTTTTTTCTTAGGTTATTGGATTCTTTGACGAAGAAAGAAGAAATTATATCGAAGAATGTTGAAATTATAAACGCAAAAGAAAAGGAACTTTGGGAATTAAGGTATTGTATTGGTATTTTAAAAATGGATTATTTACGTTGTGAAACAGCTAGCAAATGTAATATATATATTAATATTTGTTTATTTAATTATGTTTCACGCGTACATGGGAGTTTTAGTACAAAACAAGTAATACAAATTGGTCGTTTTTTAATATGATTTTAATTTTTAATAAATATTTTTTCTCCACAGATCAAAGGTCAAACAGTTGGAGACAACGTGTGACGTCACAGGCAGCGAGGCGTTAATAAACAAGACCCTGCAGCTGCAATCTGAAAATTTGAAGTGTAAATTTTACAGTAACGAGTTAGATCAGAACAACCAGCTGTTAAAACAACGTGTTGAGAGTTTAAAGGAGGAGGTGAAACAATACAGGGAGGCTAATAATTCAGAATATTTGCAGCTCTCCAGTCGGCAAGATGAGCAGGTATGAAGTTAAAAACCATACATGTGCCATATATTATATTAGTAATAAAATAATAACCCTAATTTTTCCAACAGCAAAACGATTTGCGACTTGAAGTGTCTGAACTAAAATCTCTTGTTCAAAATTTAACTACTACCAGAGGCCTACATCAGGTAAGTTCAAATTTTAATGTAATATTTAATTGTATTATAAAAATAAAGTCTGATTTTTATCATTAATATGAAAAACACATATTTCCATTAACTTATATTGTTTTGTTATATACTTTTTTTTTTTTTTAGACTGAAGTACAGACATGCACTAGTAAAATCTGTAATAAAAGTAAGTGATTTTTATTTTATTTATAATTACTTACAATTTATTTTCTCATGTTAACACCTATCCATCAATGACCATCGTGAGTGAGATTTCCAGGTTCCTTCAACCATAAATAGGCAAATGCTAGATTTGATTGAAAATAAAAAATTATAAAAAAAATCTTGATAATTCATAACTCGAGGTCCTCTATCTGAAAATGTAATAAAAATTTTCATAATTTTTTTTAATTATTGCACTAATTACCATGTTAAGTGCAAAGTCGATTATTATGATCTGCATGGACACTTGGTCATATCATGTAGTGGGTTACACGTCTGACGTGTTTTTGTAATCATTACACTTATTTGTATGTAATAAAAGTGAATGTTTTATTGGTGTTTTTGAGTGAATTCAGTGCTGATATTAATTACTGGATGAACAATTAATGAACTATATTAAAAAACTTTTGCTTTTAAACATTAATTTTAATGCAATGAATGTCTAATTATCTCTTTCAGCAAATCCCAAACTGTAATTTTTGGCGGTTAGGTGCAAGAATGGGCTTGCCTATATAAACCTCGCCGCAATAAAGATATTTTCTATTCTATTCTACACTAGATCTGGGTTCAGTACAGATGAGAATATAATTTTATAAAAAAAATGCATGCATATTAAGATATTAAATATAATTTAAAGTAGGAAAATAATATCTTGGATATTAAAATTATTTGCAGTATAATATTACAAAGAAATTATAATACACACTGTATTTACATCAATAACTTTTAAGATGATACTCTAGCTAATTTATATACAATTTATTTTTTCAGTTGCCGAATTGAAAATGATGAACTGGGCAAATCACTATTATTATTTTTCTGAACAAACTAACAAGGTAAGTTAAAAATAAAGTCTTATTTTTTTTAGTAATATTTTTTGTTATCAATTTACACAAAATAAAATACGAATAAAGGTATATTATTGTTATCTTTTCTGAAAATAACTAAATGAAATTGTTATTCGAATCTTTTTGCAACACAAAGATTGATTTTACACCTTACACCTTTAAGGTTTTATCTATGTGATTAATACTTGATGGGTATGTAATTTAAAGAATTTTAAGTAATTTGAACAAGGAATATATTTGAGTTTTCAAATGCTATAAAATTTTATTATGGAACAAAAAATCGAATTTAAAAATATCCCCCCGTGTCGGGTTGTAAAATTGTTTATTAAATAAAAGGAGTTTTTCAGTATAAAATATAAATAAGTTTAAATATCAAATTGTGTAAAATATTGTGGAAATATGTAAGGAAACATATATTGAGTATTTTTTTCCGATATAACTGACAGCATAAAACATAAACTACATTACAAAATTTTATATTAATCTATAAAATATAAAGCATTATATTATAATTTATTACAGATAACGTGGCACGAGGCTTTCTCGTTCTGTAAGTCCCACGGTCTGGATCTCGTGACCATCGAGAGCGCTGAGGAAAACAATTTCATAACTGATCATCTTCTACAGCTATACGGTAAGCTCTGATTATCTGCATGTGGGTGCAGTGGGCTACACGTCCAACGAGTTTTTGATTGCGTAAACGATTATGAGCTGCAATGTAGCTTTGGGTCATTTGGGTGTATGAGAAATTGAGAACTTCATTCTTATATCACTTAAATGAACAATTTTCTAGATCTGTACTTAAGGGCATTGGGTGTAGCACCGGTAGTTGGCAACACTGACGTATCTTCACCATGTTATTTTTTCAACCACGCTCCTGAGAGTAATTTTTATGCTAGAGCTAAGCTGATTGCTGTAGTATCAAGATAATTAGTAGCCCAAGTGCACAATTTGGTTAAATAAAGCCTGATCTAAAGAAACGTATTTTTTTATATTTTAAAAAAATGCATGTAAATTTAAAAAATTACTTAAAATACTTTTCTTTAAATCAGGCTTTATTTAGCCAAATTGTGCACTTGGGCTACTAATTATCTTAATACTACTGCAATCAACTTAGCTCTATATAGCATAAAAATTACTCCGAGGAGCGAGGGTGAAAAATTAACATGGTGAAGATACGTCAGTGTTGCCAACTACCGGTGCTACACCCAATGCCCTTAAGTAAGGTAATGAATGTAACTATGCAAAATATATACCATAATAATATCAAAGTACTGTTATTGTGAGGTTGAAAGTTGCAATTTACTAATTTCAGGATTCAACCATGATCTTGATAGTTAATTAATATTTTGCTTTGCTGCTCCATCCGGAGTACTGTCTACAATAAAAACTAATTAAAATGTAGAGGGAAAAAGATTTGTAAAATAAAAAGAAATTGAGACATTTTAATTAATAAATAAACGTAATTGCATATGTTTGTTTTTGGTTGTTAATTGTACAACCAGTTGTTCGAATAAAATAAAATAAAAATATATATTTGAATGTTTTGAATAAACTGCCACAGCCTTGTCTTTTAATTACAGCATTTTCTAGTCTAATTATTTTCCTCTAATCTAAAGCAAGCTATTATCTGAACTTGAAATGTTTATAAAATTAACGCAATTGGGAGTTCCATTGCTTTTGAATATATAATATTGAAATATTGCAAAATAATTCATTTTAAGTTATTAACGATTTTTTTTTTACATATTTTGTTCTTTTAAGCAGGTACATTTCATAATTAACACTTTGAGTTTCAGGAAGCGGATGGAATCAACATTACTGGCTTGGGGGCAATGACCTTGCTGCAGAGGGAAAATGGGTGTGGTCATCGACAGGTCAACCTCTGGCCTTCAACGCGTGGGGTAGTGGAGAACCGGGCAGTGGAACAACTTACAACTGTCTACTAACACATTTTCCAACATCTGATCATCGTAAGTGGTTCGACTATCCGTGTACTAACAAACTACCTTTTATTTGTGAAATGAAAGAAGAATGTAATTAACCACAATTTTATATCAGAGTAATGTTGTTTTTATTTTTTGTCTTTTTGCTGATAATTAAATGTAAACTGTTACAAATATAGTGTATCATTGAACGTTGAAAATAAAATATTATTGCATTTGGTTACGTTATTTTATTTGAAATTTATTTTATGGCATGGAGACAAAATTTATGGAATAAATAGTTCTCAGTGAATAATGCTTTAATTAGATAATACAATTGTGATTATGTTTTAAAGCCAATTTTATAACAACTTTATAATTATTATTATGTAAACAAAAGGAGACAAAAAAAATTGGATCAGATATAATAATCTGCAACCAATTATATTTTATAATATGGATAACAAAAAAAAAATATTAGAGATACATTAATTATATCTATAATACCCAGTCTATATTATTAATAATCAATAAATATGAACTCCAAATAAAAGCTATAAAAATATAAAAGTAAAAGTTTGGCATTAAAGGATGAGTATATCATCATAGTTAGTAATGAAAAAAAATACAATGGGGAATTCTCTTACAACTTAAATTTTAATTTAACTACTACATAATACGATAGGAGACATTTTAAAAATAAGTTTTACTCATGTTTCAACTTTTTTAACTCAAATTTGGGGACTCTGAAGGGATTATTAGAATAGGGGCAAAGTATGCAACCTGCGCGCAAACCTGAAAACTGTGACCTAGAAACTCCCTAGTTAACACACAACAACTGCCTGATATCATAGTTTGTGAGTCATGGAGTGATTGGCTATATGTTTTAGTAACACGATCGAAATCAGTGTTTTTTTTCTGCCCTAGTATCGGTAGTTTTATCTCTAATATCAGTTTGCTTTAAGAGTGATAATCAAAAATACAAATTTATTGCAGGCATGTAAATTTTGCCTGCTAGGCAGCGTAGGCAGTTTCTACGTTACGGTTTGGCGCTAAATTCAAAAGAAGGAAGATCTTTACAAAATCCCCATGTCTCCAATTTTAAAAATTGAACTTTTTTGTTTTGGGACATTTAGTTTCAAGGCAGAGAGCATGTGAAAAAGTAGAATAAATCTAGGAGAATTTCCCATTTTACTTTTAACATCATCAATAGAGGCTTCAAGTGATGCGCTTTCGATGGCGCAACTGTTTGTCGCTAAGGTACATCTTGCACTTGAAAATGAAGCAAAGTGTTTTTTTAACTTTTCTCGGTTATAAATCAAGTAAAAAATCTAAATCTTATAAATTCTACTGTATTTTTCAGTTTGGACCAAAGTTCTATAAAGGAATTTTCCCTGAAAAATCTTATTCTTAGTGAAAAAACGAATTAACTTTTTTTTTTTTTTTTTACCTAGGTTTGGTATAGCGGGTGGGAACACTGAAAAATCAGCTGACTTGAAGCCTCTATTCAAAAAACGTCGTCTCTCAAAATCTCCAACATTCAACATTCGCTCTTTAAAGGGAATATCTCTTATTCGCTTTAAGCCAGGGTCATACATGATAACCCCTTATATATATGTATATTATATGGAGAGTGTTTATATATATTTACCAAGATAGCAAAGCAAGCTGGACAGAGAGCATGTAAAATATAATAAGTGATCAATTAATGAGAACTTCAATTTAAATCGATTGAATAAGAGTTTTCGTAAGTATTAGATTGAATTTTAGTTTTATTTTAAAATATTTCAAACTGAAAGTCTTTCACATGATAAGTGGAATAACAAAAATTAACAAAAAATCTCTGTATCGATGATCACCATCTATCACACATAATATTTCAATATATAAATATAACATTCAATACGTTCACATGACGGTGTTTAATACGGATCTGTTGACGACGCCTCATAAGAATAACATTATCCGTTATCAATGAATACGTATTAAACACTGTCATGTAAACGTAGTGAATAAATCTGTGTTTAAACTTGCTTACAGACTACAATTTTAAAGATTTTGAATCATTAAAAATAAAATCAAGCTCTGACTAGAATAATGCTTTTAATCAAGTTAATAATGGTTTTGAATCTGAAACAAACATATTAAAATATAAAACAGGCTTTAATTTTGTAACATTTACAGGTGGCGATGACGTCACACGCTGTTCTCATGTTTGCGCTCGCCGCCATGTTGGTGAACGTGACCTCAGCTGACCTTGAGAAGCGCTCCATTACAGATGACTCGGTAAGTGATACTCTTTGCTTAATTATAATATATTCTTATCGAATATATATATATATATATATATGTATATATATGGTGGCGGAATTTCATTTCCTAGAGTAGGATTCGTTTTTGCATAAAAGCCAACAGAAATCATGGAAAACCAATTATAAGTGATATGTAATAATTACGTAAAATAGTTTTATTTTAAATGACAATTATTTAACACCCTAATATATAGTATCTCTTCGAATATTATTGTATCCTCAAAGAATCCATTATTTTATTTGTATATAATAAGATATATATCTGTTATCTATTATAGCTGCAACACTAACAATTAATCAAGGAGGAGATAAAATTGCACATTATTATTTTTACTATTTCATCCAAGGTTACAAATATTGCCCAACAAAAACTATAAAGCTTGCCGGAATACATGCTGAACAAAATTCCAAGCTCTTTGAATTTACGAGAAAATTGATGTATTTCTAGTTCATAATTTTAAATATTAAAAAATACAGTATAGGGTATAATATATTCTATAAAAAACTTTTAACAACTCGCTAATCATGCTCTCCATACACCCAGGAGGAATCACCTGAGAACAGAACGTGGCTGTGGCGACCAACATTTTGGATAGGAGGGAGCCCCCCAGACACGGTGTGTAAGTCGTGTACTGTGTGAGTAATGTAAGACATTTGTTTGTTCTGTTTGACAGGGGGCAAGCGGACAGTGGCCGGTGACTGGGGGACAACTGCAGAAATGGTGAGAGAGAGAGAGAGAGAGAGAGAGAGAGAGAGAGAGAGAGAGAGAGAGAGAGAGAGAGAGAGAGAGAGAGAGAGAGAGAGATAAAGTAGTAAAATAACACGTTACATTACATTAAAAGGGGCATTCACAAAGTCTTAAGGCCACATTTAAGGCTCGATAATTTAAAGCTTGATTTTACACGTGTTTTTTAGACCCAAAATTTCTGGTCTTACATTATTGAGCCTTAAATGTGGCCTTAAGGCTTTGTGAATGCCCCTTTATAACTCTTAAATCTATGCTGATGTGTTAGAAATGACTACGGCCGTAATTATTTACGTTTATAATCTTATGTTAACATTATTAACTATAGTCAAAACACTTTGAAGATATACAACTAATTAAATATAATGTATACTTTTTTATAATTTGAGTTTCATGAGTATATTTTGGTGTTTATAATAACTGATTGATTCAAGTAACTATTAATACACGTTCATATCATAATGGTGTTAATTAACACTTTGAAGACGTTTCATAAAAATATTATCCTAATATTTTCATCCTTTTGCATGCATGAAACTTCCTTACGGATTTTTACGACGGGGAAATTTAATATAATAAATAATAACATTATTTCTCTTTAGGTTGTTGGATTCTTTGACGAAGAAAGAAGAATTGATATTGAAGAATGTTGAAATTATAAACGCAAAAGAGAAGGAACTCTGGGAATTAAGGTTTAAGTTTAAATTAACTTTCAGTTATTTAAAAAAAATGTTATAATAAAACAAATTCTGTCAGTTTCAATAAAATTTCATTGTAATCAAATTTTGTAGCATGCAAGGTACTATTTTTTTATAAAAATGAGTTGAATAACTCAATTAAAATAATAATAATAATAATAATAATGTTAATAATGAACTGAATTTTATTTTTCTTTCCACAGGTCAAAGGTGAAACAGCTGGAGACCATGTGTGACGTCACGGGCGGTGCGATGACGTCACAGGGGGGTCTGAAGGACGGCATAACTTCTCAAGGTCGCGAGATGACCAAACTGAGATGTGAGCAGACGGAGAGAGAAATCCGCGGTCTTCAAGCGGACCACGAGGCGTTGACAAACAGAAGTCTTCAGTTGCAGTCTGAGAATTTGAAAATTAAATTTGATAATAACGAGTTAAATCAAAACAACCAGTTATTAAAACAAAGTATTGAGAGTTATAAAGAGCAGCTAAATCAATGCAAGGAGATTAATAGTTCAGAATATTTCCAGCCATCTAGACAGCAAAATTTTCAGGTACATGAATATAAAATAATCACTATAATAATGATAGTTTCTTATTTTAAATTTCAGAAAGATAATATGATATAGCATGCTTTATTTGTACAGTATTATTAACGCGAAATAGATTCTTTTAAATAACTGCATGTCTTCTGAAAATATATTTTATGTATATGAATACATAACAATTAAAATTGCAATATTTTACTTATATTTTAATGTTTAAAATACTTAATAATTTTGTTATTTTATCGAAAAGAGATGCTGATTCATGCTGAGATCTCACATCTTAAGTAACGTTGGTAATTAATTATGGAAAATCAATAAACAGCGCGAATGAAAAGAATCAATTAATTAATTAATTAATATATTTATAAGCAATCTTACATTTTTAGATCAATAAAATTGTCCTATAGTAAATTTTCTTTTCCAACAGCAAAACGAACTTAAAATTGGCATTTTAGAACTGAGAGCTCTGATGACACTGGTTCAAGATTTAAGTAACAAGAGCCTACAGGTAAGTTAAAATTTAAACATTTATCAGCTTATTCAGTGGAGAACCAACAAGATAATTTAAATGCAGAAATGAAAAGATGGTATTACATTATGCCAGTTTGATTTTTTTAGTCCGAAATGTGATTGTGGTTAAATTTTCATATTAAAATCTTACCTTTAACTGATAAAAATATAAATATAATTTTCATAATAATTCATACAAGAAGAAAAAGTGCATCAAGAAACTTACTGTGAAATGAAGAAATAAATTATGTGAATATATGACAATTTATGCAAAAGTGCTTTTTTAAATAACTATAATTATTCACTACTAGTAAATTGTTAAAATAACCAATTAACTTGTCATAATGTATAGACTTTTAATTGAATTTAAAAGTTATGTTTTAAATATATTATGGTGCTAATGTGATGTTTAAAAGGACACAATTTTAATTATTGTATTAATTTTATAGATCATATATATTTTAAATATTGTTTGGGTATATGTGTTTAAATTTATTAAATTTAGGCTAATTTTAATTAAAATTAAGTATGTTACATATTTTATGTAATAATTGACGTGATCCAGGCTGTACAGCCTATGATCGAAATAAAAATTTGAATTTGAATATTAATAAAAGTGCGGCCACGTCCCATGCATTAGGTATTTGATCGTTTATAGAAAGGCCTACATGCATCCCCGGGCCATGGACACACTTTCAATACATTTTTATAATTAATTACTCGACTTTAAAGAAATAGAAAAATCAAGGTTTCATAATTTCATTTCATTCAATAATATTTTTCCATGTAGACTATCCTTTATTACTCCTTTATTCCTTTACTTAAAGTAACATTATTTACTTTTTTAGGATAAATTGCAGCCATGCACCAACAAAAGTAAGTAGTAGTGATTTTATCAAGAATAGTTTTCATTTTAACTTTAATCAAAACTAAAATGTGACATATTTCAGTTGCTGAATTGAAGATGGTAAAATTAGGAAATCATTATTATTATTTCTCATATCAACTTTATCAGGTAAGTAAAAAAACAGCGGTATATTTATTTCATACTTGAGCATGAAATTTAAATAGAAAGACATGGAGTTTACTAAACATGCCATTATGTTAATTATATTGTAAAATAATGCATTGCAAGGGTGGAGACTACTCAAGGGCTTGATGAGTTGACTATACTTTCCAAAATAACAGAATAAATATTAACATTGGTCAGCTGTATTTTTAATGTATTGTATAATATTTATATTTTCAACGCACTTCTAGATATTTAATATTATGTTATTATATATAATTATGAATGTATAAATATTATATTTTGAATATTTTTTAGGCTGCAAATATTCTATAAGAAACTCTACTGGTGATTCTACTAAACAAAACAAAAATTGAACTAATTTATGTTATGATTATACTCTTTTTAATGTAACATTTTTCAGAAAACGTGGCACGAGGCTTACACCTTTTGTAAGTCTCACGGTCTGGATCTCGTGTCCATCGAGAGTGAGGAGGAAAATATCTTGATAACTGCCCATCTTGTACAGATCAACGGTAAGCAAAATCGTGACAATTTCAAACTGAGTATCAAACTCAGTTTTTTTTTATTGCACAAATTTGACAAATGGATAGAGCGTGCAAAGTTATGCTACTCTGATCTTTTTCAGATTTTTTAGAACTATTTTTAAAAAATTATTGAAAATCCTTTTTGTGACGTCACGAGGTGTGGCAGGTCCTAACTTTTTCTTAAGGAGCGGCGTCTCGTGACGTCACAAAAAGAACTTTCAATATTTTTTTTAAAAATAGTTCCCGGTTTTAAACCGAGTTAAAAAATTAAATATGCAAAAAATTAGTTGAAATTATATTAACAGCAGCAACTTAAATTTAATGTAACAAATCACTACTCTCATTTTTTTTTAACAATATTTAGCTACAGATATAAGATATGTGAACAATAAATTTTAGCGAATTAAATTAACTTTTAATAACTTAATTTCTGGTAAAGTAAGCAATTTTTACACGTAATATTAATGTTTCATTTACAAATTTGCAAACAAGTTAGCAAATTAATATATTTGTTAATACAGTATATTTACAAAGTTAAATTTTCTAACGAAATCGTAAATTTAAAATTTATAATTAACATTTTGAGTTTCAGGAAGCGGATGTAATCAACATTACTGGCTGGGGGGCAATGACCTCAGTACAAAAGGAAGATGGGTGTGGTCATCGACAGGTCAACTTCTGACATTCACCTCGTGGATTCCTGGAGAACCAAACAGTGGACCTACCTACAACTGCATGTTAACTCATTTTGAAGCACATTTTCATCGACTTTGGAACGATTTTCCGTGCTCTAACAAACTACCTTTTATTTGTGAAATGAAAGAAACGTGTAACTAGCCGAAATGTAAAAATTTGCAATCTTTTTGCTGGGTAAAAAAAATTGATGATTACGATTAAAAATATATTAAAATAAATGTAAACTTATGTTTAGGAATTTATGAAATTAAAAAAATATTACAGTAACGAACATATACGTGGTTTCATTTATAAAATATATATTATAGTATTAAAAACATCAATATTTATTAAGTATTCATATTACCAATAATACAATAATAAATATTTATATAAAAACCTGGACGATATTAATTAAATACACAAGGAAATTCTGACATTATTATAAAATTAGAAAGAAGACAAATTATAATAATATTTAGTAATATAGGATAGGAAATAATTCCTTAAATAAAGAGTAATAAAAATGGGACTAAATTAACCCTTATTATATGAATTAACTTTTAATATTATAATAATATGCATACCTTGCATTAAATGTATTCAAACAGGAAAATAGAACAAGTACAATTCTGCATGGAGTTATTGTACTAAAATTTCTTATCGCCTGCATGACTTTTTTTATAATATTTTATCAGGCCAATTCATAATATATTTAACATAATTCTCTTTGAGACACATTGCATTGGACAGTATTATAGTATAATATCAGAGCATAAAAATGACACCGTAGTTTGGTAATAGTAAGCAATGAAACGGATGTTTCTGCTCTTTTTTTTTTTGCGTGTCAAAAACTATATTTTTATTTTATATTTCGATATAAAAAAGAAGACAAAACAATTATCAACAAATGAGGTTTTAATGTTATCTATTTAATTTCAGATTATGTTGACATTTAAAATATTATATTCAATAATTAAATAATTAATAATTATCTTCTATTTTATGGTTATATTATTAATAAACAGTATACTTGCAGCTATAATTAAAAAATATAATTATTTTCAGTTTATAAATTAATATAAACTTAATATAGGTAATAACACAATAATATACACAATAATCAATTATTGTAGCGGTTTTAAAACTATGGGACGGGTCCCAATTTGGGACAGTGAGATTTTTCGTATGGGACTTCATGAAAATCGGATAATGGTGACCAAGGCTATATGGTTAATAAAGTAGGGGAATAGGAAAGCAGTGGGGAAGAAAAAATGGGACATCATTTTTGAATTGAATATTATCTGGGACTCAAGTCAAAAAGTTTGAAAACCGCTGATTTATTTTATTCATATAAAAAAGAATGCTAAAACAAAACTTAAAATATAGTACAATAATACATTGTCATGCTTCTCGTCTTTTTTTTTTTTTTTTTTTTTTTTTTTTTTTACAATACATGCTTCTTCTTTGTAAGTATAAAAAATTAACAACATGTTTCAGAAACATAAATCATAGTAAACTTAAGGTACAACTGATTACACAAAAGACACATTATATTGGTTGTTAATCAGTCTGCTTATCAGAGACAAAAACAGACAGTTAATTAAAAGTGGTTATCTTATCAGCAGAAGTGACAAAATTGAAATTATTTATCGTACAGTTTAGTTTGAATCTGAAATTATGTCGGCAGTGTATAGAAAATGTATGACTGTCATAGGAAAACACGTACCTCCTAAACTACAACCACTGTGGAAGCACCCAGCTGGTAAGATACACTTCGAAACAAAAATTTATAGGAATTGTTTAACAGTATAAATATTATTATATCACGAAGGTGTAAATATTTACAAGTTTAATGTAATTAATTATACCTTCAGCAAAATTGCAGTCTACATTTTTCTACTGAAGAGATTTATTCAGATCATTAGGCTTGATAGCATAAAACAAGTCATATACAGTCAAATAAAATCATAACAAAAAACATAAATACAAATTATACACAAAAAATAACTAGTTAGCCAAGTAGCACATTATTATTTTTTTTTGTAAAAAGTAAAAACTCTTCAATGCTATAATATAAAACAAATTCATCATAAGATATTTAAATAATTATATTTTAAAACATGCAAATTATCCGTTTTTTTATATATAACTAGTTAAACCATTAAATATAAGATGTACAATGTAGTTAGGATTATGACAAATAATGACAACTTATTAATATTAATAATTATTAATTATTAATAATTAATAATGAGGTTTTATGTGCAAGTTTTGGCGTTGCCGCGTCCCATTAATGTTACTGCTAAATAACTGTGGATTCTTCTTGGCAAATTTCTCTTACAATGCTATCAAATGAGGCAGCGGTAACGTTCCAGCTGTTTTGAGGTGTACACCGCTATAGACTAGGATCACTTTGTTTGAGACCTACAATCACATGGTAGTACCGTAGTTTTTATTCTTTAAATTTATTTATATTGAAACAATTTTATATTATAATAATAATCTTATATTTAATATTGATAATAGAATTGCAAATTGCAAATAAAATTAAATAAATATTAATAATGAAATAAACCAATAAAATGGTTGTACATAAAAGAGCTAAATCGATATCAAAACCATAGATTCAAGGGAGATTTATTTTGTTATGAATTATTAAAAGAAGAATTAAAATAAATTATATTTTTATATAAATATTTGTTATTATTTTTACTTTCAAATCTAAAATTTCTATTTTAGACTAATTGGCATTTAAATCAATTTATTGTATACTCTACCCCTTGTGTTCTGTCGATGCAATTCCGCTCAACAGTAATGTCAAGGAAGTTGCATAGCTGTGAAAGCTGCAGGCGTTAGATAAAATGGCGGCATTTGAAACAAATCATTTTTTTTAATACTTTAATTAAATTTAAATAAATTAAAAAAATCTATAAATTAAAATAACGAGATATTTTTAAAATAATCAAAGTAAATATCCATTTTATAACGAATTTATTTTTTTCTACTTTCCATGAATTTTCAACTATTCCATATTGACTCTGCATCCCTTGTATTGATTTGAATAGAATCTAGAGAACTTTATAATTATGCAATTATTTTAAATTTAACATAAAAATATATACAGAATAATAATTTAATAATAATAATTAATAATAGTAATTAAAGAATAATAACAAGTTATTTATAAATTTTCAGGACCTCAGACGGTGTTTTTCTGGGGACCTTTATTTAAATGGGTAAGTAAAAAATTGACTAAAGAAAAATAATAATTAATAGATGATGGACCATTAACTGTCATAAAAGACCCCAAAATGTAAAATAATTCATTAAACAGTTGTTGCGATAGTGTTAAATGATTTCAGCATTAAAAATAATGCATATATTTGATTTACAAGTAGCCCATGCATAAATATATCATATATCAGCATGTTACTGTACTGTTATATTAAAACGTTACTTATTTTACATTAATAAGCGAGCCTAAATAACAAATTAAGTAACAGTTCATCATTAAGTATCCATAACGTTAAAAGAGACGAATTAAAATTTTATTAACATGATACGAAAATAATTCAGTATTTAACATTTCATACAAAACATACATTATTAATAGAGTATCAACCTCAAAATTTTTATTGTAGAAATGGATAATGGGTGTAAAGTTATGTCACTTTATTTTTTTTTCAGACCCCGGAATGTATTGCTAAAAAGTTTTGCCGAGCTCGGTTTTGAACCCACGCTCCTTTTAGTCCTATACTTTTTTTTCAAGAGAGGCATCACTTACTTTCAATAATTTTCTAAAAATAGTTCCCGGTCTCTAATTTTTAAAAAAAAATCATAGCATAATATTATAACTTTGCACTCTCAATCCATTTCTGCAACAAATATTTTTTTAGGTCAATACTCCCCTATGACATTTTTTCTTTATAAGGGCCTGGTGTTCGCCAGTATTGGAGATCTACAGCGACCGGCTGAAGAGCTCAGCATCAAGCAGTACTCATCTCTGGGGGTCTCTGGTTTCATCTGGGCCCGCTACTGTCTCGTTATCATCCCCAAGAATTGGAGCCTCAGCGCCGTCAACTTCTTCGTGGGACTTACCGGAAGTTACCAAGTTATCAGGGCGGTCAAGTGAGTAGGACTTGTGGTCTTTGAATATTGTACCAAAAGGTAAAAGAGTTTGATCTAGGTTGTCACTTGTTCTACTTCACTGAAATATTTGAATTAAATTGGAGTTATTGCAAATGCCTTAGATCATATCCTCATAACAGTAAAGATGCCAGGTCTGTTCGTAAACCCTACCTAGATGGTATACATCATTTTCTACACCCAAATGACCTTATGCACGTGGATATATAAGGTTCAGGAAGTTTATATTATGGGACACGTTTTATGAACACACTTTTCCTTTTCACATTACTTAAATGCATTTTTTCTTTACAGCATTATTAATGAAAAAATTAATAATATTCATAACGATTTTAAAAATATTTTTTGAATCTCTTCATTTTTATGAATCTTAACACTGAAGTAGATGAAGATGGTAGCTCATATTTAATAAAGTTTCATAAAGAATGTTAAATAATATAAAAAAAGATAACATTTTGTATTTATAAATTTAACATTAAATTTAAATTTACTTCTTATATTAAATTTCAGTTATTTTGTTATTATACTTATTATATAAATAATATGCCTCTAAACTCTGCTATGAAAACCTGATATTCCTGTATAGTATAATACCACTTTAAAAAGAAAAAAAAATATTATTTATAAATATCAATTTTGTAAAATTGCTTTTATGAAGATCTGTTGTTTAAAGTAATAAAAGTTTCTTCCCCACATGCATCTACTTTGCCTCTGATATTTTCACTATCTATTATTAGACTACTTAACTAGGGTTTTGTGTTCAGCGATTTAACCATATTTAGTTGTTAATTTTATATTATTATGATAAATGCTACTTATTTTATACTTTCTTTCAACATCTCCTTGCCTATGGCATTGAAGATTTTCAGGGCAATAATTATTCATAATTATTTTACTTCTGTTGCAGATATCAAAAATCTATTGAAAATCAAGACTCTGAAATCAAAGGGTAAAATTATTATAAGAAGAGTGGAATTAAGACCAATCTCAAATAAAGCAAACAGGAAGAGTAAATTATATAAATTCCTAAATTCTATATATATTTAAGCACAAAATCTTATTAATAAATTTATATTAAACTCCCATTATCTTATTTTACTAAAACAAACGTAAAGAATCATTTTATTGCAGAGGAAATTATGTAAATGCTACCAATTTAATTTTATACAAACACCTTTTTTTAAATTATAAAACTGATTCAATTCATAAATAAACAGAGCATTTTAAGTGCAAGAAACTAGTTTTTTTTTAAATTAAACTAATTAATTGAACAAATAAATTAAATTATTATTAACTAAATTGCTGTCAATTTTTGAAATATAAACAATTAATAATGATTTTCTACAATAAAATAATTAATTTTAAATTGCACATTTGCTTTTATCTATTACTGTTAATTCTGTTGCATGTAACATGAAAGATCTATTGAAAATCAAAATTATGAAACTAAAGTAGGAAAATAGGAACCATTGTATTAAGGCCAATTTCAAATAAAGAAAATAAGAAAGAGGAACTTTGTTATGTGTGTTTTATTTTTTTGTATATTTAAGCACAAAATCGTATTACACTATATACAGTATATTACTATTATATAAAGAAACATACTATTATAGTAAGAAATAATATAAATGCTACCAATCCAATTTAGGGATGTTTTTCGTTTGGTAATATTTTATAAAGATAAAAGATAATCTGTTTTATAATAAAAAAAAAAATTTGAATAAATAAGTATTGCCTTTTTTAATTACAAAATTGATTCATTTCACAAATAAACGGAGCATTATAAGTACATGCATAGTCGTGCCACTTTCCCAGTATTGAAGATGAATGGGTGTTGAACAAGCAGTTTTCGGTAGTAAGTCCGTTCGGTTCTCCACTGACCCAAGCGGTGAAGGTCAAAGGTTGACCTGTCGATGACCACACCCATCTTCCCTCTGCATTGAGGTCATTGCCCCCCAGCCAGTAATGATTGTTCCATCCACTACCTGAAATATTATGTCAAATTAATTTTTTTTATCATTTATTTTACAATGTTAGCTTATACACTATAAAATCAAAATATGACGATGTGGTAAAATTTGAAACGTTACAACCGCATTTCTAACAAACTCATACGAATATATAGAGACAATCAACCACTGTCGCTCATGATGTGCGACAGTAGCGCTACCATCTGAAGAAACATGAAACCTTCGAAATTCTTGTCAACATTTTGGTCATAACCCACGAGAGTTTCTGATATAGTCTCTGCATGTTATGACCTAATTCAAACTTCCCAATATAACTATACACAGGAAACCATGGAAACTTTTAGTGAAATGTCAGGTAGCCCTTTCTATACTCTATTTTATTTTTTCGTGTAGTTATCATTTTAATTGTAGATAATATTGTACATCAAACGAAAGACCATTTAAGACGTCTAACTTTTATGTTGTTTCTAGTAAAAATAAATGCAGTTATTCAATTATTTCTCCCAATGGGAGTTTTGGCAATGCTAATTTATATTATGTACGTTGCATAAGCCAACATAACAGAAAATACATGCATTTGTATTAATTTGTATAAAGTGCAGTTATTTTGACTAAAATAAGACTTGAACATCTCGTATGGTCTTTGTCACCAATGTTAGTTGAGATTCCACTCACCGAGACGCTGTACGAGATGTGAGGTTATTGCGTCATGTTCCTGAGCAGACTCCACTGATACGAGATCCAGACCGTGGGACTTGCAGAACATATCAGCTTCGTGCCACGTTTTCTGTAATTAAACAATGGGTTACAACAATAGATTATGTTAATTTTTTTATCCATGATTTCATTGAAAATTAAAGTTTAAATTTTGCAAAATATTTTCTATATATTGTTATAATATTTACCTTATCTTGAAGGAAAAATATTTTTGTGAATATTTTGCACCAATAATATAAAATTAATAATTAAATCACTGCTAGATATGTATGTACTTATAAAAACAAAAGATATAGTTAAAAGTTGACACTAGCTATTGATAATGTTGTACTCTTTTATTCAACGCCATAAAACAGATTATTTTATATTGATTTAAATTAAAATATTACATAATTTTTCCTTCTTCAAAACAATAGCAATACCAAAATTCTTACCGTGAAACTGAGGTTTGCAAAATAGTAATGTTTGGCATCCAAGTTCACCATTCCAAGTTCATTAACTGAAAAATATTCATTCGTCAATGTAACGCATTCTTACAAGTGTTCTTATACTGTCACTGCGTTTAACTAAAAATGTAACATCACTGGATCTATTGTAGCCAACAATTTGAAGGTCGCTTGCAGCAGCTCCAAAGAGAGGACAGTTATCGAAGCTCAAGGAAATTTCCTGCAATGACAGTGACGAGGAAAAGAAGAAACAACACAACAATTGAACAGAGTATTGTCAAAGAGCGTACATAGAACAAATATAAAATATCTGATGCTATTCAATTTATACCATCAATATAGTTCTATGTGAACTAAAATGTGAAAAAAAATATTTATATTAAAAATAAAGGTGCTTACTTTTTTTCTTGCATTCCTCAGTTTTAGTCTGAAACAAAATTAAAAAAAAAGTAATATTGTTTGTAGAAAATATTAAAATTAAATATTCCATATACTTTACAATTGATAAAACAGAATTTAGTGTAATTACATTAAAAAATAAATTTATTGTGTTGAAATTGATATATATTAATGAATTAAAGTAAAATAAATTACCTAATAAAAACTTACCAAAAGTTCACTAATATTTAACATCTGAGCTTGTAGCAGAGATACTTGAGTTTGTAAGTCTGGTTTCTGCAACACAAATACAAAAAGAAATTCTTAAAATATTTTTTTTAATTGAATTTGTATCAGCTCTTAAAAATCTTATAATGGAACAGGGAGTAGCGATATAAATTGTTGGCAAAGATTTTGTATTATATTACTTTAAATGATAAAATTTCAGATGAATATTTTCAATAGTTTGTATTATTTTTTAAAATTTAATTAAATTTTAATTGACAATTAGTAAACTTACCTCAATACCATCTTCATAAGATAGACCACGCAATGAAAATCTTAAACTTTTATTTTCATTTTTTAAATTTTCAATTTCCTGTTTTAAAATCCAATTAGACTGATTTAAATTATTAATTAAAAATTGATATTGTAAATTATCATTTTGCAATATAATGGTTTCATTAGTTAAAGTTTCCAATCTATTCTGATTTTGTTTTTGTATATTTATTTCTAATATCAGTTCATCACTTCTAAGTTTCCTAAGTCTAGAAATATCCTCATCTAAGTTCTGTTTCTCTACTCTAAGCCTTGCAATTTCTTGACTGTGAGCTATCTTCAGTTGGTCCATCAACTTCCAACAGTTTGCGGTCACCGATGGCGTCACTTCCGTTTTCTTAACTCCCAACTTGTTCTCCAATTCTTTTATTGTTGTCCTAAAAAAGAAAAATATATTATGTGAAAACAGAGCACAGAAAAAACTTCAAAACTAGCTTTACATTATTTTTTTTTTTAAAATAATGAAGCTATTAAAAATTTAACTTAAATTAATTAATTTTGAAGGTATGTAAACTAAAAATGCAAGCTTTTCAACATTTATGCTTTGACTTGCATTTTATATATTATACATATTCACTCTGATATAATAATATATTTGGGAGTTTTCAAAAACAAACAAACTAGTGAACATGTCAAAAATTCTAATAACAACTAAATTTAATTTCCGCTTTTAAATCAAATTACATTTCGGGACAGCATGAAAGTTATCTCTACTTACTGCCTGATGTTGATCACTATATAAAAATTTGCAATTTTGGTTATAAGCTGGCATTTATATACAGTATAACTTTAGTGAAATAGAGATGACTGAGAAATCTGTTTTCTTCATGAATATAGGTTAATACCATGGTTTAATTCTGGGTATAGCCATTGTATGAACAGCCTACATTTTAATGTAAATTAAATAAATGCAATTTACCTGAGTTCGCAAATTTCATTTTCCTTAGCAAGTAGTAGCTTTTGCTGTTCCAGCAATCTGAAATCGTTTAAGAACAAAGTATGTTTATAAATAAAGTTAGAAAGTTCAAAAAGTTGTAACAAAAATTGTAATATTATTTTTAATAAATAAATAGGGAGTTTTATTAGTGAAAAAAAGAATACAGTCCTACCAAGGCCGGAAGCCTTATGGGTAAATGATTTGAATTTAAGTAAAATATTTAGTATACACGCTAAACTATATTCTTACATATTATTTATGTATAATATATTTTACAACATGAAGAAAATGTGCATAATTTAAATTTATAACGTGTATTACAAAAAATATATTTAAAAAATAAACTTTTGCCAAAATAGAAATCAATAAACTGCAATATTTCTCTTTTCGTTAACTCACCCCTCATGGTCTCGCAGTCGGTTCACCAACCCCTGAGTAACAGAGAAATCGGATCAAAATAAAGCACCAAAACGTTTGGATGAACACACACCGTTTGTTGGGGACTGAACGCAAGCCACAGCGAAGGACTCCAAGACCACCTACTGGACCCTGAGGACTCGTGAGGAACCTGGCATTGTCAGGAAGGTTAGATGCAGGTAAGTCTCGGGCACAGCAAGAAATTTACTCCTGCCTCACTTGCTATATATATATATATTAGAGCTGTAGCTCTAGTAGACAGAGATGTATATTTGAAATTTTGGGAGATGTAAGAAGAGCAGTCTAACCAAAATCAAAAGAGCATGAACTCTAATTCTACTCAGTTTGTGGGCCAGCAAAAACGAGGACATTTTTATGTACAGTGACCGTCACATTTAAAAGTCTCATGGTTGGAAGCGCTCGGGAGTCATTCGGCTCGGCCAATGGTGTCCTTCGTTACAAACCGGCTACCAATGACTGAGGGCGTTACAAACACAACCATGAGGCTTTTAAATGTTACGGCCACTGTAGTGTAGAGAGAACGTTATGTGCATTAGGGGATGTTAATATGCAGGATTGTTATTTCAATTAGCAACAATAAAAATCCTTATCAATGACAATTAATTTCTTATACTTATTAATAATGTAAACATTTGACCATTATATTATTTAATTCAACTCCTTAAATTAAATATCAATTTAATAAAGTGATATCCACGTTGCATATTAATTAAAATAATTGATAACCTCTTTGCTATTTTTTATTTATTATTTTGTTTCAGTTTTATAAATTATAATTATATTTTAAAAAATATGTAATAAAAAAATTTATTGTGTATTTTTTTACTAATAAAAATAGAAATATATTAAAATGCATAATGTGTGCGTCACATTTCTATAACTACATTTTTTTAAATAGTGTAAATAAATGTATGTGTAAAAATATGGAGTTTAAATCTAAATAATAAGCCGAACTACTTTGCTGGAGTAAAAAATGTGTCATAATATTAAATTTTATGCAATATATTTGAATATTATAAAAATATATAGTATATAACTTATTAATAGTGGCCATCAATTTTATTGTACACTCGTTGTCTTGTTAACTTGTTAATCACCATGCCCTGTGTTATTCTCACGAAGCATGGTGATTAACTGATTAAGGTAGAGATAATACGGATCAGCTGGCCCAATGCTAAAAAAAACCCCATTCATAAAAATTATGAAAAAAATTTAAAATGTTCTCCTCTACATCCCCTATCAGTAGGTAAAATATCAGGTATACAAAAACGAGCTAGTTTTCGAGCTATGAATTTTTAAAGTTGACTAATTTAACATGGAAGTTCCATTTATCCATGTTAAATTAGTCAACTTTAAAAATTAATAACTCAAAAACTAGCTCGTTTTGGTATACCTGATATTTTACCTACTGATAGGGGATGTAGAGGAGAACATTTTAAATTTTTTTCATAATTTTTATGAATGGGATTTTTTTAGCATTGGGCCAGCTGATCCGTATTATCTCTACCTTAACAAGGCCGCAAAGGGAAATTTTCCGAGGCGATGACTGTACATAAAGTTTTTCTCGCAGTAAAAAAAAAGCAAGGTAAACATCACCAAAATCTCGAAATTTGTATTTAATCAAAATAATCTAATTATTGCTTTTAATTCTTTTTAGAATTAATTCTTTGATATTCAAATTTTGCAAAATGTAACAAATTGTGGTTTTCATAAAAAAATTAACTCACCGAATCATCTGAAATAGAGGGCACTTCAAGGTCAGCTGACGTCACGATGACCAACATGGCGACGAGCGCAACCACAAGGACAGCGCGTGGCGTAATCTCCATCTGTAATATAGTCAAATTAATTAGACATTCCGTATTGACTTTTAAGTGATACTGCAACGAATAGAATTTGGACATGCAAATAGAAACTTAAATCAGAAAGCCAACATTTCCAACTATTCCGGTGGTTGTATTGATTTTGTATGTATCCAGAAAGCAATGCATTTGACGGGAAAAAATAATTTATTTTTATAGCAACACCTGTACAAAATAAAATATTATACTTGTAATGTGTAAATACTAAAGAAAAAGCATTATCAGAATTTTGTCACAGAAATAATACTTGGCCAATTAGTAAAAAAGAAAATATTGAAGTACTGAAAACATTATTTAAATTAATGTTTTATATAATTATAATTCTGCAAGAAAGCAGCTAGGATTCATTATGCAGATTTGTATTGATGCTGTGTCATGTTATTATTTAATTATAATTTATCACCCGACCAATAAAACGTATTGTAAGCATATAGTAAGAAAATAAAACTAATATTAAATTTCTCACCAAAAAAATAAAAACCTAAAAGCTATTTTTAAAGAAATCTGTACTCACAACTTCTTTTCATACAGTTGACTTCCAAATGTATTCTTAAAATCGCGATCTGATAATGAATCAAATATGGCCTCCTTTTTCAATGCCAACATTTATAACATCCCTCCCTCCATTTTGCTATAATCATGTCTGACCCGAGCAGGGTTCAATGGTGCCGGCTAGACAGTATATACTGATAATCGTTTATAGCAATATTTGTTAGCTTTCATAGCGATTTTTTGCTGATTGACATTTTGTTTGCTTTGAGATCAATAGATTCATTTTTATATGTAAATCGTATTATAAATTATAGATTATTCAATAATTTAGTTTTTTTTTTAAATATTTTTATATAACATATATGTCATGTATATAATATTATGTATCAGTACTTTAAATTTTAAAATTTAATTAACTTCGTATATATTTATATTAAAATTTAATATTCCTAATTGATTCCAATTTAAGACCTGTTTTTTATGGAACTATTATTAAATTGACCATGCAGTACTTTGTAACTTGGTCTAATTTTTTTTGAAAAGTTTCATCTGAAAAAAAAATTAAAAAATTCTGTCATGTGATCATTTTATTCTTTTATGATTTATACATTCTACAGTGAAATTAGTTACAAAACTCTCTCATTTCGCAAATGAAAGGCCACTTGGTGCGTGTACATGAAAAGCAATCCATTTTTCCCAAGGACTGTAAGTGTTGAGCATACAGTTGTAGGTAGTTCCACCACCCAGTTCTCCACTAGCCCACGAGGTGAAGGTCACAGGTTGACCTGTCGATGACCACACCTAAGTGCCTTCTGTAGTGAGGTCATTGCCCCCCAGCCAAAAATGAGTGTTCCATGAGCTGCCTGCAAATATAATATATTTAAAATTAATATCTCCCAACATCAATGTCATCACTATTATGTATAAAGTACAAATGGTTAAATGCTTCATTCAATCACAAATCAACGTACAAAAGTTTTAAAGTATTATATTATATAGTGCAAAATTGTGTATTTGTTTTCATTATACAATAACTGGGAAATTAGGAAAAAAAATGGATTTGAATACTACTGCAAGCTAGTGTATTAAATAAAAAAAATGTGTGTGTATGTGTATACATGTATATAGGTATATATTATATTTATTAAATGTTTATAAATTATAATGGGCGCGATTCACGAAACAGATATCCAGATTTCTAACCACGTTTAGCTTAACCACGTTTAACTAGGTGGCTTAACACGTAAAACAAGTATAATTAAACGTGATTAAGCTAAACGTGGTTAAAAACCTCCCTAACTGCATTGTGAATCACATCCATTATATTAATTTATATATTATAATATATATAATAAAAAAAAGTGACAAATAAGAAAGGAAAGCATAACATTGTAAATTGGCTTCACGAATATTGTGCTAAATTGTTCGGTATTGTAATATCAATTAAGTATTCAAATATAATATTAAAATGAATATTATCATTAGGATGCAGTGATTTCTTACCATAGAGCTATCGTAGATGCTCAAATATCAAGTCATTTTCCCGGCTGCTTTCGACAGACAGAACGACAAAGCCTCGTGCCATGTTTTCTGTAAAAATTAAAATTAAGACAAAAATATATTATTTTTAATAATTGTGAAAATATATTCAGTAATTTTAAAAATCAATTAAATTATTTTTCACACTACATAATTTACTCACTTTTAGAGATTTTCAGGAAAATAAAAATGCTTGCGTCCCAACTGCACCATTTTCAATTCAGCAACTGAAATAGTTACATTATAATTTTTAAATAGCACTTGCATCACGATTTTGAAGGTGTTATAGTTAAAGCTTTAAAATGATTTGCAAGGCCCTCTATCACAAATAAATAATAAAAAAAATATGTATCCACTAATGAGATATTAGAATGTGAAAATTTTAGTGGCTTAATCGAAAGAAGGGGTAAAAATATGGTATAACTATGAATTTTTTCTGAGACCGGGAACTATTTTAAAAAATTATTGAAAGTTTATTTTATGACGTCACGGGCAGCACTGCCCTATCCTTTTTCTTAAGGAGTGCCGCCTGTGACGTCATCAAAATAGACTTTCAATAATTTTTTAAAAATAGGTCCCGGTCTCAGAAAAAATCTGAAAAAATTCACAGTACCATATTTTTACCCCTTCTTTCGATTAAGCCACTAAAATTTTCACATTCTAATATCTCATTAGTGGATACATATTTTTGGATTTTTTTTTTTAATATTTTTATTTTAAGTAAATATTGATTTACTGTAATTAATAACTGGCGTGTAAGCTTCTAAGCTTACAGTTGATATGGTTGGATGTAAAATATTAAAAATATGAATTTGCTTCTTCAGAATTTTGCATACACAAAAATGATTATTAAATCTATTTTTTTTGTCGTTCCTTTTAAGCAAATCCAAATAAACTAATAAAGGGATACTTGCTAAAACTGAAATTTGAACTAGAATATATTGTTCTAATGAGCTATTTGGATTTTTATACATTTGAACCAATATGAACTAATTCCAACCTGAAACAAAATCTTGATTTAATTTAATATTTTAGAAATCTCGTACTAACAGTCACTACAATAAATGCTGTATTATATATAAAACGTATAATATACTCGCATGCATATCAGCGTTTTTGTTTGTTTGTGTTACAAGAATACACCCCTAAGAACTTACAGCTCGCGGCGGGCTAATAGGTAGACATAAGGTAGGAAAAGGATGATGGGTCCCAGCATTCGCTGAGGTGAGACTGAGGAAACCGTAGAAAACCTCATTCAGGACGGACACCTCTATTTTTTGTCAATGGATCTTTAGAGTAAAAACTTGACTGTTTATTTTCATGTACACTTCTGGAAAGCAAGAACGTTAACCCTGACTCTAATTGGGTCAGTCTATGTCGTGTGAACTTTTAAATATACGTTTAGACTGAGTGTTTCTGCAAGTCTTTGTCTCTTGGAACTGCAGCTCTAGTATTTTAGACAGGAATAATGTTCATGCAGTACTAAAGATATATACTTATTTAACATGCAATATACTACATGATATGACGTACACCTAGGATTAGTATAAAAGAAAAGTTATCCCCCTGCTTAAATTAATAGATCTGCAGCTCCAAAAGATAAATAATTACAGATTGCAATTTTAATTTAGATAAAATGAGCAACCAAACTATAAACCCAACAAACAATTTTAAGTTCATCAAGCCTTCATAGACTGTTTAACATCGTGCATAATCAGAGCAGGGGTAACGTTCATGCTGTCCAGATGTGTACATTAAAGATCTTGTATCGCATTAATAACATCCATTGGTTGAACTTGAAATTAGGTCAACTTACCGAAACAGATGTGATAGAGGGCACTTCAAGGTCAGCTAAGGTGACGGTGACCAACATGGCGGCGAGCGCAAACATAAGGACGGTGCGTGACGTCATCATCACCTTCAAACAACGTAAAAAATTACTTTTGGGTCAGTTCCTTTGATTTGTGTACTAAAAGCTTGCCACAAATTAATATATAACTCTTAATTACTTTTAATCTATTATATATTATGATAAAAGTTTCTTTTATTTCCAGAGTTCAATCATTATGCAATGAACTGTACAGTAAATTCGAGCTTGACATTTTCCATCAATCTTCGCAAGAAATTGCAAGGATATGTAAATAACTCAAATGCATGTTTAATTATGTAATATAAATATAATGTATTATATGTTCCCAAAATTTTAGTTGTATAATAATTTTTGTAACGTGTGTATTTTAACTAAGAATTTGTATGAACTATTGTATTCTTTTTAATCGGATTATCTAACCTGTAGTCTGTTTTCTGAATAAATATAAGAAATAAATAAATATTTAAATTCCAATTCATTAATTTTGCATGCAACGTTATTAAATCTAAATAAAAAATGTGCATAAAAAGTTACAAAAATCATTGCTTAATTTGTGAAAAAGAAGTAACTAGTATAAAAAATAACCATAAATTAATTATACTGTATTAATTAAAATACTTACAAAATACGGAGAAAAATAAATTAGCTTTATATTTATATTTTAGTTGATTCAGCGACTTAATTTTCTGTGTTATTATAAAATAATGAGTTATGCTATAATGACTTATTAACAATATACATAGTCTGTAAATCCCGTAGCACTAATACTTGCGTTTCATTTTATGATAAATATAGCATAGATTTGACCTCAAACTATAATAGGGTCAACTAAATTATCAGAACTCTTTCATTATTTTAGCAATATTAATTATCATTTGTATTTGTGTGACATTTCAAAACGACATCGCAAATGATTTTGAAAAAAATGAACTTAAATAAAACAAAAATTAACTTTGAATTTATTGTATTAAAACGTACATAGCATTACCAATGTATTTTGTACCACGTATTACTAAAGGGGCCCTGGGGTTATCCTTCTAATATATAAATTAATTAATTAACTCCCTAATTAATGAATTAAGTCCCTAATTAATGAATTAAGTCCCATTAAGTTTTTTCACTCTGTTTTTTTTTGCGCAAATACATTAATTGCTGGATGCGGCTAACTATATTATAGGAATTAATAATTTTTTAAATTCCTTTAGAGATTGTCTTTTTTACGCTATAAAAGAGTTGTGGATCACTTGGTAATGGTAATTCTAGGATTACATATTTTTTTTATGTTATTGAATTTATTCTTTTTAATGCGAGATTATATACCAAATGTAAAACCGGATGAAGGAAGTTTTTGAAAAATAAGCTTTAAATTTAATTAACAATAATAAAGATGTATCACAAATGTTAAGATAATGAGAGACATAATTATTATATGCTTTGAATTTAGCTAGTGATTTGTTAAATTTAACTAACCATATACTTTTTTACATATAAAAATACATATGACTCCTTCTGGCTAATTTTTATCTGAAGAAGTCTTGTTTAACTATTATATTTTACAATGTCAAAAGTTGTAATAAAATTGCAAGTTAAAATTTTATACATATTAATTAATAAAATTGAAGTTCTTATATATAAATAGTATGATTAAAAAAAGGTGTAATATACTTATTATATAAATATTTATATTATTCCGTTACTTTTACATATTTCATTAACAATAATAGTTTACATTTTTTCCTAAATTTTATGTCTTTAATTGATAGAAAAAAATGTAATGAAAAATATTTATTAATTTTTCATATTAAGGAAGAGATAATACGTAGTCCCATTTTATTAAGATGTAAACCTTAGCAAATTTACAAAAATTCTGAAATTTTTTTGAGAGGCAGATTTTAGTGCCTAAAAGTCATACAAAAAATTTCAAAACAATTTAATAAGCCGTAATAAAGTTTTTAGTTTGTTTCTCCATGGGAAAACCCTATGCTGAAAATTAAAAATATTAATTAAAAAAATCGTCTCGATCGTTAAATTGTTTTGAAATTTTTTGTATGGCTTTACTTTTAGGCACTAAAATCTACCTCTCAAAAAAATTTCAGAATTTTTGTGAATTTGATAAGGTTTACATATTAATCAAAAGAGGCTGTGGAACAGCTGATTCGTATTATCGCTACCTTAATTAATTTTTTACATTTTGGTTAATTACATTCTTGTTCCATTTCACAAATAAAAGGTATTTTGTTAGTACACGGATAGTCAAACCACATACGATGGGCAGAAGATGCGAAAGTATGTGTCAACAGGCAGTTGTGGGCTGCTCCACCGTTTGGTTCTTCACTGTACCACGCCGTGAAGGTCACAGGTTGACCTGTCGATGACCACACCCATCTTCCCTCTGTACTGAGGTCATTACCCCCCAGCCAGTAATGTTGATTCCATCCGCTTCCTGAAAATCAAATTTTTTTTATTATGAATTTTAATGGTACGATTGGTAAAAACAAGGCAATTAAATTAATAACAATATTATGTAATACTTTTCAAATTCTTCAATTATTTAGCACCATTATTTTATTTTATACGGTTTTAATTTGAGAAATCTAGATGTACAAGCCAACTAATAGTTATTTGTAATTAAGATTTTTAAAATTCAGGAGGAAAAGAAATATAAAACAATCAATTAATACAGCTGTATTTCATTTATGCAAAAAAAAAAAAAAAAAAAAAAAATCTATCAATTTTCATTGTAATATTATATTTGTTTTTTTAACCGAAATCATTGCATAAACCTAAGAATTCGAGGTTCGAGAAGGAGGACTTGGAAATTTTACACTTACATGCAGTATGTTCATAACCCAGCAATCCAGTTCAACATTTGTCTATTTTTACTAAGGAAACAGTCGTCCCCAGTGATATATTTCACGATACCATAAATTATAACCATACATGTACAGTACATACTGTACACCATGCGCTTGTATTCTAGACCAGTAAATTAATTTAATGTCTAACTTACAAAATACCCACCGTGTAAAGTGCCCATACAGTTCAAAATTATTGACATGTCTTTCTCTTACCGTATAGCTGTAGAAGATGATCAGTTATGAAATTGTTTTCCTCAGCGCTCTCGATGGTCACGAGATCCAGACCGAGAGACTTACAGAACGAGAAAGCCTCGTGCCACGTTCTCTGTAACAATATTTAATACCATCGCAACATAACGTATAATTATAATAGCAGGTATTCCACAAAATACTAAAATACATACCGTGTTATAAGTTTGTCCAGAGAAATAGTAATAATGGTTCGCAAATTTCACCATATTCAATTCAGTAACTGAAAAATATTTTGCAATATTAATTTATATAAAAATAAAAAAAAAATATATATATAAATATCAAGAATATGATCGTTTTTATCGTATAGTATAGTTATAATAATAATAATAATAATAATAATAACTGTTTATTGAGCAAAATGAAATACAAAATACAATATTATGTGCAACAGTTAAAATAATAGCTCAAAGGGTGACAAAAAAAGGCATAACCCATGCACAAAAGTGATCAGTCACCTAACATATAAAATCAGAAAATAAAACTACTTCGTCAAATTAGAAAACAATACAAAAATAAACACAAATAAAACATGTGAACATGAGTTATATTTTTATCTTTTATTTTTAACTGTTAAAAATATTGTTCTATGTTGAGTATATGTAACTAATTAATTTTCTTTAGAAATGCAAGCTGTATAATTATATTAAGAATTACAAAACATGAGTGTTTAGTAAATTCAGATTAACAAATTTTTATATATGTCCTTAATTGGTTAATAAGTTGACTTAAAACATAATAAGGGGCATTCACAAAGTCTTAAGGCCACATTTAGGGCTCGATAATTTAAGACCAGAAATTTTGGGTCTAAAAAGCATGCCTAAAATCGAGCTTTAAATTATCGAGCCCTAAATGTGGCCTTAGAGCTTTGTGAATGCCCCCTATAATAATATGAAAATAGTTAAGAGCAATTTGGAAAAAAAAATTAATTGTTATTTTTATACATTATACTTACTTTTACTGCTTTTACTGGTGCACTGCTTTTGATTAATCTGAAACATAAAATGTATAAAAATTATATATTCATAAAATTGACCACATAATGCATATGTATTTGTTTATTTTTTTTTTTTAATTTTTTTGTTAAACTGGTTAATTTCATTGATATGTAGTTCAATTTACAACCCGCAAAATTTGATGTATTTTTCCCTTTAAATTACTTTAAACTTACTTGTGATAGCATGGAGATATTTAAGTTCTGAACCTGGACTGTCAGTTGAAACATTTGCTGTTTTAACTCATCTTGCTCCTGGAAAAATATAAATAAATAAATAAATAAAATAAAATGCAAAAAAAAATAATAAAAATTAAGAAAAGCAACTTTAAAATTTGGTATGCATGCTGTTTTTTCTCAAGGCAAGTTTACCCAGACAACTGTATTTTTGTGCTGTTTTGATGTGTTAGTGGAATATAATATTATACTATATTCAGAGTGATATGATTTATAATTAAGTTAAAATTTAGATATTTAATTAAGTGTAATTTTTAAAACTATGAATGTAATATTTGGAGATACAAATTTAATAATTTGATAGTATATTTGGTTAAAATACTTAACTACATCCACATCAATTCCATATCCCTTTTTAATACAATGTATGTGTGTATATATTATAATAATATATTATTTTTTTTCCATAACTATTACCGCTTAAATACAGTATTATTTATATAGTACAATATATTAAATTAAACCATTCAAATTTTATATTTTTTTAGCTTACCAGTTCATGTTGTTTACTAGAAAACTGCAAAGATTCTGAACTATTTGCACTTTTGTACAACTTTAATTCCTTTTGACAAGTCTCAATATTTTCTTTTAAATGCAGAACATTTGCATTTAACTCATTAATTTGAAACTTGAACTTCAAATTTTCAGACTGCAACTGAAGACTTCTGTTTGTCAACGCCTCGTGGTCCGTTTGAAGACCGCGGATTTCTCTCTCCGTCTGCTCGCATCTCAGTTTGGTCATCTCGCGACCTTGAGAGGTCAAGCCGTCCTTCAGGTTGTCTTTGGTCACCAAAGCGTCTCCCTGTGACGTCACTACACCGCCCGTGATGTCACGTATTGTCTCCAGCTGTTTTAATTTCGTCCTGAAAAAATAATTATTTTTACTTTATTATTAATTATTACTTTATTTTTATTTTTATTAGTTTAAATTGGAAATCAAATCATTTAACATGAAAACCTCAGGACAACACGAAAGTTTGTTACACTTGCAACAATAAATTGCTGGTCATGTAGCACCGAGAGATAAATTGGCATTTTTGAGGGAATGGTGATTAGCACCCAATGTAACCATCTCAAGATATGTCAGTTTTAGCATGCCCCTAATATGATTTTCCCACAGCATGCAGAACTAAATTTCGTATTGTGCCAAAGATGCAATCATCTATGCATGCAATGTCCATTATTTTACCAAAAATGTTATGCACGAGTGCCAGAAATATCATTATGTATTAAATTAAATATTTGTGTAAGATGCTTTTTCCATTGTTAACCATAAGGTACGATGTATAATTATAGTACCCTATTATAATACGCACATCAGAGCACAAAACGTAAGTAACCTTCAACATTGAGGCTAATTTACTATAAGGTAAATAAAAAATCATGGTTTCTCTGGACAAATATTAATAAAAAAAAAAAAAACGAGGAGAAACCTTTAACTTGCAGTAAAATGCATACATATTTTCAATCAAATTTTTTGCAGTGACAAAAAAGTATCAAAATTCACCCATGCATATTAATTTATTCACCATTCATTATAGTATTTTTAATTATGTTTATCGTGATGCAAGGTGTTTCTAACTTGATAAATAATGTGAAAAAATTCTTACCTTAAGTCACAAAGTTCCTTTTCTTTAGCGAATAACATTTCTTCCTTCTTTTTCAGAGAGTCCAAAAACCTTAAAGAAAAAAATATATAATTTTGGAAACTTATTTGTTATCGCATTGCACAATTTCCACCTTTCTCTCTCTCTCTCTCTCTCTCTCTCTCTCTCTCTCTCTCTCTCTCTCTTTCACACACACTCACCATTTCTGCAGTTGTCCCCCAGTCACCGGCCACTGCCCGCCTGCACCCTGTCAAACAGAACAAACAAATGTCTTACATTACTCACACAGTACACGACTTACACACCATGTCTGGGGGACTCTCTCTGCGTCTTTCTTCCATCCAAAATGTTGGTTGCCAAAGCCATGTCCTGTTTAGGGATACATCCAAATCCTATATATAAGAAAAAAATAGTATCGTTAATCGTAGTTTAATTTCGAAATAATTTTTAATGACGTCCCCTGGAGGCGTCAATAGGGGTATCGGTCATATCCTTTTTATTAAGGATTCAGGGGTGACAACTTAACTTACAGAACTTTCAATAATTATTTAAAAATAGTTTCGGGTCTAAAAAAAATCTGAAAAAATTCAGAGTAGCATAATTTGGTGCCCTCTATTTATTTCTGCAATAAAAACTTTTCATATGTATGTTGTCCATTGCATTTATAAATGAGCACCAAGTCTTGCCAAATAAAGAAGTTCAAATTTGCAACGCTTTCATAGACTATATACGTAAAAATGCCCAGAAAAAACAAAAAACAAGGGTACGTTTTGGCTCTCTAGAGGTGAACATTAAAGATCTTGTAAAATATAATATTAAAAACATGGACGAATTTTAAATTAGGTCAACTTACCGAAACAGATGTGATAGAGGGCACTTCAAGGTCAGCTGAGATCACGGTGACCAACATGGCAGCGAGCGCAAACATGAAGACGGTGCGTGACGTCATCACCACCTTTAGAAAACAGGAATAATTCGTGTTAGAAATATAACGTTATTACGTGTACTAAAAAAAAGCTTAATTTCTTATTTGCTTTAAAATCACTTCACTGGACGTTATTGTCATAATTTTTATAGTAAAGTTAATGGAAACAATATACTGGGACATTTTCGTGACAAGAGTATAGCCTACCAAAAATTAACTCTCTGTGATGATAAGCAACGTTGCCTATTATTTTGACCAAGTTGAATCGGGGGAGATGGAGGAGGTGAATGTATGTCACCTTACCTGAGCTCTAACAGTGTTGTCACATTATAAGCCAAGCAAGAAGATTGATGGTGCTCACTTCAATACTTCAGCATTTGAAAATGTACCAGTTTTTTTATATAACCATAACTGTACACAATGTATTTTAATAGCACATACATATAATTTGTAATAAAACAAACTCAGAAAAATACAAAGAAAAATATAACCACTTTAGTTTTTAAAGCAATCATTTTAAAATGTACGTCTCTGTATGACCTTTAACTCAAGAACTGCATGTGCCATGGTAGTATATAGAAAACTGTAGTTTGTATATAATAGAACATATACTCAAGCATTATTTTTTACTTTGAAAAAATGATTCTATTAAAAAAAAAATGATATTTAAAGCATCGTTAAAATCTGACAGTTTTTTTTTTATATTTATACTTACAGAAATGGAGATACTAAAATATTATACAATAACTACTTTAATATGAAGACAGTGATAACAAATGGTACAGTCAGCTACTATACATACTGGAATACTTTTATATAAATACATAACTAGCTTTGTATAATATATGGATATGATATCAGGTTTGACCTGACCTATATATATTAGGGTCAATAAAATTCGCAGAATTTGTGTATGAATTTTTTTATCAATATTTTTTTTTTTTTTCATGTAAACACAAAGTATACCACAATTTGTTGCATAGGAATCGCAGATTATATATTAGGGGTAAATAAATTTGAGCTTTTTCAGTGAAATATTTATTTATATTATCAGATGTATTTCGTCCATCATTTACTATCATATTAATAGTAAATTTGGATATGGCAATATAATATTCTGTGAATAGATATTTTATTACTTAATTTCAATACCTCTATTTCGAGTTACCTGGCTAATTTTTTGTATAAATATATAGAAAAAATCTCATCATTTAAAATATTCCAGCTTGTTCCTATATGGAATACACAGAACTCTAATAATATAGATGCGTTTGCTTCAGGACTTGAATAAAGACTAAAAGAAGGCGCAAATCAAAAGGAATTGTGAGCCTTTGCAGGTAAAGGTTAGTTTCCTATCTCATTTCACTGATAACGACCAGTAGTGAAATGATCTTTAAGCCCGTTTGATCTGCGGCTTCTTAGTTATTTCTTATTAACCACGATATTGATACTGAATTAAATGTGTCCCCCATTTTCAATGCTAATTTTAACTTCAATTTGTGTTATAAACATGTTTAATATGTCAGGTTTTACTGTTTCAGATGCAACAATTTTGAAAATAAATAAATAAATAAATAAATAAATAAATAAATAAATAAATAAATAAATAAAATAAATAAATAAATAAATAAATAAATAAATAAATAAATAAATAAATAAATAAATAAATAAATAAATAAATAAATAAATAAATAAATAAATAAATAAATAAATAAATAAATAAATAAATAAATAAATAAATAAATAAATAGTATATTTTTATTTTTATGTTTACAACCATTGTAAGTAAAAGGGAGTTTACGATATTAAAAAACATAATCTGTAGCAAATAACAATTAAAAACGTTACTTAATTTAGATAATGAAAGGATTTGACATTGTGGTTAATTACAGGTGTCTTTTATGTCACAAATAAAAGGTAGATTTTGAGTGCACGGATAGTCGTACCAAAGACGCTGATGATTAGCATGATTATGTGTTAGCAGGCAGTTGCCTTCATTGTTTGGTTCTCCACTACCCCACGAATTGAAGGTCAGAGGTTGACCTGTCGACGACCAAACCCATTTTCCACTTGTACTGAGGTCATTGCCCCCCAGCCAGTAATATGCGTTCCATCCACTTCCTGAAATTCCAAGTATTAATAGTATACTATACTGAATGGAATATACATGAAAATTAAAAATTTATCATTTTTTTACGATTGTGTTTCTTCAAATAAAGAACTCTGTTATTATTTATGTAATTACGTTTCTTACCGTAGCGCTGTACAAGATGTGCAGTTATGAAGTTATTTTCTTCAGTGCTGTTAATAGTCACGAGATCCAGACCGTGAGACTTACAAAACCAGAAGGCCTCGTGCCACGTTTTCTGAAAAAAAAAAAAAAAAAAGTATCTTAATGGTAAGATAACGCCACCAATGTTAAAAAAAAATCCCTCACAAGAAAATTATGAAAAAAATTTAAAATGTTCTCCTCTACACCCCCTATCAGGTCTTGTATAATTCATAATTATTTATTGCTTTTCGATTGTACAACAATATAAGCACGTCAGATACATAATCACAGTAAAAGTTAAAGATCGTCAAGTCACTATCACACAACAAAAAACATAACATCGGTACAAAAAAAAAAAAAAAAATTGCACATTGTCATAAATAATGTTCCAGCTAATGTACAACTAATTTGGCAAATTTCATAAAATGAAATATATATATACTTTAGATAATATCAGTATATAATTCTTAATTGTTATATATTTATAAAAAACATTGTCACACCAAGAATATTATGAGCAAATATAAAAACACGATCCGGTATCAAAGACTCTGAATACAAAATAACACGAATACAACTTACATAAAATAATAACAAGAATACAACTCCCATAACATCTGTATAATACAAAAAAAAATATCTTATCTTAATATTTGATAACATACAGTTACGATCTATAGTTTTTGAGTTATTAATTTTTAAAGTTGACTAATTTAACATGGGATTTCCATTTCTCCATGTTAGAGTAGTCAACTTTAAAAAATCATAACTCAAAAACTAGATCGTATTTGTGTACCTGATATTTTAGCTACTGATAGGGGATGTAGAGGAGAACATTTTAAATTTTGATCAGAATTTTTGTGTGAGGGATTTTTTTTAACATTGGTGGCGTTATCTTAACATTAAAATAAATAAACTCAGAGACATAATTTAAAATACCTTGTAAGTTTGTTCAGAGAAATGATAATATTTGTTTTCAAATTTTAACATTCCCAATTCAGCAACTGAAAAATGATGTACATTCATACATATTATAATAATATTAATTGACTTGATTTTACTTCCTTTTTTTATTAAAAATTTAATTAAAAAAAAATAAAAATGTTATTTTATAAATTATACATATTATAAGCTTTTGTCTTAAAAATGCAAGCTCTTAAGAAAAACAAAAAATCACTGTAAATTTCATCTTTGATACAGTTCTTTTATTAGCTAATTATCAAAGTTGTAAAAATGTAGCAATAATTAATTGGCATCTGTATGGATTTAAATTATAATAATAATAATAATATACATGCATATTGAAAACAGGACTTCTCTATATTGGAATCATATTAATAAACAAATAAAATATACACACATACTTTTACTGGTGCACTGCTGTTGTTTGATCTGAAACATTGAATATAAAATGCATGGTAAATAATATTGATATTATAGAATTTGTCTCATATATAATATACAAATGTGTAATATATAGTATAATATATATTTAATTGAGCTAAAGATTGTCATATTTTCCCTTTAAATTACATTTCAACTTACTTGTGAGGGCATGGAAATATTTAAGTTCTCGACCAGAGCTGTCAAGTGAGACATTTGTTGCTTAAACTCTTTTACCTCCTGCAACAGCACAATATGAATTACAAATACATGAAAATTAAAAAAAAAAAAAATCTGTATAAGCTGTGCTGCTATGTTTTCAGGTAGAAAATTATATTGAGAGTTTATAGTGTTAAAGATTTTTTTTATCTATTAAAAATAGTTGTAGGCATTAATTTACTATAATGGACAACTTACATGAAAATTTTTATTGCAAAAATTAAAAGAGGGTATCAAATTATGCCACTCTGAATTTTTTCAGATTTTTTTGAGTCCCGGAACTATTTTTAAATAATTATTGAAAGTCCTGTAATTTAAGTTGACATCCCTGAATCCTTAATAAAAAGGATAGAGATTGGACGCCTATTGACGCCTCCAGGGGGCATGGCCGCACTTTCAATAATTTTTTTAAAAATAGTTCCAGGATTCAAAAAAATCTGAAAAAATTCAGAGTAGCATAATTTGGTACCCTCTATTCATTTTTGCAGTAAAAAAAATCATGCAAGTTTTCCATTCTCGTATTTATATTTCATATGTCATTTTAACTTCTTTTCCACACTAATTGTTTTAAAAATATATTTTAATAAAATATTTTTTTATTTTTTATTTTTAATAAAAATTAAAAGATAAAAGTGCTGTAAGTATATTTTTATAAAACTTTCAAACATTTTTTAGCTTACCTCTTCATGTTGCCTACTAGAAACCTGTAAAGATTCTGAGCTATTTGAATCTTTGTAAAATTTCAATTCTTTCTTACAACCCTCAATATTTTGTTTTAAATGCCAATTATTTACATTTAATTCATTACTATGGAATTTACAGTTTAAAATTTCAGTTTGCAACTGAAGACTTCTGTTTGTCAACGCCTCGTGGTCCGCTTGAAGACCGCGGATTTCTCTCTCCGTCTGCTCACATCTCAGTTTGGTCATCTCACGACCTTGAGAGGTCAAGCCGTTCTTCAGGTTGTCTTTCTCCCCCTGTGTGTCCGTGACGTCACACTTTGTCTCCAGCTGTTTGACTTTTGACCTAAATTTAAAATTTAATTCAGTATGATTTGGAAATGGAGTATCGACCCCAATTTTTTTATTGCAGAAATAGATAGAGGATGCAAAGTTATGCTAGCCTGATTTTTTTCAAATTTTTTTGAGAACGGGAACTATTTTTAAAAAATTATTGAAAGTTCTTTTTGTGACGTCAAGAGGCGCCGCTCATTAAGAAAAAGATAGGACTTGCCGCCTCGTGACGTCACAAAAAGGACTTTCAATAATTTTTTAAAAATAGTTCCCGGGCTCTAAAAAATCTGAAAAAAATCAGGGTAGCATAACTTTGCACACTCTATCCATTTCTGCAATAAAAAAATTGAGATCGATACTTCATTAAACAGTTAATGAACACCTCGGGACAGCACAAGCGTTACCCTTGCAGCTGGCAGTCAGTTTAAGTACGTATATACCTTTGACTTTTGCAGAGCATACAGTACTGTGTTTCATATATGAAACTCAGTTCTGTGGAATATGTTATCCCAGTATGACAGTATTATATATTTAATATTATATAGAAAACTACATCGGGTGCGATTCACGAAGAAGTTAGCCAGGTTTCTAACCACGTTTAGCTTAAACCACGTTTAACTAGATGATTTAACACGTAAAATAGGTATAGTCATACGTGGTTGAGCTAAACGTGGTTAGAAACCTGGCTAACTTCTTCATGAATCGAACCCATCAATGTCCAATACTTAATTACATGCATCATTAAAAAACGAGCAATATTATTACAATTAAATGGATATAACAATTAAATTTTATCATTACACATGTATAGCTAAAAAAAAAGCATTATAAATAATATTATATATATAAAATTTCAAAGTTAGTATACTTTTTTATTTAAATGATTCCATCAATATATAAATAAGTTTTATAACATACCTTAATTCACAAAGTTCCTTCTCCTTTGCTATTAATATTTCATCTTTCTTCACTAATAATTCTTCCTTTTTTGACAAAGAATCGAATAACCTACACACAAAATAAAATAAAATTAATTTCTCACTTTATATAACAAGTTATGCATTATACTTATTTACACGATAAGAAATTAATACATAATGTAAAATATTGCAGCCAATACAGCAGTTCAAGTTATGAAGAAAGTGCTATTTCATTATAATATTTTGATCGTGACACATTTTTTATTTCAATTATAAATTAACTTTTGGATCGATTCAGAGAGCAATAAAAAGCAACTTGAGAAGCGTTTTTCTTACCTGTTACCTGTGGTAAAAAAATCTTAAATGGAGTACCGACCTAAAAAAATTTTACTGCAGAAATGGATAGAAGGTGAAAAAATATGCTTCTCTGAATTTTTTTCAGATTTTTCTGAGACCGGGAACTATTTTTAAAAAAAATATTGAAAGTCCGTTTCATGATGACGTCATGGACGTTAATATCCTATCCTTTTCTTAAGGAGAGGCGCCTCGTGACGTCATCAAAATGGACTTTCAGTAATTTTTAAAAATTGTTCCCTGTCTCAGAAAAATCTGAAGCAATTCAGAATAGCATATTTTTGCACCCTCTATCCATTTCTGCAATAAAAAATGTTGAAGTCGGTACTCAATTGCTCCTGAATTCTTGTTGAATCGCTGTCACATAATATTCAAAGTCTTTTACTCGCGATGGTTGTAACAAACCATTAAGTGCACTCACCATTTCTGCAGTTGTCCCCCAGTCACCGGCCACTGTCCGCCTGCCCCCTGTCAAACAGAACAAACAAATGTCTTACATTACTCGCACAGAATCACGACTTACACACCGTGTCTGGGTGACACTCTCTCTGCGTCTTTCTATCCAAAATGCTGGTCGCCACAGCCACGTTCTGTTATGGGTCAATTCCTAAGTAAAAACGCCATAGTTAGTTCGTATTTTCATTTATTTTTTTAACAATATATATTTATTCTTCTGATTGTTAACAGCTCTACGTATGAGGAGACTCCTCTTAAGAAATGATATAGTTGCAAGCGTTATATTGTTAAAGACATTCCCATTTTCATAAAGTATTTGCAAATTTAAATGCACAAATGTTTTTCATTTTTCACCAAAATATCATAAAACTAATACTGATTTTAATGTTTTTTTGTTTTTTTTTAAATATAAATACTTAAAATAAGGTCGAATTACATTGATATAACCCATCAAGGTTAAATTTTCAGTGGTCCATTTTTTTCACGATGGCAAACCTAAAATATTGTTAAATGATAACTATTATAGAAAAACTGTCCTGAGATGCACTCTTTGAGACGAACGATACCCCTGCCCTATTTTGTAGGCTCTATAAAAGATAAAAGTTATGCAGATTTTCAATTTTTAGGGTGGTAAGAAGAGCACCATGTTTATTTACAAAATTTTCAATTTCATAGACTACTTGTCAATGCCTAGAACAGAGTAGGTGACATTCGTCGTGTCCCGAGGTGTATACACCTCGCAGTAGCATGAACAACTGGTAAGCCTATATGTGTATTAGAGCGGTAACAACAGTTTTAAGTGATATATTTTGCAATTTTTGTATATTATTAAAAGTGGATATAGGGTAGCGTCGCGAGATTGTTGGGTTGCCTGCTTACAGGATAACGACCTGATGGTTATCCCCCCTCCCTTCTCCTACCAAAGAGCAAGAGTACTCGTAAAACCATTGAAAAAAAATATATTATAGAAAAATTAGAACAATTGACTTTGTTGACACTTATGATTACTTAAATGTAACTGGTGCATTCTTTATAAACTAGCAGGTGATATGAATACGATATAAATGTAATAATTGCCGTCTATAATTTGTATTTTTTTTTTCTGCATTTTGTATTTTTTTTCAATGCTTTTGCGAATACTCTTGCTCTTTGGTAGGGGAAGAGAGGGGAGGGAATCGTCAGGTCGTTATCCTGTAAGCAGGCAACCCAACAATCTCGTGACGCTACCTTATTTGCAAAGAAACTCAAATTTACAACGTACCGCATGACAACGCTGACAACCAAAAAGCTTGGCTAACGTTCGTGGTATTCCGAGGTGTATATTATAGATTTTGTACCAAAATGGCATTGATAACATGGAACAAATTGAAACTAGGTCAACTCACCAAATCAGCTGAGACAGAGGGCACCTCAAGGTCAGCTGAGGTCATGATGATCAACATGGCGGCGAGCGCAAACATAAGGATGGTGCGTGAAGTCATCTTCACCTTCCGATAATATATAGAATTATTTTTGAGTCTGTACCGTTGATTTGTGTTACTAAAAATAAAATGAAGTTTCCTTTCTATATTAAATTATATATTATAATATAATTTAAATTAGCTATTAATATGCTTGATGAAAATATATAATGAAATATTATGGAAGCAATGAGTTTTACATACCGAGTCATCTGTGATGGAGCGCTTCTCAAGGTCAGCTGAGGTTATGGTTACCAACATGGCGGCGAGCGCAAGGACGAGAACATCGTGTGACGTCATCTCCACCTGTAATTGTTAACGTATTTAAGCAAGGAATGAAAAAATTTTATCTGCAAATACATACAAATTCAAATAATTAGGTCTTGCAAAATAAATGTGAAATCAACGTTTACAGGTTGTGAACACTTATAGCTCTAATTTCACAAAAAAATATTATGACTGCTATCAGATTAAAATAAAATATTTAATCAAAATTGTATCAATACTGTATTATTTTACATCGTATAGCTCTTATTAGCAACACATTTGTAGAATAACTTTGCTTACGATCCTTTCACATATTTTTTTTTTCTAATTTTTATCCTTTTGCTAAAAAATATATATAATAAGTATACAATGCATTATATTAAAGAGATATAAATTTAATAAATATACTTACGAAAAAATAATAATCAAAAAATGCTTTCAAAGTAAAAAGCTCTGTTTATAGTCGATGGCTTATAGCATATTCTGTATGGACCAGTCTGCTTTGCTATCGTGGCAAAATTATAAACATGCTGTACATGTCATGGTCATATGTCAGGTTATCATGTATGACCCGCCTTAAAGCAAACTGATGGAGGAGGAAAAAGTGAACAGTGGATATACTCAGACGACATTAGTGAACATTTGACCTCAGCAAAAGCACCAACATGGAAAATTTGAAAGTTCTGTTAATTAAGTTGTCACCCCTAAATCCTTAATAAAAAACAATAGGGCTTAGATGCTTATTGACGCCTCCAGGGGGCGTGACCACACTTTCAATAATTATTTAAAAATAGTTCTGGAAAAAAAAAAAAAAATCGAAGTAGCATAATATGGTACCCTGAGTACCCTCTATTCATTTCTGCAATAAAAATATTCATGTAAGTTGTCATTGTATATAGCATGCAGTATGCAGTCATATTATTATATTATATGATGCAGTCTTTCTCCGCTATAAAAGAGTTATGGGTCACTTGGTAATCATAATTCTAAGGTTAATTTAAATGTGCGTAGTTTATGTATATTTTTTTCATTGAATATTTTCTTTTTAATGCGAGATTTTATCAAATGTAAAACCGGATGAAAGAAGTTTATGAAAAATACCCTAATTTTTATCTGATGAAGTCTTTTGCAATACGTTGCGCTGAATGTTGTATTATTTTTTAATTCCAAGCGTCAAATTTTTTTCTGTTACTTATCTTATATAATAGAGAGAGAAAAACATTAACTCGATCTTACATGGTATCATGTAAGCCGAGTGAAGAAAAATTAATGAGTTATGTTTATTTGCTATGAAAACATAATATCAAAGAGCTTAAATTGTACACTATAAGATCTCTGTTAATATTTAACAATAGCATATTTAAATCAAAGGGAGACCATTTTTAGCATTTATGAATATTTTATAGCATATTCAAATAGAGGAACTCAAGTTATATAATCTGTCAATTTTATTTACATTTCTTTTTTAAACTCTCTAGCACCTTTAAAATTGAGGAAAAATATTATGTGACGTCATAGTCATACAGCATCTTCCCTTATGCTTGCGTGTTAAATATTTTCATTAATATATGAAGTCACAGTGTTTAGAAAAACAATTCTAAAGTCTTTAAAATATATACGTTGTTTTTTTCCATATTATTTTTGTCTTATTACATATTGCAAAAAATGAGTAAGAAATGAAGAAGAGATGTTGAAGTTAAAAATTAAATTTATTTCAATTCAGTTGACATCTAAGAGACTGTAATATCATGCAATGTTATTGCCAAATTCTGATGACATCAGTACATAAGCCAGTCGGGTAATAACCTAAGATAATGGAATATTGACCTCAAAAATTTTTATTGCAGAAATGTATAGAGGGTGCTACATATATGATTTTTTTTTCTTTTTTTTTTTTAGGGTCTGGCAACTATTTTTAAAAATTATTGGAAGTACAGAGAAAGTAACGCATCTTGACGCCCCTCTTAATAAAAGGATAGGACTTATAAAAAGAGAGGGTTCAAACCCAAGCTCGGTAAAACTTTTTAGCAATCTCTGATATCTGCAAAAAAATCAGTCATAACTTTTCACCCTCTATTAATTTTTGCATTAAAAATAAAATTAAAATTATTTTATAAAATAACATGAACGTATACTGGTAAATTACTAGTTATTTTCTTTCTATTTTATTCTTGCTTTGTATTAGTATTGGGTGTGATTCACGAAACAGTTAGCTAGGTTTGAGGTTTCTAACCACGTTTAGCTTAACCACGTTTAGCTTAACCACGTTTAACTATACCTGTTTTACGTGTTAAACCGCCTAGTTAAACGTAGTCACGCTAAACGTGGTTAGAAACCTCAAACCTGGCTAACTGTAACTATAACTATAATTTTAAATTGAAATAAATTTTATTAGTTTGTTTTGTTTTTCAATTTTTTCAAAATAAGACGACAAGCGAAAGCTTTGAATGATAATTTAGCACTGAATAAAGGTAACTCTACATATTAATTTGCATTTTATGCACTGTACTGTACATCCTATATCGGGCTAAATCCTAATCAGAAATATTTTGATATTAATCATTACTTTTTCAGTCTTCATATTACTGATGTATCTCGTTTACAACATGAATTATTATGATTAGCATGTACTTAAAAATATTAAAACATTAAAATACATTTTTTTATTCTTATTATTAATACGTGATTATGTTTTGCAAGAGCAGAAAATGTAATAAAAAATACATCCTGCAGACCCAATCTTTATATAACAAAAATAAAATTCCCCATGACGTAAAAAAGTCATAATTAATTTGGGAAAATCCTTTTTTTTTTTGCTGCAAGCTCGGGTCATATTTGATAACCTAAAAGAAGCAGAGCTTGCATGAAGCAAGATGCTACATAATTGACGCGCAAGAACGCAAGAACGTCAAAGATATTAGTTAAGTGACTGGAAACTGTTTCGATTCAGCGTAATAGTAAGTATAATTTTCATATCTTATTATATTAACAAATTTCATAGTAAAATAATTTATAACATAATTTTAACAATTAATTTAAATTATTTTATTTTTATATCAACATAATATTTATAAAAAAGTATTTTTTTTTTTTTAAATTCGATATATCCCAACAACAGAAATGTTTGTTTTTTTCTATCAAAGTCCTCCTTTTTTCATTATCCTTGATTACATTAAATAAGAAAAATATATTTTCAATTTAAAAAAAAACAGCGATAATAACAATGATTTGAATGAGATTGTTCATGACCAAAGCGTTATACCGATTTTTTACTAACCGAGGTTAACAATCGTGGCTAATATTGGCACCCTAATTCATTAAAATTGAACGCTGTTAGTGAGAATAAAAGGTGGATACCTTCCTTTTAGTGGGAATTTTGCTCATTAAATAAGTCCATCATAATTCATTTATACTTCGTTTCTGCATATAATATTTTTTATAAATAATATATTTTTAGCTGATTTTTTTTATTTGATAAACCAAAAAATTATTAAGTACCTGATAAAAAATTCAAATGTTGTCAATATACGACAGTTAGAGAGTTGAAGGTATGCAATTTGACAATTAAACGTATAAAAAAAGTCTTACAATTAGAATAGATCGTATACCAGCAACATATTATTATTTCTAAGAAAATCAACAAATTTAAAAGGATTTAACTTTATCCCTCCTTCCTTCAATTTAGCGATGTGTTTTACAAAAAATACCATGCAAAGGTTAATAATAATTCCTCAATGCTAGACGATGACGTCACACGCTGTCTTTATGCTTACGCTCGCCGCCATGTTGGTCACCGTGACCTCAGCTAACCTTGAGGTGCCCTCTGTCTCAGATCACTCGGTGAGTTAATAAATATTCTCTATAATAAAGTTGGCGATTAATGTTATCAGTTTTTAATTCACTTGCATTTTCACGTGATTGTACACTTAATGACAAATGTAATGCGACAATCTCAGGGAAGCAGCCTTGTATATGCTTGTAACAGCAAGGACTATCACAATGATGTCACCTGTCACTCATGATGAGGGTTGGCAGTTATCTCATGCTGATTGTATGGTTTATTAAAATGTTTATTTTAAAGAAACTAAAAACATAAAAAGTTAATGTTTGAGCTTGTCAATAAATTAAACACTTTGTATTTCATGCACCTGCAGCCATTAAGATTATGATAAAATAATCTTGGCTAGACATTATTGTGTAAAATTTTGTAATAAAAAAAAAAAAAAAAAAAAAAAAAAAAATCGTAGTGATGGTCCCCGCTATTACAATCATAGGGATGCTTCCCCGAGACTTTCGCTTTATTTTTGGCTTTGAGTGTACAGTAATCCCAGCTACTGCATTCAAAGTAAAGTGAAATATATATACTGTATATGATCTCCTTGCATTCATTAAAAATTTTATATGTAATAAAATAAAAGCGTTTGTTATACTGTGTTAACTACATAATAAACAAATTGTACAGTTTATAGGATACATAGAGAGCATCTCTAGAGCGAGATATAGAGTAAAAAGATTACTATAAAATCAAGAACTTCTCGAGTTGAAATAAATTTCATCTTTTATTCTCCATTAAGCTCTCCTCTCGTCTAATTTCCTCTTCTTTTGCACTATTTTAGAGGATAAAGGAGGGGAAAAAGACGAGATTACGTATTTTTTTCTCTCCTTCAGCATAAAATATTAGAAATATTATTTTCATTTCACCCTCACTTTGAGCGAAGAGGAAATAAGATGTGGTTTAGAGATAAAAAGATTAGGTTTAGACGTGTAAAGGATGAATTGAAGACGTAATTTTTCAACTAGGGTTGTCATATAAAGCAAAATAATAAACATGCTATTTCTATACGACTCAGGAGGAATCATCTGAGATCCAGGACAGAACGTGGTTGTGGCAACCAAAAGTTTGGATAGAGCAAAGACGAAGAGCGAGTCACCCAGACACGGTGTGTAAGTCGTGTACTGTGTGAGTAATGTAAGACATTTGTTTGTTCTGTTTGACAGGGGGCAGGCGGACAGTGGCCGGTGACTGGGGGACAACTGCAGAAATGGTGAGTGTGTGAGAGAGAGAGAGAGAGAGAGAGAGAGAGAGAGAGAGAGAGAGAGAGAGAGAGAGAGAGAGAGAGAGAGAGAGAGAGAGAGAGACGTGGTAGCTGAAAAAAATATCCTAAATCTATTGTTAAGCTGGAAGAAAAATACCAACACCATTAGTATTAAGCACAATGGAGTTAGGATATATTTTTTTTTTCAGCTTACAAATGGAGCTAGGAACTAATGGAGTTAGGATATTATATTTCCTCTGCCACTTCATATTTACAGTATTCTTACTCTAAGGAGACAGTAAATTTAAAAAAAACATTCCTTTAAAGGTTACTGGACTCACTGCAGACCAGGGAAGACATTTTGCTCTCAAAGGAAAGGCAGCTTTGTGACTTGAGGTAAGTTTATTGGTATTGTTAAATACATTTTCCGTGTAAAGTATTATATTTAATTGAAAAAAATTATTCTATCATACTGTTACTAGTGTTCAAAGTATAATAATCTTATTATTATTAAATTATTATTATAGTATCACTACCCTTCTTCCCTCCTCCGCCTTTGCTCCCACAACAAAGTAAAAAAATATATTTCAAGTTAACGTTCAAGGAGTGAAATCATATCCCTTTTTATTTCATGGATACATTCTTATAAGCTTGGAGTTCGAATCAGGTTAATGAGTAGGGATAAGGGAGGGAAAAGATGGTGGCCATAGCCTGTTACGCGTCCCAACATTATAGGTGAAAATGAGGGAACCGTGGTAAACCTCAATCAGGACGGTCACCTCTACGTTTTATCAAGGAACCAAAAGTGATGTTCAAAGCCTGAGAAACCACACACAAGTGCATCACTGCACTGGGTGGAAATCGAGAAGATTTACCCCACAGGAAAAGAGGGGGGGGGAGCAACGTAATTTTTACTTGAAACGGTCATCCATCAAAGTACCAACCACGCTCGACGTAGTTTGACTTCGGTGTTTTTTTACAAATATTTTATTTTTTACAGAAATGAGGTGGTACGACTGCAGAATACCTGTGACGTCACAGGCAGTGAGATGACGTCACAGAATGACAGTCCAAAGAACAATTTGACTGCAGGCAACTTGAGGGTCGAGGACCAGCAGATCTCTCACAGTCGCGAGGTAGCCAAATTGAGACGCGAGCAGACGGAGAGAGAAATCCGCGGTCTTCAAGCGGACCACGAGGCGTTGACAAACAGAAGTCTTCAGTTGCAGTCTGAGAATTTGAGAATTAAGTTTTACAGTAACGAGTTAGATCAGAACAACCAGTTATTAAAACAACGTGTTGAGAGTTTAAAGGAGGAGGTGAAACAATACAGGGAGGCTAATAATTCAGTGCTTGAATCTTTGCAACAGACCAGTCAGCAATTTCTTGAGGTAAATAAAAGAATAACGTTAACAAAATAAAAATATTCAAATAACACTTTATTAAATTGTCATATGATCTTTTACATAATTATTTTATTGATTTTACGAACCACGACTGGGTTTCCTACATTTCAGCAATGATTAATCAAGGATATTATTAATTATATTATACTTGTCTTATATACGTCTGGTTATATGTCTACAATGCCTACATTAGTTCTATACAATCCATACTTTTAATTAATACTTTCCATTCTCGTTAAATTTTGAAAAAATGGGTAGGAATTGAGTTCAATTTATTTTATCTACTTTGCATTAAAATATTGTATATATAAATATTAATTTTGGGGAGAAAAAATAAAGAAAATATAATCTGAGTTTTATAATTTATTCCTATATTTAATTACGTTATTATAATACACTTGCAGAGAAACGAACATTATCACTGCTGGTTTTATAATATTTAAATCTTCAGAATAGAGGGGTATTTAATAGCACGATTTACGTCAGTGTAAATTTTCAGTAAATATATAATACATTACAGTAAAATTTTGTAAGTAATATTATCTACACACTAGTTTTTATTTTTATCATAAAGTGTACGTTAGCAAGGATTTTTTCTGCTATTTTTAAAATTAAATTTGATATTTAATAATTTTCTTTGTCCTCAGCAACAAAATCAATTAAAACTTCAATTATCTCAACTTCAAGCACAGTTCCTGAACCTGAGTGAAACTTTAATTTTACAGGGTGTAAGTTTTCTAAATTACGACTATTTGCTATCAAATAAAGGTATATATTAATATTAATTGATAATTTTTTCATTGTTTCAGATAAAAGATGATATGGAGCAATGCAAAAGTAAAAGTAAGTTTGTCAATAATTATTTAATTTATGGAACATTCAATTTATTATTATTTCATTAATTTTACTTGAAAGCAAAAAAAAAAATTAAAAAAGTAAAGGAAAGGATTTTATTTTATTACCATACTTTTTTTCAATTTTTTTAATTTTAATGTTCTAATTTTATTTTTATATAAAATAAAAAATAATCACAGTTGAAAATAAAATAAAAATGCTTAACAATAAATACTGTTGTTTTGCAGTTGCTGAATTGAAAATGGTGAAATTGGGAAGCAAATATTACTATTTCGCTGATAAAAGTTTGACGGTAAGTTACAAATCATATTGGGTGCAAAAAGTTTGACGGTAAGTTACAAATCATATTGGGTGCAAAAAGTTTGACGGTAAGTTACAAATCATATTGGGTGCAAAAAGTTTGACGGTAAGTTACAAATCATATTGGGTGCAATTCACGAAGAAGATGGGGAGGTTTCTAACCACGTTTAGCTTAACCACGTTTAGCTTAACCACGTTTAACTATACCTGTTTTACGTGTTAAACCACCTAGTTAAACGTGGTTAAGTTAAACGTGGTTAGAAAACTCCCTAACTGCTTCGTGAATCGCACCCATTATATATATTAGATTTGTTATTAATATTTAAAAATATTTTGCATTTTAGTTTTCTTTGCCATTTTTCTTGGTTATTATCTGTTAGATAAATAATGGAGATTTTTTATACTCTTATTTAAATATTAAATTTATAATATTATTATTTCACTGATTGAAAGTGACCCCAAAAATTGTTTTATGGATTTACAAGACTTTTTATGATATAATAAATATATTTATATTTAAATGCGAAATGGATATCCTGCCTTAAATTTTGTGTTTTATACCATCATGATACTTGGAAAGAAGACTGAAAGTTTAATATAATCATGGCTTAAAAATATCTGAACCAAACCATACAGATTGACTATTGACGATAAAAAAACGTGTAGAAATCATTTTAGTCGTTATAATAAAAGAAAATGTCAATTAAAAAAAATCTTTATATTTTTTTTAATAATCAAATAGTTTTTTTTTTTGTAATTTCATATGAACCTAATCGTTACAGAAAACGTGGCACGAGGCTTTCTCGTTCTGTACGTCTCACGGTCTGGATCTCGTGACCATCGAGAGTGCTGAGGAAAACGATATGATACATACGCATCTGAGATACCGTCATGGTGAGACAAATTCGTAACTCCATCAAATTTATCCTTTTACATTTGCCTAGTAAGAGCAGATAATAAGAATGGACAACATACATGAACAAATTTTATTGCAGAAATGAATAGAGGGTACCAAATTATGCTATTCTGAATTTTTTCAGATTTTTTTGAGACCTGCAACTATTTTTAAATAATTATTGAAAGTTCTATTATTTCAGTTGGCACCTCTGAATCCTTAATTAAAAGGATAGAGGCTGGACGCCTATTGACGCCTCTAGGGGGCGTGGCCGCACTTTCAATAATTATTTAAAAATAGTTCTGGATTTCAAAAAAATCTGAAAAAATTCAGAGTAGCATAATTTGGTACCCTCTATTCATTTCTGCAATAATTTTTTTCATGCATGTTGTCCATTGTACTAGTTCCTGGTATAAAGAGGGGGTGAAAATTCTTCGGTTCGTGTTTAGCTAGTAAGATGTTTTGTTAACTACAGTATTACAAATCCTAGTTTACGTGTGGATTCATTGCGCGCGGCGGACATCTTGGAAAATAAATATTAAGGATCTTGTGGATGCCGCCATTCAGTCTAGACTTTCTGGAGCTGGCGCCATAGTGTCTACAGGTATTCTAGGATCTGTTAGACTGTATCTGCCATGCACATAAATAAATGTGACGAAAAACATTAAATCCATGTTGTTTTACGTTTCTCGGTTTCATTTCCTTATTAACTCTACAGAAGTCATTTGATATTAATTGACGTAAAAATAAAAATTATTGTTTATATCATACATTTTCTGTGTTACAGGCACCTCGTGGGGTACTCATTTCTTTCTGGGGGGCAATGACCTCACTTCAGAAGGCAAATGGGTTTGGTCATCCACAGATGAACCTTTGAACTTCACAGCGTGGTTCAGCGGACAACCGAGTGGTGGAACAGCCCACAATTGCATGCTCAACACTTACAGTCCTTACGGAAAATGGCAGGACTATCCATGTACAAACAAGTATTGCTTTATTTGTGAAATGAGAAAGCCTTGTAACTAATATTTCTGTCAAATCTATAAATTATTAATTTTAATACAGGAATATTTTTTTTCCCGGGTGTAATTGAGAAATATTTACGGAGCCAAAACAACATACTATTATTCATTATTGGATTCTTTTACCTTAATTTTTTACCATTAAATATAATTTAAATCCATCATTATACCCATCAATTCATTGTGTGATTCATTGATGAAGCCTCATTAAGAATAATACTTTCCCTGGATTTATATTCCAATTTCTTTTGGTGGGTGAATGCACGCGCATTTTGTGTATGGACTTTCGTCTTTTACATTCACCAATTGGGTTTTATTTATTTATTTATTATTATTTTTCCCTCCAAACTATGTATTTTTTAACCCAATTATTATTATGTCATGTGAATGTACATGTATATTTTACTAACAATAAAAATATATTTAATAAATTAAAATTTGTATCTATATCTCAATATTTGTTTATAATTCAATTGCGTAATATTATGAATATCATTGATATAATTATATTATAAATATTTATATTTACATTTAAAAATAAATAATATAGTTATAAGAAAATATCAAGCTTGAGATATATCCTTTTATGTTTCACTGCAGCACCCAAATATTGAAAAGTTGTAACCTGCATGGATAGACGAGTTATGTCAATTTTATATTATATAGTATTATAATTAATAAATCAACAACTTATGATTTAAAGAATAACTGATATAATATGCTTTTTTTATATTTCATAATTCATTTATTTCTTTAGATTTGTATAATATACACCAATATCAGCACATCAAAATAGTATCATCACAAATGTTAAAAGTACAATATATTTTGAACATTAAATTGTATATATATTTTATGACATGTATGTGTTGTTAAATAATCATAAAATTTATTACATATTTCTTTTTTACAATTTATTGCATTAACATAAAACAATTTTATTTATTTTAATTTGGCTACTGGTAAATTTATTTTTGAAGCACATAGTATACAAGATACATGTGAATTGTTTATATGCGCTGTATATACAGTCCAATTAACTATATTTATAATGTCAATATTCCTTGAAAATTTTATAGATGAGTTTTATCATATAATATAATGGTTCTATCGACGTTTGTCTGTAATCCTCAATGTAATTAATATTTCAAAGTGTTCATATACGACATTATCACTATGGAGCATCGACCTCAAAATTTTTTATTGCAGAAATGGATAGAGGGTGCAAAATTAAGCTACCCTGATTTTTTCAGATTTTTTACAGCCCTGGAAGCATTTTTAAAAAAATATTAAGAGTCCTTTTTGTGACGTCACGCGGCGGCAAGTTCTATCCTTTTCTTAAGGAAAGGCGCTTCGTGACTTCATCAAAATGACTTTAAATAATTATTTAAAAATAATTCCCGGGCTGTAAAAAATCTGAAAAAAATCAGGGTAGCATAACTTTGCACCCTCTATCCATTTCTGCAATAAAATATTTTGAGGTCGATACTCCATTCTTACTATACACACTTCGAGTCAACTGCTCTCTTCCTCAGGTGATATGAGACTATAGCATACCACGTACAGCGAGGATTTCATCGATCACAGCCAAAGGTATATAATATAGAAATAATATTTTCAATCTTTCAAGTTTTGAAAAGATAAAAAGGTTACATTGATAAACTGTACTATAATATTATAGTAAAATTAAGGATAGATTGAGCAATCGGTTCAAGTATAAGAATAGCCATAGAACAACCGAGATTCTTCCTTTAAAAATAGTAATAAAAATATTATAGTGGATTTTATATAAAAAAAATATTATCTTCATTTTAGTAACATTTTATAAAATAAAAAAATGTAATTATTTAGTTCAACGTTAAATGTTATGAGACTTTTTTTGAGCTAAAATTATAAAATTAATATCAGATGAAGGGAGTTAATTTTGTTGTATTATTTTAAACTTAAATGGAGTTAATTTTCAACAGTTAATTGTGCAACAAAAGTTATGATTTTTCTTCAATGGCAGCAACGTTGAGCACTTGTTTCTTGTCTAATGATCGCTGGTATCTGAAAAATAAGACAAAAATTTAACTCTTTGTTATAATGGGGGGTGGTATAACACATAACTTTCGGTCTAATAAAATTATATGGACATTTCTCTTGAAATAAAGCTACGTTTGAACATATTAAAACAAGAAATTTCATTAAATATTGTGTGTTTTTTTTAATGTTATAAAAACAAACTACCGATATATAATATATTATAATTATTGGGCGCGATTCACGAAGCAGTTAGCCAGGTTTCTAAACACTTTTAACTTAACCACGTTTAACTAGGAGGTTTAACATGTAAAACAGGTAAACGTGGTTAAGATAAACGTAGTTAGAAACCTGGCTAACTGCTTCGTGAATCGCATGCCCATTGTTGCTAAATATTTTATCTCTTATATAATTTTTTTTTATATATATACATTTAGAAATTTTATGAACTCTTATTATGACGGCAGATGCGGAGGAAATATTGCCAGAATAAGGTAGATTTTCTAGTGAAATTTTTAATATTAATGCAAAAATACAAAAGTAAGAATTTCCACGTGGTGTAGACAGAACTGTATCATCTCTACATGACTTTTAATAAACACAGTGACTCTATTTGGACCAAACACATTTACATCATATATTTAACATATTTAAAATGCAAGCATTATATACCGAAAAGTGTAACATGACCATGATATTATAGTGTTTTTGACACATTTATTACATAATTCAAGGTTTTCTATCCAAATATACAATAAAAACATGCAAGATAGACTTTGGGTTTCGGAAGGTTCGGAGTTTTAAACTTAGTAAGTAGCAGTACCCAATAAGGGTAAAAAAAAGTAATAAACATGCAGTCTTTTTGACCATACCCAAAAACATCAATAACAATATTTTGTATATTGCTTTCGGTCAAAATAAACGAACGTGTTCTTACAAGAGAGCCCTGACGACCTGATAGGCTCCGGTAAGTCCCACGAAAAAGTTGACCGCACACAGACTGTAGTTCTTAGGGATGATAACGACACTGTAGCGGGCCCAGATGAACCCAGTAGCCGCCAGGGAACCGTACTGTCTGATGCTGAGCTGGTCAGCTGGTCTCTGTAGGTCTCCAATACCAGCAATCACCAGACCCTGAGTAACAGATTGTGTCTGTAAACGATATTACACGCACAGAAATGTAAGGAGAAAACGTTTCTACCCTAGTTGAAAAATTACGTCTTCAACTCATCCTTTACATCAAAAACACATCTTATTTCATCTTTGCTCAAAGTGAGGATGAAATGGAGACAATATTTCTAAAATTGTATGCTCAATAAGAAGAAAGAAAATCGACGTATCTTGCCTTATTCTCTCTAAAATGGTGCAAATTTGAAGGAAAGTAGACGAGGAGAGAACTTACAAATAGCGAATAAAAGATGAAACTTATTACAGCTTGGTGTTTATTATTTTTTCTTATTTTTATTATTATTCAATAGTGTTACCACTCTTATCAAAGGTGCCATATTGACAACAGGTTGTCTTAATCTCTTATAATTTATATAAATTTTCTACTTCCATCCTCAGTACCTGTACTCACTAAACCACAATGTTATATTATGTATATACTTATTAATATAATTATACAAAATATACTTTAAAATATTTTGGAGCTGAATATATTGCTATATACCATTATATAAGACACCCTTTCCCCCCCCCCCCAAAAAAAAAAAGAGAATCATATATTATATACATTCATATTATAATGAATAAACACGTATAAGAAAGAATTTTTAATTAGGAACCAATTATTTTATTTTCATATTAAATGGATTAAATTTAAATAAAAATATACAGTAATAATTAGGATTCAAAACAGTGTAGTTATTTTTAATTTAATATTTAAAGTAATAAAGTAATGTAAGATAAATAATAAAATATTAAATAAAGTTGAAAACTATTGTAACATTTATTTAAAATCATTGGTAATTTCATTTATTTTTAAAGTTTTCAATAGAAATTAAATGAATTACTTACCCATTTAAATAAAGGACTCCAAAAAAATATAGTTTGTGGTCCTGAAAAGATAATAATTTAGTTACAATATAAATAAAATTTACTAATATATATAATGAGATAACGAATTAATTATCTATCATACCAGTAAAGTCTGTCCTTGTATTTTTTTCCCTGTATTGCACATAATGTAAAATGATAAAATCTTTAATATAAATTAAAAAATCGATAAAAAAGGGATTTTTTTATATAATAAACTGCATTATTAATGTATTCATTTACCACAGGATTATACAGATTGAGGGATTTTATCAAATTTAGATGGAATTTCTATTCTAAGGAATTAACATGACACATCAAAACGCGTGTCTATTATAGGTTCTATGTACAGTAATCGAGTTGCTTGTATTAAAATATTTAAATGACAATCGAAAAGGTTGAAAACTCTCTTTATAAAATTTTTAGCACCTAAAATGGAGATTTAAAAAGGTTAAGTGATGTGGATGCTACATTTGAATAACCTTTGACGTCACTGAACTGTTTGGTCAAAAAAACGATCAACTATATTCAATGTTTCTCAACAATGGACAACATACATGAAAAAATTTTATTGCAGAAATGAATAGAGGGTACCAAATTATGCTACTCTGAACTTTTTCAGGTTTTTTTGAGACCCAGAACTATTTTTAAATAATTATTGAAAGTGCGGCCACGCCCCCTGGAGGCGTCAATAGGCGTCCAGTCTCTATCCTTTTTATTAAGAATTCAGGGGTGCCAACTGAAATCACAGGACTTTCAATAATTATTTAAAAATAGTTCCGGGTCTCAAAAAAATCTGAAAAAATTCAGAGTAGCGTAATTTGGTACCCTCTATTCATTTCTGCAATAATTTTTTTTTCATGTTTGTTGTCCATTGCGATGCTATACACGTGAAAACAAATAATCTATAAAAAAGAAATTAAATCATTTAAAAGTTTACTGAACAGACGAAACGAACGGAGTATTTTTTTTTTTTTAGATATCCATTTTGGTTAGGAAGTATCCTATTTAAATTTTTAATTCAATAATTAACATGCATGTATTTTTTTTTCTTTATATTTTATTTTGCTGCAACTATGCTTGTGGCACTATAGGTAAAGTACCCCTCAGACACTATAAACGTTACCCTTGCCTCATTGGCTGGGCACTTCAGCTACAAGAGAAAAAAGTTGCAGATTTCATTTTTTTTTAGGTAAAAAGGGCACTCATACCAAAAACCTTCAGGCCGAGTTACCACGCCTATATAAGCTGCTTGGGAACGCCGACAAACAGCAAGGGGTAACGTTCGATAGAGGAGACAACTGTGTCACCTGAACTCCAACAGGCAAGTGGACTGATGGTGCTCACTTCAACATTAGCATACTTAGTCCCAGTCTTAAAGGTATATACAGGCCTCAAATTGCAAATTAACACTAAATGGACAACATACATGAAAAAATTTTATTGCAGAAATGAATAGAGGGTATCAAATTATGCTACTCTGAATTTTTTCAGATTTTTTTGAGACCTGGAACTATTTTTAAATAATTATTGAAAGTCCTGTGATTTCAGTTGGCACCCCTGAATTCTTAATATAAAGGATAGAGACTGGACGCCTATTGACGCCTCCAGGAGGCGTGGCCGTACTTTCAATAATTATTTAAAAATAGTTTTGGGTTTCAAAAAAATCTGAAAAAATTCATAGTAGCATAATTTGGTGCCCTCTATTCATTTCTGTAATAAAACTTTTTCATGTATGTTGTCCATTGTAAGTGTTACTCGAGTTTATAATCACAACATTCGCATTATTTTTGACCGCGCGTGGTTCGAACGTGCGAAATTACTATACAAAGAAAATCCTTGCTGACGTCAGCCAGCCTCGATTACCATTGAGTTGTGAGTCTTGTGACGTACAAAAGGACTTTGTGACGTAGGCAAGGAGTTAATTTCTTACTTTGCACGCCTGCACCGGACGTGGAGGAAAATAATGCGAATGTTGATTTACTCTAACAATTACACTTGAAATTTGTAATTTGAGGTCTGTTTCCTTTTAATGAACATATAAATGTACAATCAGAGACTGCAGCTGGGTTCTTTGTCTACCTGCAGGATGTTTCCAGAGAGGCTGAAGTTTAGGCGGGACGTGTTTCCCCACCGCCGCCATACATCGCTGGTATAACACGCTCGACATCTTCTACTGTGGACTGACTGAAAATAGAAAAAAATGTTAACCCAGTTAACTGATAAGAAGTGCGGTTATCAGTTTTGTGACACTTAATAGCTTTTTCAAATGTTTAAAAGGTTTTATATAATGTATCGTAATACAAAATAGATGTTAAAGTAATTATAATCTCTTATTTTTTTTCATATATTTATACAATATAATATATATGTATATATTATGTATCTATTATGATTTGAAACATATATATAATTAATTTATTCACCTTTTTAAGCTAAAAGTGTAATTATGTTTGCTTTTACGCAGAAATTTTTTCCTCCGTGATAGATGGCACTAGCAGCGATGTATTTTTCGAATATACTACTGCCATCTCTTGGACAAAGGAAAATTTCTGAGGTGCCAACTGTGCATTAATGAATATTAATTAATAAAATATTAAATCCATTACATAAATCATAAATATAACAATATTGAAAATATATTAATATATCGCAGCTTGTGAAATATTTAATGAGTTAGAAACATTATTTGATGTCCAAAGTTCAATTAATTCAAAACAAATAAAGCAAAAACTGCGCGTATACGAAAGCTACAAATGCGCGCAATAGCTTAAAAGACACGGAAAGAAGAAAGTAATTAATATTGACTATACACAGGCACCTGTAATGATAAGCCATCTATAATTACCCACCTCAGTACTTCAGTAAGTATTATCTGCAGACAGATACTTCCAAATCAGCTGTTTGTCCTCAATCACTTTTGCTGGAGGGCCAAGGCCGCGGTCAACAAATTATACAATTCCCTCCTCAATGCCTATTGGCTGGTAACATCATTGCCACCAAGCGAGTTTTTTTACTACAGTCAAATTTACATTATATTCCCTCCGGAAGTAGCCGGAAGTGTAAAGTTTCTGGCTTTTTTATTCATATTTCAGCGTTAAAATTTCACACATAGTTCAGTACTTATACTTCAAATCACTCTGTTAAGTTTCAAAACTGAATTACAAACAGAAGAGCTGCAAACCTCACACTTCCGACTACTTCCGGAGGGAATTTCAAATTAATTAGACTAGTTTTTTTATGATAAAAAATATACACGAATCATTCTGTGATAACTTCAACCAACAAGCATAAAGCATGACAATTATATTTTCAATTTATAAGTTTTAATATATATATAAATTTGAAACATTTGCTAATTCTGTATTCGAGTGCAGATACACCTTTTTTTTATTATTAATTCATAACTTTTACAAATATTGTCTAGCAGAGATTAATATGAATAATCTCATTAGCTGGTGCAAAATTTTACAAGAATTAATTTTTCTTCAAGTAATAAATTCAAAATAATATTCATGAGATATTGAAATTTTATGTTTGATCAAAAGTAATTTATATACACAAAGAAAAATGACCATTCAATGTAGTGTGATTCGAGTGTTTATAACTAATATCTATATAATATAAAGTATAATGCAAAATTGATTCCTTACATAATCATATATATTAATAATTATATAATGATCTTTATGATTCGATGACATATGGGTGTACGTTGTGCATGTATCTTTATACCAAGGAAAATATTACATTCGTGATAATAGTTTAATTAAAATTTATTTGTTGTTAAGAAAGATGTTATGAAGATAAATTACTTATCAGTTATCACAGTGACACTAGACCTAATAATTATAGTGTCTCTGTGAAGATATTCTTTTATTCGAAGTTTTCGTGCTCATAGCATTGATGGTAATAGTTTTAACTATGTTCGCTAGATGGGAGGAGCATGCAATAGAACATAATTTTGGCAAAATTTAAATAATATGTTGGTTATAATTAGATACTCTCAGCTTCCAAGTTGTAAAAAATACTGCTGTTCCATCTGTTCTTTGTGTACCAAAATTCAGTTGAATTAATAAGATGGGGACTTACAATTAGATAAATTTAATGTATAGGATCATAAGTTTATCATCTATAACCTTAAAAGGAGAAGAGCGCTAGCCATGTGATAGAATATTGTGGAATTCATACACTCTGCATTTTTCCCATGATATTTATTATAATTCCTCTTTTTTTTTAACTAGACCCTGTTGTAGGTGATACTACAAGTGGCTGAATTTAACTTCCCGGCTCTTTGTGGAGCTAGCCGATCTAACATTTATTATCATTTTGCGATTCCCTTATAATTATTTTAATTAAACTGAAATTTATGCCTTATTTCAGTCATTGGGTCATTGGTATAGACATGCAAAGTCCTAAAGTCATAAAAAATAAAATATTTCTGAAGTGCAATGTTTCTAGACTTTCTATTCCCGTTTGAACCTGAAACTTTGCAGAGAGATTTATTTGATAAATTTCAATGCAAAAAGTTTTACAGTTTTTATGTTCATTTCGTTCTTCCATCTTTTGGTGGTAATCTTTCATTTGTTGAATTATAATTACACTGAAAAATTTCCACTTGCCGCTACTTCCGGGATATGCTTTTTAAACTTTTCCATTTATTTTGACTGCAGCTTTTCAAGGAAAATAGTAAAACATATAAAGGCGGATTCAGATGGCGACAACGGCGATGCGAAGCGATTTTGTCACACAAGCTGTGAAATCCTATGCGGAAGTGAATTCGCCATTGTGGCGGCGAATATCGCGTTAAATTACGATACTCTTTTTTTTAATCGACAAATATGGCCGCCAATGGATGTTAAAGCAAGTGCGCATTATTCACATCGTGTCGCAGGCTGGAAATCGCCATGTGAATCCGCCTTTAACCTGACACAAATTAAAGAACTTTTTTTTTTATCAATTATTTATTGCAAATCACATTATTACTTAATATATTTTTTTAACAATCAATAATTATCCATTCTATTGTTGTGTTCAATCAACTTGTTTGTGGTATTTAAACAATGTGTTTTGTGATTTTTTATATATATATTTTTTTTTGCTTACAAAGTTATTAATTAATACATACATCTATAACAGTAAATAAAATTATTTTAATAATAAAATTATGTGTATATAATTTCACAATTTTTTTTAACATTATTTTTTACTCCACAAATACATTTAATATAAACCAATATTTGGGAACATAACTTTTTTTAGGTTATTATACATGTTAACATTTTACGATTTTTTTTTTTTAACATAAGGATATTTTCTTTTTAATACATGACAAATAGTGCAACAATTAATAAATGTGCATTATATTGATCACATTTATCATAATTAAACTATAAATATTATTAAATTAATTAATCTGAATGTTTATCTATATAATTTATTTTATTTATTGATACAATTCTAAATTAAAAGTTTGTATAGATAAATTTCATTATTTTATAGCAAATTATTTTAATTAATTGCTTCTAAATTATTATATAGTTAACATAATTAAATTAATTTTTATCAATATCAGATTTGATTATAATAAGACAAATGAAATAAATTTTCAAAACTATCTGCTTTATTATTAAAATTATTCTGCCTAGGTCTACTTTATTTTGGACCCTTACAATTGGCTGGTAAAATTTTTTTTTAAATATTTTTGTGTCCTATTATTTTTAACACAGAGAGTGCTATTTTTATTTATTCTAAAAAAAAATGCACTATTTAAACATTTAAGCAGTGCATAATAAATAATTATTATTATTTTTTTTTATTTAAACATTATTTATTGATGTTATATCCTTAGTCAGGATTTGTTTATAAATCCTGTTTTAAAACAAAAATCAATTCAAAACATCACAGGTATCCATAGTGTATTTCTTTTTTTTTAATAATATGTACAAATTAATAAATATAATGGAGTATCGACCTCAATTTTTTTTTTTTTTTTTTGCAGAAATGGATAGAGGGTGCAAAGTTCTGCTACCCTGATTTTTTTTAGATTTTTTAGAGCCCGGGAACTATTTTTAAAAAATTATTGAAAGTTCTTTTTATGACGTCACGCGGTGGCAAGTCCTATATTTTTCTTAAGAAGCGGCGTCTCGTGACGTCACAAAAAGGATTTCCAATAATTTTTTAAAAATACTTCCCGAGCTCTAAAAAATCTGAAATAATCAGGGTAGCATATAACTTTTCACCCTCTATCCATTTCTGCAATAAAAAAAAATTGAGGTCGATACTCCATTATAATAAATTGTGTATTTAATAATTATTGAATATTTATAGAAAACGAAATAACAATCTAGACTTGTCTTGTTATAAATTATTTTTTTTTACACTATAATGCAGCCAGCTGCATATTTTTAATAGTATTTAGGTAGAAAAAAAATTCACCTGTAAGTGAAAATTAATTAACAATAATATTGCAAATTATTTTTTTTTTAATAATCCTGTGTAAAAACTAGATTAATTTGCTCAAAAATACTTCCTTAATTAACGATATAAATACATTTAATATTATTATATTCACTACACTTAGAAAAAATGTGTTTTTATTTATTAATAATTGCTCTATAATTCATTTTATCTAATGTATATATAACTATTTATTAAAATAATTATAGAAATTAATATAACATTCTGTACAATAGTTCGATGCTAGTGCCTCTTGACGAAAAAAAAAATCGAAATCATGAATTTACAACATCATACATTTACAATATTATTATGAAAGTAATTTTTATTAACGAGGCAACAAAAATTCAAATATTATAGAAAAGGTTTTGTTGATTTCAACTCAACATTATCAACACCTCTTGTGAATTAAATAACGTGAAACAATATTAAATAGTACTTACAATTAGCATAGTTTCTAAATTTGCAATTCGTACTCGGAATATGAAAATTTTAAGACATTTTGAACTTCATTAAAAAAAGAAGTTGAATATGGAAATTCATATAAACCTTTGTAATTTTGTCTACTCTTTATTTTGATTACAGGGAATACAGTCAAATTAATTTAAAATTCCCTCCGGAAGTAGCCGGAAATGTTAATTTTGTGGCTGCTTCTGTTTGTAATTCAGATTTGAAACTCTGCAGAGGACTTTGTATTAGAAGTAGTGACCAATGTGTGAAATTGTAACGCTGAAAAACAAATAAAAAGGCCAGAAACTTTACTTTTCTGGCTACTTCCGGAGGGAATATCAAATTGATTTGAACGTTGGTACCTTCACAATGTTAAAATTACAACATGTTTTTTTTCGATTAATTTCATGAACGTTAAAAAATAATTCAGGAATATTAAGACAATTATTTGCCTTTAGAAGTGCTTTTAGTTATAGAAATAAATTTAAAACCCTTTTTTAAGGCTAAAATGAAATTTTAAATAAATACTTGATTTAATCTTGGGGTTATTAAACTAATTCATATATACTAGTGGTTAATTATTTTGAAATTCAATGTTCTCAGTAGTGCTTTATGTTTATAGTAACTAAAATACAAAAAAAAAAAAACAATTAAAACAAAAAAACATTATGTAAGGTTAATATTGCAAAGAAGTACCACTCCCTTTATATTAAATTAATTAGCAGATATAATTGATGAAAATGAAGTATATTATACAAAGAACATGGTTTTTTAAGTTATTTTAGGATATAAACAAGATTTAATATATTTTTGTTTAATTAGGAAAATAGGGGAATGTAATAATCTATAATTAATATAATATAATCCAATTAATTGGAAATAACACTAATTATTTAACTATGTACATACAATCCGTAAACATTTTTTTAATTATTATATAATGAGCCTTATATAATAAAAAATACGCCACACAGATTTTAAATTTTTCTGTTTCATAAAAATTACGAAACGAAAACATTAAATTTCGTTACAAACATTGATTTTTTTTTTTTTTTTTTTTTTCACAAATAAGCGACAACGTTTACAAATAATGAAGCCAAAATAAATAATGATTAATAATTTAATTTAATTCATGCAATATTTTTATATATTTTTTTTTCTATAGTTGCTTCAACCATTTTTATCATAGAGATATGTGTAATATTATGGACCAATATAAATTTTTGTTAACAATGAATAGGATTTCAATTATTGAAATATCACAGTAGATAATAATTATTTCAGTTATTAAGGAATAATCTTTGGGAGTTTCAGAATATGTCAGTGACATTTGAAAATTTAGTTAATTTCAGAAAATAATATGAAGAAATTTGAGCAGGTACGTAAATTTTGAAAAGAATGATTATTTAGGCATATTATATTTTCACTCAAAAATTAAAGGTAAAAAAAAATATATTTTATTCCATTCTTTAAGATTATTCCCTAATTTCTGGATTTTTCAAAATTGTATGATGAACCAATCAAATTAGTAAGATTTAGAGGAAGGTATGAATTCTATATTTTACTGAATTAAATTTCAGATCGAAAAAGATTATAGGTTATTTATTAATAATAAGATTATTAAAGCTGTTTTTTAAGGACAATATTTTTAATGGTCCAAATATTTTGACCAAAAATTGTATATATTTTTTTCCATATTTTATATTATTAAAGCGTTTGCATTCCATTTGAATTTGTTTATAAAATTCAAAGTATATATTATACATTTTTTTTTAAACTATAGAATCACCCTGTATTTATGACAATTGGAAATATTAATAATTACATGCATGTCAGTTATAATATTTTTATATTTAGTAATTGTTTAATTTAGTTATTTATGAAAATATTTTGTTTTCCAGAATGTTACTTGGAACAAAGTTTTATAGTAATTGTTTCGGTATTTATAGGTTATACTATTTAAATTTGAGTATGTTTTATCAAATAGTAGTAATTTATGAATGATTTTTTTTATATATATATAAGAATTTTGGAAGTTTAAATAAAAATAGTTAAATTCTTTTAGAAATAGATGAAGAAAAATGATTGTCGACGGATTTTTTTAATTTTTTTACAGAGATGAAAGAAGCATAATAATTTAACAACATTTTTAAATATATATATTTTTTACCACAGTAGAAGTAAAAAAAAAAAAAATGCAGACACAATATTGAAGCTTGCATATTAATTTTGGACTCAACATTTTTTTTTTTAGGGATGGATAAACGTTGAACAATTATTATTCCACACACACACACACAACAAAAATGCACTTAAGTGCATTGAATATTGTTTCTATATGGGATATTATAATAATAATGGGCGAAGATAGTCGACACTGAAAGGAAAGTTCCAGACAAAATTGTTGTTACTCCCAATATGAGATACAAGGGGTCTAAATAAAAGGAGGGTCACACTTCCTGTAAAAACTTTAAGGGACAAACCCCTTGACGATTCTCTCCACTTCGAATCATCACCATTCCATCCAGCTCCTCTCCAACTTGGATCACGATCTGGGGAAAAAAGAAAAATACATGAATAGAGTATTGTCCTCAGTTTTTTTTTATTGCAGAAATGGATAGAGGGTGCAAAGTTATGCTATCCTGATTTTTTTCAGATTTTTTAGAGCCCGGGAACTATTTTTAAAAAATTATTGAAAGTCCTTTTCGTGACGTCACGAGACGCTGCTCCTTAAGAAAAAGATAGGACTTGCCGCCGCGTGACGTCACAAAAAGGACTTTCAATAATTTTTTAAAAATAGTTGCAGGTCTAAAAAAAATCTGAAAAAAATCAGGGTAGCATAACTTTGCACCCTCTATCCATTTCTGCAATAAAAAAAATTGAGGACAATACTCCATTATATAATTTTTCTATTGCCAAGCGTCATGATTATTTTTATTGGAGAACCTCAAGTTATGCATTGTTAATTTTTCTCAGATAGTTTAATATTGTATCAAAATCGAAGGTAAAGACGTTGTGCCTTTATAGTCATGCAACGTCGTGTGTTAAATATTTGCATGACTATGACGTCACAGCACCTTTCTCCTAGATTTGAAGGCTGTAAGAAATTAAAAAAAAAAAATCTGAAAAAATATTTACGTCATTACTCTAGGTCCTCTATGCAAATGTGTAAAAAAAAAATCATAAAATTTGCCCATTAGGTTCAGTACACCTAGGGTTATCATGAACTTTTCTCTTGCTCTCTATTTTGTGGGTGTTATTGTCATAGACCCTATGGAGGTGTGGGTCGAGTGACCTAGAATAATGTCGAGATGGCTAGACCTCCCAAAATTGCAAATATGTATATCTTTATATAATAATAATATAAATGTTTATTGAGCAAAAGAACATAATACACAGTGATACATTTTAATACATAATGCTGAATGGGTGACTCAAAAAGGGGATCCCACAAGTCACCCAAAAATAAGGTAAAATTTATCAGACATTTTACACACAATAAACTTATCTCTTACAATTAGAGCTGTATAACATGGAAGAAGTAAAGTTCATTCTGTCCAGATATGTGAATTAACTTGAACCTCTGAAAGACCTAACTTCTGACATTTGACACCCTAGCTGTCTTATATTAAATACACCCTAAAAATTTTTTTTTTCGCAATCACTATAACTAATACTGAACAAGGCTATATATTTGTAAATGAATATTTTTTTATTTCATGATATACACTAAAAACTCACATTAAAATTAAATATTAATTTTTCTGTAGAAAAAACTGTCATTATAGCAATTAATTATGTCGGTTTAACTTGAAATTATTAAATAATAATGAAATTTGAATCAGATATTTACAATATATATTTTTTAAAATTAATATCCTTATACAAGATATTATATTATACGTGAACTTGATATCGAACCAACAAACTAATATTGAGTTTTAATTTAAAAGGCTCACTAATAGTACATAAAAATTCTTTTAGGGTGGTCATGTTAAGATTTACTGCCAGTAATAATAATGAGCAAGTTACATGAAATTTTTATTATTGCATAAAGCGTGGATAGAGGTCCTGGAGTTATGTCCACATATTGTTCAGACTTGTGTTAAAACCCTCAACACCCTTAAAATCATGCTTCAAAACGCTGTGGTGTCAATAAATATTTATGCAATACTTTTCTCAATGCTTGAATGTTTGCATTACTATGACGTTACAGAATTTTGTAACAAGCAACATTTTAAGGGTGATGGAGGATTAAAAATAAAATGAAAAATAATAAATAACTCTTCCGTTTAAAAATATCTTTTAGATTGTCCCTAAAGGTTTCAAGCCAGCTAATGTTGTGGTGTTCCTACCGTCCTATCCAAACGTATGTAAAAAAATAGCATATAAAAGAATTTTTCTTAGAGGAAAATAAAGCCTTTGATTAATTATTAGAAGATACCTAAACGGAGGAGGGGGGTAGAATTTGGTTTTAATAGTTACTGAGAGAAAAATAAAATTTTACACTGTATATATATATGGTGGCCTATGTATACAATTTTCCCACCGGTGAACATTAGAAGCATTATTATATCCTACCTGGTCTCTAAGAAGCATGAGTCCATTATCTCCATCTGAAACTTGCAGGTTGTGTGTGACTTGCAGAGGACGTTCCCCAGGCTGCAGTTTGATGACATACTTGGAGGGGAAGTAGCCGATACGACCGAGACATTTTCCCCGCCACCAGTCCACGTCTGTCGTGTCAATCACCGTCACTTTGTAGCCCGCCCTGGAACATCGGGGTCAATATTAGAATATATATTTATCTTCAACTGAAACCTGTTAGGGTACTGGTCACAAGTGATGGAAGTTAACTTCCCGGCTCTTCGCAATAATTTTCATTTAAAATTACAAACATTGATACTTCAAATGGGCTAGCTAGTAAACTAGAAGCAGATTTATTAAATAATTACTCTGCTACTTTGATAGAAAAGGAGGCATAACTTACTTGAGATCCAGCTCATCTGGGTGTCTTGACTTGAAATTGTAAAGGACGACATAGAGATTGGTGGGCAGGAGTCGATGTGGCTTCTGCAACAAATACATAACAAATTTTAGCACATGCATCTAGAAGATACATCTTATTTTAACTTGAAACAAAGCATCGTCAAGTATTTTTGCCAATTTTTTTGAGTATTAGTTTTAATATAAATTTTACAATGCACATATATTTCATGCTTTATTAAGACAGGTTATTTTCATAATTTTTTTGATCGTAAAGTATGAGTTTAAGAATGCTGCACTATACAATAATAATTTTAAAAGTTAAGGGAGCATAATTTTGATATTATATTTAAGTAAATTGAAATCAATGCCTCCCCTATCCATCAGGGAAATCATTTTTAAGTTTTAAGGTGTTTTAATTATCACTATATAATTACAGATAAATATGGAAATATAAGTTTAACGTCAATTTTTTTTTTTTTTTTTTTTTTTTTTCAAAAAAATTCAAAAATTTATTCATCTTCTACGAATTAAAGCTAGTGTTTAATTTCCTAAATATCAGAGAATTATGTACGTAGAAACAATTCGAGTTTATAACTGTGAGAAAATATTACAAATGTCATCAGTCCCTTGTTTCTACCTCAGGTATTAGAGACTCACCGGCGATGTGCTGTCATCAGGTAATTCCACGGCACTTACATCTACCTGAAATAAGACTATCTACCTAAGGTGCTAGAGACTCACCGGTGATGGACACGGCGAGGTACTAGCTGAACTCAGTGATTTCTCATTGTCATCAGGTAACTCCACGGAACTCATGCGCATGTTACGAGCACTCAACAGTCGCCGATTGTGGACTGGACTCGAAGGAGCTGAAAATTTACAACAAAATTAGGAACGGAAGAAAATTGTCGTTCCCATAACTCTTTGATGTCGGTTAAATAATATCAGTAATTTGAGTAAAAATTCTTAATATATATTTTTAATTATATTATTCACATTAATATAATGTATTAACGAAAGTTACTGTGAGTTAACCAGATGTGATTATTACTTTATTTGATTTTACAAAATGCAATATAAACACAGGAATTGAATTTCATTAACTAAAAATTTAAAAAAACTAGGTATGAAGAAAAGTGTTTTAAAATAGCTATAAATTTCTATGACATAAAAAATCGAAATAGTGATAAAAATTTATTAAACTATCTTTATAATGTTTATTTAATAAATAAAATAATAAAGTTTATACTAGTTTATAGAATTAATTGTACAATTTTTTGAGAAGCAATAGTTCTAAAGCAAATACCTAATAAAATATGTAAATTACAAGATAATGCATTAATATATTTCTAATTCCTAACAACAAAGAATACTGCATACGAAAAAGCAGTTATACAAATCTAAATATTACCCAATCTAAATAAAACAAAGAAATAAAAAAAACCATGCCCTAAGCATTATTAATTAAAATAATTACGAACTATTATCTACTTGCAAATTAATATAGCGATACAGCGATAGGCGAGGAATTGTATAAAGGAATAATTTTAAAAAAATCTATATAAAGAATATAATATATCAATTTGCAGCGGGATTACTAGCTGAAGTTTTGTCGGTGCGAGGGTGAAATCGTTTGGTTCGTGTTTCTGCTCGCCCGTACTTGACCAGAATGATCCGTTTGCAAGTCGGTGCAGTCTCCTAGGCAAACTGTGAGGTAGAATTCCGTAATCTAGAAACATACACACTTCACCTCAGTACATAGTAACTTTTTTATGGTGAGAACAAAATTTTGTACCGTTTACTTTAATTATGGAATAAGTCTATCAGATGGAAGTACTGCAAATTTATTATGATCTTGAAATTCAATAAATCCTCATATTTACAACAAAGCATAAACAAATTTTAATTTTAAAAATTAATAAATAAATTGTAGTTAATTCTTTTTTTTTTTAATTTGTATAAATTTTACTACATTATTGACATATTAAGTGATTTAGAGGATCATGATAAGGTTCTGGCTGGATAATAATTTTATGAATGAAATATAATATGTATAAATTATATTTAAAAAAGTATATTGATTTTATATTCATATAATCGCATGGCATGAACTTCAATTAGATTTAACTACGCGTATATGCATGTATTTAAGTTCTTTTAAAACATTTGATAAAAATTATATAAGAAAAGTGAAATAAAATGCAAATGAATGCATTTTTTATTTAACTATTTCCTCATCTTCTACAGTGAGTGGAATAAAACTTAGTGCATCAAATTCAACTATACCTCTTTACGAAATAAACTAATACAAGAAAATAAACAATAAATTTTAATTGCATGATTCGTAATTCGATAAAGCATAGATGATAGTAGTACACCCTTTTCTCGGGAAGGAATTTTACCTTTACCCTGTCAATTTATTTATGAAAGTGTCTGTTTTGTTAAGAAACATATGTCGGAATATTTTGTTCAGTGCAATGACTCCCATCATAATACAAGAAATAAGAACATAATAATTACACCCGCACAGTGTAGATTGCAGATTTATAATAAGGGACCCTATTCTATGTCAATTAGACTTTATAATAAACTTCCACTGCATATAAAACTCATCCCACAGTATGTCGATTTTAAAAGTGCCGTAAAAGTATTATTGTTGAAAAATTGTTTTTATAATGTATCTAGTTATGTTACATTTAGTTTTTAAGTATGTGTTTGGACGTGTCTTACCATCTCATGCAGAGTGCCTTCATTATGATTGTGTCTGTATGTATTTGAAAATGACCAATAAAGAATTGAATTGAATAAGGATTTATTGATGTAAGTAGCGGAAAAGCACTTGAAGTGCAAAAATCCACTACTTTTCTATATAATGATATTTAATACTACAAATTGAGCGGTAAACGTTGATATATCGTCCCTCGTCCACAACAATGAGCCACCATGATCTTTAGTGTAATAATAAGCTATTTGTTCTATTATTAGGTGAGAAAAAGTTAAGTAGGTATGAAATAAAGCTCATTGTTGCGCTCACTTGAAATAGCAGATAGCTCATTATTGCGAAAAAAAGAAGATATATATTTTTCTTATGAGGTGGCGTTTTTTAATTAATATATTATTATAATAAATGTAAACGTAGTACGTCATGAATGATAATTATTGATACTTCAGTCTTACCAAACATGGACACGGTATTTTTAATTCTAAAGTTATATATCATATTTATTATTCTATAATAAACAGGAATTGTTTAATTTTTGTAGCAAAGTTATGACCTATTTATTTTCACTTGAAATTGAAAAAAAACTTCCTAACAAATAATTTAAATTTTAAATATAGAATCCTAAATAAATAATATTTATTACGAAATAAACTCAAACTACATTAATTATTTTGTTTAATTTAATTTACTGTATTATTATTTTGTTTAATTAAATCACCAGTCAAAAAGTAATGGTATTTTGTTCACCTTTAAAATTTTTTAACAATTTTAACATTATCCTGACTTTTAATTATTTTTTTTTTCTTTTTCAAAATCAATATTTGGCTACTGTAGCGTTTAAACCAACGCACATGAAAAAGGAAAAGTCAGATAAACATGTCACTGTTAAATTAATTCCTTCTTCTAGCATTATACAATTTATTTTTATGAAATAAAATATAAATTCACTATTTTCAAATTACCACGAAAAAGAATGAAGCACTTGATTTGAAATATTCTTGGTACTTCGTCGTTACATTAAACATTATTTCCCACAAAACCAACACTAAAATATATTATTTTACCCCACCTTATTTATTAAGACTACATAGTCAAAATATCATTTGTAGCCAGAACGGTATAAAATGGTTGCGTAGAATACTTTCAAATTATACATAAGTACTGCAAGTATTGATCTTGACGGGACATTGATAACATTAACACACAAACATGCTAATATTTGGTAGATTTTACCTGAAAATTCCATTCAAGAAATATAAGAGCTTATAAAATATGAATAAAACAAAAACGGTTCAGGATTTAAATTATTGCATTAATTTTAGCTTTATGGTGCATTAATGCATAAAATATACCTGATTTCCGGTAAAAAGTGACTAAAAACATTATAATATGACATTTAATATTTATTTGGCATCAGAATCTCCGATATAAATTCAGGGTCGAAATGATGCCCCTGCCAGTACTGCAACCAGCGCAGTTCTGGTGCAGAACAAGTTGCCTAACTTTCAGGGGCGTACGCGACAAAATCTGAGTTAATATTTTTAAGAATCGATTTGTATCTTTCATTTTTTTTATTTATATATTATTCTTATAATTCATTTTTATCTTTTTTGTGCACATTTTTTAATATTAAGTAGATTGAAACATTTATTGAGGATTTTATTAATATATCCTCCGCACCCTACCCATATTATGAAAAAGTGTAATATATAATAAATAAAAATATAAAAATCCTTAAATTGAAAATTAAACCATAATGTGTACGGACTTTTACATACACTTCAAACGTTATCCCTCCTCTATTTGTAAGCGTTGTCATGTATTAAACTTTAGATATTTTGGGATACTGGTTACTCTTCTTATTTCTCCCAAAATTGCATTATCTTTAAGTTCCGCCTAAAGGCGGATTCAGATGGCGATGCGACGCGATTTTGTCACACAAGCTGTGAAATCCTATGCGGCGGCGAATTCGCCTGTAATCGCGTTAATTACGATGCTCATTTTCTTTTAATCGCCCAATATGGCCGCCAATGGATGTTACAGCAAGTGCGCATTATTCGCTCGCGTCGCGTCGCATGGTAAAAATCGCCATGTGAATCCACCTTTTAAGAGCTTTTGATCTAAAGAAAAAGCCACGGTAATAAATTTTTGCACCGGGTTAAAAGATAAGATAAACCAAGACTACTACATATATGTACTATATATGTATATATTATACTACATATATGTAGTAGTCTTGAGTGAAACCAAACTTTACCACGGCGGTAAAAAGTCACTAAAAGCCGCAAACCAATTACATTGGTACCACTTGGGTGCAGCTTTATGGGCATTTCCATGGCGCGATGTCGAGCGGAGCTTGATGGGGGCGAGAAAAGCGCATTTTTTTTTAATCTTGTATGGCTGCCATATTGGCGATAAAATTGCTCCCTGCAAAGTGAGGAAATCCCAAACCTCTGATTGCCTATGGCACGCAATTTTCTTGCTTTCCCCGCTCCATGGAAATGCAGCTTTAAAGGTGAACTGAAGGGATTGCTTTTTTTTTCCATTAGGGAACCTTATATTACCTATCCCATCCATCTGCACTAATTTTTTCATGGCTGATACTTATTGTGCTGCTGTAGGACAATTAGTGAAAAAGTGAAGTTGTGACGTATCAGCGACGGTTGGTTGACTTAAAACTCGCGCGGTGAAAAAACACACGAGCGACCGCGGAAACTGCCGAGAGAGTGGCGATCGCGAGCCGATCGCCGCTCCCTCGGCAGTTTCCGCGGTCGCTCGCGGTCGCTCGTGTGTTTTTTCACGGCGGCGAGTTTTAAGTCAACCAACCGTCGCTGATACGTCACAACTTCACTTTTTCACTAATTGTCCTACAGCAGCACAATAAGTATCTGCCATGAAAAAATTAGTGCAGATGGATGGGATAGGTAATATAAGGTTCCCTAAAGGGAAAAAAAAGCAATCCTTTCAGTTCACCTTTAAGGTGGATTTACATGAGTTATATATAGCCTGCGATGCAACGCGAATAATGCGCACTTGCTGCAACCTCCATTGGCAGCCATATTTGGTGATTCAAAAAATAGAGCATCGTAATTAACGCGATCCGAACGAATTTGTTCACAGCTTACAGTTTACAGCTTGTACGTCAAATCGCGTCGCATCGCTGTTCCCGATCCACCTTTAATCTGTAACTTTAGCAATTTGTTCTGTCCCGAAGTAATGTTTTCAATGGCACACAATACTCACATTGTATGTGGGAGGATGACGACTGACTGCTTGGTCCTCCTTGACCGTCTGTGGCGGCGTGGCGGCGTCTCTGGACGTGTTCGGTGCTTTCTGGAGAGTCCAGTGAGAGGCTCTTCATGCGTAAATTCAACTTGTGTCTGCGAGGACTGTGAGGCGCTGCACCGTCACAAAATGGTTAGTAAAATCACCTGCATTGGTGTAGTTGTGGTGGCAATGATATTCAATATTATATAACATATTATATATGTTTGTTTTTTTAATGTGAAATGTTGACTTAGAATCATTTTCATACTTAAACTTGGAAATCAAAATAATTACATTTGTTTTAATGTATGAAAATGATGTTACATTATTTATTAATATAAATATCCCAGTCTTTTTTTTATATATAAAAATGCATTCTAGTTTAATAATTGAAATCAAATCGATTAACTGTACTATGTACAGTCGTCGCCTTGGAAAATTTCATTTTTTCAGCCATTTTAATTAATCAGATGTTTCTTCCAGAACATGGTGACCAAGAAGTCTTAAAGGGAAATTTGCCGAGGGGACGACTATAAAAATAAGTGGATAATTAAAATTTTAATTTATATTTCATAACTACACTGAGAAGTGAGAAGGCTTTAATTATATTTAATTTTCATAAACACTCAGTCATTATTAATAGCTAATTAAACTTCTCATAATAATTATAATCCAGTCAATAATTCACATATTATTAATAAATAATTGAATATCAATTGTAAATTTATTATAGTTTATGTGCATATCAACAAGTTAAAGCATACACCACACAAATCCCATAAATGCAGCAAAATGTTCAAAAGCACATCACGGAATTAATAATATGCAAATAAACTTCTAATATTGATATCACTAAAAGATAAAAAAAAAACTGATATTTTTTACAATGATTATTTACATGATTGAAATGAATATTAGCAATGTTAGCTGCAATACAAATTATATACAAAATTAGTTTATATACAATGATTGATGAATTTACAATATTATTAAAGAACAACAAACTTTGTATTAAACAAATAGCTTTAAATTTGATACAGCATTTGATGATTCAATAGCAAAGTAAAATACAAAGATGGTTTGACTGTAATATTTTAGAAACACATAATATTTATTTTGATTATTGTTAAAGCACTTTATATTAAAGCATTTTTATTTATATGTATTTAAAATATTAAAAAACGAAACTTTTATAATTCAAGTCTTTATTATGTGTAAAGAAGCAACTGATATGAAATTGAATTCATAAAATAAATATTATATTCAATAGCTATATGTTATCATGCATTGCCAAACAAATTTTGAGTTTAGAATATAACTAATACTGATAAATTTTCAATCAAATTTTTTTATAGACCTTAAAAAGTAAAAAAAAAAAAAAAAAAATCTTATTCCAAAATAAATTCAATTTACACATGTTACAAGTTTTTTGGAAAATTTATAGAAATCTGAAAAACTTGCCAATTTAATTTATTTTCTCAAAAGAATTTTCAAATATGAAGTCTATATTATTTTGAAATTGTAACATGATATAAATATTTTGTTAAAAGTTTCGTTTTTCTTTGAGCGCACACAAAAAGCACCAGCACACTTTGAGAACACATTGTGACAAAGAACGATGCACATATGGCAACCACTGCAGCAGTGCTGGATCACTTGGGAACATCAGGGGGTGGATAAAAACAACTAGAGGGGGCAGCAGCCAGCAGCGCTTGAGGGTACATCCAAGACGAGAGATCAAGACAAAATTTAGCTAGGAGGTAAACTTTTGATTATTCATATTAACTTTTCTTCATTTTGTAGCACTAGTGTAATTTATAAAAAATGATAAGCTTATAGTTAAAAATATAAGGTTACCTCCCGAAGAAGCCGAAAGTGACAAGATTTTAGATGAACTATGGACATGAAAAAAATATTGCATATACAGTATAACAAATCTTAGATTACGCCCGACACTATGGCGCTAGTTTTCCCAGACTGTCGCCGTCTATGTCTGGCTGGGTTACGCAACAAAGATGGCCGCCGCGCGCAGACTTTAAATTAGATTTGTGATACTGTAGTTAGAAATCAAGTTTCAGGTTCAAAACTGAACTGGATCGTCCAGAAACCTTGCACTTCCGGCTACTTCCGGTAAAAGCCTTATATTTGTTGAACTATAGTAACAAAATTACCACCGGAAGTACAAGGTTTTTGGACTTACTAGTACATTTTTTCAACTGAAACGTTGCAGAGATTTATTCATATCAGGGATGGTAACCTATCTGCAAAATCTTGATAGTTTTCCTATCATAGTTCAGCTGAAATCTTTCCACATCCGGTTTTTTCCTGTGAAAATTCATTTGCTGAATATAAATAGGATGTTTCCTTAAATTTATGTAACTAAAATCTTCACAGAATTCTTCTTAAATATTAACTTCGTACTAATTCAATACTCTCGATTAATCGTGATAATTCTTAAGATAATCTGCAATAAAATTATATAAATTATTAAATTTTATTTGTTTAAATTTAAAGTAAAAATTTGTTTTTTAAAATAAATAATAAACTAGAGTTATTTTAAAAAAATAAATTTTAAAATTAAAGCAATTTAAAAAATAAAATATTAAAAAAGTATTCAAAAAATAATATAGTAAGTAAATTAATTTATATTTAAATTAATTTTTAAAATAACTAAAACTATACGAAATAAAAAATAAATTTTGTTCTAAATTTAGCCTTAGATCTCTACAATCTGTTCTCTAACTAAAATAATTAATTATTTTGTGCACATTAATAATAATAAAAAATTTGCTGCAATTCAATTATTAGTGCTGAGGGATCTAAATATAATAATTATTCTATTATGTTTTCAATCTGTATTGTAATGTATTATGAGAGGTATGTGCAATGTACATGCCTATAGGCTTTTGTGTATAATTTAAATTTTTTTTAACAGGCTTATTGATAGAAAATTTCGATGACATGCCTGTTTTTAATACAAAAAATTTATTAGGACCTGAAATATCACTTAGAAAAAGAGAAGACGAAAGATATTTTTTGTATGCTTGAAATAAAGTTAAGTACATGCAAGAGTAGAGTAATAATATGAAATATAATTACAAGGCCTTCTAATGAATCTATATATGATAGCTATGTATACACTCTAATTCTACGACGAATAAATTATTATGGCAGTATTGAGTTAATAATAAATTGATATTTGCAAATTTAACATTATAAATAAAGAGCACAAAAATTTATTGGAAAAAGCTATTATGGGTGAAATAATAATGAATGGAAGAGCTTATATTGAAAATATACAGATTGTTATTAATTTAAAAAGCTATTTTTGCGCTCTGTATTTATAAATGCAAACAAACCAAAATCTATAATAGGATGCTAGATGTAAGTAGAGCAACTTAAAGTCAATTTAATAAAAAAATCTGCCAAAATAATTAAAAAAAAAACTACACGCATCAAACAAACGTATACAAAGGGGGGTGTATTTCTAAATATCTAAATGTGATATTTGGGATATATATATATTTTTTAAATCGTGAATAATATTTAATTATTATTATTAAAGATTACCCGTTGTAGGTATTCTCATTCCCCCCGGGCTAACCAACGTAACCACATCTTGTTGCTGGTGATGGTAATGATGTTGGTATTGTTGTTGATTGTTGTAGCAGTTATATTGTTGTTGGGAAGGAGTTGGGTGATACATTGTTACGTTACACGAGGCTGCGGAAGGTAATCCACCAGCTATAACGTTAGTACCAAAAAAAAAAAAAAAAAAAACAAGAAAAATATATATATAATAATTGTTAAGAAAATATATTATTTATTTATTTTTTTCTAAATGGTGCGCAAAATAGGAGAATAAATTAAAAGGAAACAGAAAAAAAAAAGAAAGTATTAATTTAGGTAGTACTAAGTTGAAAAGGCATATATATTTTGCATTGTATCTGTTTTAATAAAATTAATTATAATAAATTCCAAAAGTTTTGTATCTGTCTCAACATAGTGGTTTGACTTTACTAGACTTGTTTTAATTTGTAAAATTTTAGAAATAACTAATACTTTCTTTTAATTAAAATAAAAAAAATTAACTATAAAATAATGTCTATTTCTATTGGAAATAAAATGACATTTTGCAAATGTGAAAATATTAAACAAAAGTACTGTACACTATAATTAAATATATAATATATATATATATATATATTTATATATATATATATATTTATATATATATATATATGTATATATATATATATAAAACTGCTAATTGCTCTTCTGTGAAGAAAATTATGGCCATCAGTGATAAAATGCGTTGTCAATTTACTGTGCAAATTAACTTATAAATACTTGTATCTTTTAAAAGTTATAATAAAGTTAAAGTGATTACAGAAATTTATCAATAGATGGCAATAGCATCGATTGCTGAATTACACCGATTACACGATACAATTTTTCCTTACAAAAAAAATTTTCATTTCCACTGAAACAAATGGCGTTGAAGTTTCCTTATTTAAGAAAGAATCAAAATATTGAATCGTGTAATACCAGCTTCAGTGTATTGAAACTATTATCATTTATTTATTGAGTACTATTAATTCAAAATATTGATGTGAAATATGACTAATTATTGTGCAAACAACTACAATAAATTTAGTTTAAAACCATAAATAAATTTTTCTTTCTAAATGTTAAAAATTATTCACCTATGTCACACACCATATTCTAAAATACTACTTTATAATTAAACATCACACAAAAACAAAAAGCTTTTAGTCTAAAGCCCAAAAAAAGCAAGCGAGGGGGTTTTATTATAAGGTGGAAATGAAAGAAACCAAATCCTAAAAATAAAAATTAAAAACCTCACCCACAAAAGTGTCAATATTTTAAAAGAACTCGTTTTTTCAACTCCCTATCCATGCTGAAAAAACTAATAATCATTTTAAATTTTTTTTTAAATAAAATTGAATTGTTTGTTATCTTCATGCTATAAATAATACATGCCTAAAAATATATCCTATTTACCTTTTTCTTATATATAAATATACGAAATAGAAGTATAAAAAAATTCTTGATCACTTAAAAATTATAATAATAATAGTAATAATAAAAAAGGGTGAAAATAAAAACTTTTACGAAAAGGAGGGATTTTTTTTAATAACGAAGATTTTTATGGATATTATAGAGAGAGAGGTAGACCTAATTACCCTCCTCCCCAATTGAACCATTTTCAGAGATGGATGGTGATAATACAAGCGGTTGTCCGAAGGGACGAGTGCCAGTACCGGGTTCTATTGTTCTTGGAGTTGTACGTAAACCTGGAAGACCCGTAAAATCCCGAATATCAGATTTCAAGTATTATAATTATTGTTATTTTTTTTTTTAGTAAAAAAATAAAGGGTAAAAAAATGGTATAAAGTATGTGTTATATTCTAAATTATGTTAGTTTTTAAAAATTCTATATTAAAATTTAGCTAATATTTATAAAAATACTAAATTTATTAAGATTGTCAGTCATGTGAAGTGAGAAAAAAAAAGTGATGTAATGATTCTAATTGTGGTGATAATTCTATCTGATTATACTAACATTCTCTAAGAAATTCAGAATAGTGTGTCGGGACTTTGAGACTCTAGTATACGAAATAGTCAAATGAGGGATTATAAAAAGTAAATCTATAATTTCAACAATCTAAATGTAGGCAAGGTGATCTAGTTTTCTCTGAATGAATATGAAAATGTCCTTATTTTATAGTGTTGATTAAAAACTAAATTATCCGGCATTATCTAAAATACAATGAAAATTTGTAAGATAATACAATATTAATGTCATTCAATTTATTCCTACGGATTATGTGCAACGCTATAGATATAACAAATGATAAAAAATTAAAATTAACTGCAAAAATAATAGTATTATATTGAATGTGTATATATATTTTGTTAATCGTTTATAAAAAATAGTAAAATAAAAAATTAAAATTTATTTACACAAACTTATTTTTGTCTTTTCATTTTGGCCATTGGGAGCGCAGCTTAAATTAATTAATACGAGCAATGTTATTTATGTATTTACATACCAAATGTTAATTCCTATGATAATTTAGAGGGAGGTTAAAGCAATCTACAACTGTGTATGTAATAATATATACACGCCTAGCCTAGGGTCCTATTATAGGCTTACACTGTATAATTATATTACATAATAATCTATTAAAGGTCACGGGTCAGCCAATATTGCACACAGTAACGCTGCAACAACATTTCGGTATAACACTCAGGCGACATGTACGTACAGTCGGGAACATTTAACATGAGGTTACATTAAAATTAGATTGTCTCATGGGTTATACATTTAATTTAATTGAGCCACTAGGGGAGTTCCAACATTTACAAAATTATAACAGTTATTATATGTCATTGGATCAGAATATAATTTTATAAATTTAAGTAAGTGTTAAATAATATTGTTTATCTGGAATAAAAAATTAAAAATCATTTTTAAATTTTATTATTTAAATAAATTATTAAAAATAAAAAACATTTGCTTAATTAAATGTATATTAAATTAAATTTTAAAAATATGTTATTTTTTCTTTGTTAAATAATTTATATTATTTTTTTAATATAATTTACTTTCAATAAATTACAGTAAGCTCAATTAAATGTAAAGGTAATTATAGTCACTATTAAAATGATATTCTTTCATTTTATAGTTTTAACATATAAAATGCAAACAAAAATACACCTATAAGTCGTGTAGAATAAACGCTGAACCACACAAATAGACGAGCGTGCAATTAAGAGATAAAGGTAAGACAAGGTAAATTGCATTCGTCTGGACGTGCAATTCACCTTTTAGAGTTAATAGAACAAAAAAGCTTGGGTTCAAGCAGAGAAGTAAAGAAAGATTCAAACAAGAGGTCGAGGTACAGCGGGAAGAGAAGAAGAATTCTGTTTGGATATCATAAAAAATGTTTGATTATGTACCAAGTTATTATTGGTTTTGTTTTAAATTAAACTTTTGTCAGGTATTTATTTCTAAATCTATATATAAGGCCACGATACATTTTTTACTTACAATTTTTCCATACAAGAAAATTTCAGCCCCATACAAACAAATGGAGTAGAATTTTGTAATGAAAAATTGTATGCAATATAAATTGTATCTTGTAGAAAATAGCTTTATTTCAAGATTTTATCTGACAATATTTGGGCTAAATTTGACAACTAAAAATAAAGGCTTTGATAATTACAATAAAAGTATAAAAATATCCAAACAAAATTACAATTAAATATCTGTTTTTTTTTTTAAAGGTAAATACAAAAAACAACAAGATAAGAAACAAAAAAATAGAAAGGGTAAAAGATATATATACAATATTGTATTTTTTTTTTTTAAAGGGATATAAAATATAGAGATATAGTGAATCCTACTCTCAGGTAGCGAGATGGATCGAGAGTGAGAATGTCCAGCTTGTGCTTGAGCTGCCGCATGTGCCGAGGGACGACTGTGGAAGACCGATAGACTCTTCATGCCAGCAAAAAGACGTCGTCTCTGCCTTGTAGATTCTGCAGGAGCTGACATCGATATGGTATCTCCAATCATCGATTCCGCTGTTACAAATAATGTGCCACAAAACAGAAAAAATAAACAAAAAAATATAAAGAAAAGTGAGATAGAAAAACAAGTGTTTTATATATAAGGAGGGAAAATATAGTATATATTAAAAAAGTAGGAGATTTGTTGTGAGAATTTAAAAAAATGGTTTTACATATTGTAAATATTATTGTATTGCTTGGTGCTTTTTTTTTTTTGTAAAACCATCTTTAAATATTAAAGAATCTGTTAATTGTTTTAAGAATATCTTATTACAAATTCCTTAATATATTTAACATATTAATATACATGGTATCAAATTGAATTTGACCTATATCAAAATACAGTATATTATATAAAAATTGGGGGACATTCACAAAGCACTTTAACCCCAACTTTAGCCCCAAGTTTTATCCCTGGTACTAAACATGGTGCTAAACTAGGAAATAGACATGGTTAGCCCCTGGTTTAGCACCATGTTTAGCACCAGGGATAAAACTTGGGGCTAAATTTGGGGTTAAAGTGATTTGTGAGTGCCCCCCATTGTATTTAAATATTATGAGTTAACATTGAATTTAGTTACTAACAAATAAAATTAAATAACGGGATATTTCAGTTACTTGGAAATGCCATCCAGATGACTTTATTAGCCATTGTCATTATGTTATAGATGACCATTGAAATTTTATTACACAATTTTATGAGCTTTTTTAATTGATTTAATTTCATCTTGATACCATGATATTATAGTACATATATGTATATTTGACAAGGTATATAAATAATAAATTTGACTCTTACATACGTTTAAATATGACGTGGATACGATACAAAAATTATTTGTTCGTAATTCGTACATCAGTACCCAGAAAATCTACAAATCGATGTTTACAAAAAAACTATATATTATTCTTAAGAAGCATCGACAACAAACTGATGACATAAATATTGTAATTGGATAATATATAACTTGTCAAATATTACATCATAAACTAAAAAAAAGAAAATCATTCCACATAAATATATATATATATTTAATTCTTAATTTTAATTAAGTTTTTTTATGAATTTAAATAAATTATTTTAATTAATAATGCCATTTAAACATATTGTTTAATTGGCATATTTTTATAGCAATGGACAACTTATATCAAAATTTTTCATTGCAGAAATGAATAGAGGGCACCAAATTATGCTACTTTGAATTTTTTCAGATTTTGTTTAGACCCGGAACTATTTTTAAATAATTATTGAAAGTTCTGTAAGTTAAGTTGGCACCTTTGAATCTTTAATAAAAAGGATAGGACCGAGACGCCTATTGACGCCTCCAGGGGGCGTGGCCGCACTTTCAATAATTATTTAAAAATAGTTCTGGTTTTCAAAAAAATCTGAAAAAATTCAGAGTAGCATAATTTGGTACCCTCTATTCATTTCTTAAATAAAAAGCTTTCATACAGGTTGTCCATTGAAATAATATAACAACTAATTTTAAGTCACATAATCACTATTCAAAAATTCTACATAATTTATACATTCTTAATTTAAAGGGTTAAGGTGGAAGGATTTTATTAGTTAAAAAATTAAGATATTAAATTTGCATTTTTCTTTTTTAGATAAAAACAATATAAAAAGGAATGCTTGCTAAAATGCTAAAAATTTGATAATAAGATCACACATAGTGAAATTTTAGTGAATGGTGTTTTTTTCAAAGTATTTTCATTATTTTTTAACACCGTACTAATCTAATTACCACATACACATGCAAACAACACAATAAATTAAATAAAAATAGTAAAGCTAAAAGAAAATAGAAAGATATAGTTCTAGAAAACAAAAGTAGTGTATATAAGTAATGTAGTGTACATATCATGTTTGTGTTATTTTCTTCAAATGTTGACTGCACATATCTCTCATTTAATAATAAAAAATAAATAAATAAAAGACGCAATTTAAGAAAAAAAAATCACACTTCTCTAAACCTGTTTTTTTTAAAAAAAATGGTCTCACAGTTAACAATTGGGGTACAAAAACACATACATTGTACACGGACAAAATTGAACAAGTACAAAAAACAAATTGAACATTTTGGGATGTTTCCAGTGTTAGTAGGGTTATTTTGATTTTGGTACTAATTATTATGGAGTTTCAGTATGATACCTCAATTACAAATTGAACTTCTGTTTTTTGTTATGTTACTTCGATATTTTTCATATCTAATACGAAAACCCATAATAAAATTAAAAAAAAAAATCTGGGAAAAGGATAGTACAATTTTAAAAATGTTGAAAAAATAGGTCAATGTATTCTTTTTATAATTAGTTCTCGTTTTATCTTTCTTTATATTTTAAGTTCCTATTAAAGCATGTATACTCACGAAAATTCGGCACAAAAAACAAGAATTTCAGCGTACTTAGCAACGCAAACCTAATGGGGGTAGTTTTCATCTACAATTAAAATTTATTTCACCATTTATATTATTAAATTTTTATTTTATGAGAACCAAAAGAAGTTTTGGTGGTATTTGATTTATTTCGATGCACGTTTTAATGCATTTACTTTTATTTAAATATTATTTTGTAATAAACATTAAAACATATTATATTTTATTTGCAACGTTAAAGAAAATTAATTATTGATATAAAAATAATAATTAAAAAGAAAAATATAATAAAAAATTTTAAAATTTAAATTTAAATAATTAATAAAAAATTACTTTGCATAATTTCATCATTAAATCATTGCATTAAATGTATACGCATATCAACACGAGTAAAAAACAAGCTTTTTATCACCAAGCTTCGATCGTGAGGTGCCCTAACGATGAACTACAGAGCAACAGTTCACGGGTTCGAGGCCCAGCGAATACCTTTCTTTTTCCTTCTTCCAAATGTTAATACATAGTGTGCAATAATCAGATGACGAAATAACACGAAACAATCTCCTAATAATTTCATTCCATCTAGTCAAAAGTAGAAATACAAAAAAATCTCCGTTTTAAAAACTTATTTTTACCGAAATTAAACGTGAGTATACATTACCACTATCTTATAATACTTATATAAAAAAAAAGGATAAAATTTTAAGGATGGAATTTTAATGTACCTGAGGACGAGGACGCAGGGTTGACTCCAACAGTAAGGGCTACTGAAGGGTGTGGACCAGGGCCAGGATTTCCTCGAAGGTATGGGGGTCTTCTATGTAGAGAAGCTGCACTAGATGAACCGGAACTAGCAGCTGAACCGGCACCGGAACCCCCAGCCATGATAATTCCTCCTCCTCCTTCCTTATCAGGAGTTGGCGTTGCACCTCTACGTCCTCCACTTATCTCTCCAGCTTGCTTCAATACTTGATAAATCATATCTACTTCTTGAGGTTCTGGTGGAGGATTTTTTTTTAATAAAATAATAATAAAGGTACGTATCGGTATGGTCGAAAAGAGAAAGTTGTTGATATTAAGGATAAAATAAGGATAATACGTACAAAAACATACAAAGGTATTGGTATAAAAAGAGGATTTTTGTTGTTTTTTGTAAGGACAAAAAAAAAGTAACAGAAAAAAGACACACAAGGGAACAGATTAGTTATTGTTATTTTTTTATGTATATAAAATTATATCATATAAATAAAGCAGTTTTTGTTATATAAAAATATAATATAAAATAGCTGTTTTTTTGCTGCTAAAAGCTCCCAATTTGATATTTTTGTTATTAAAATAGATTTTTATGTAATGTGATTTTGTAATGAATTTATCACTCCATTCGCTTTGCACGCTAAAAGTTAAATAAATCTATAAGCTGTTGTTTTTTGTTATCCAGAACCATGGTTGATAAATTAAACGAAGATTATATTATGTATGAATGATTTTGATATTATAAGCGTAATCATGTATTAAACTTTCATTAAATTTTAAAACAATTTTATCAATTTTAAAAACAGTTTATAGTTTAAAAGTTTAAAAACAATATAAATTAAATTATACTTCTATTATTTTCCTTAACATGTAACTTACATAAAAAAGTATATATATTATATTATACAGCAACATTTTCCACAAATAATATAGCATTTGAAATACGAGAGTTTCTTATAAATAAATAGTTGCAACATAGCATTGAACCATGTAATTAATCAACATTTTTTTGTATAATTAACAAGTAATTTTCACCAGATATTTAATACTTTAATTTTAAACTGGTAAACCGTAATATAATATTAATTGTTTATGGTTAAAAGGTATGTTCGTAGATTTAGAGCCCTATATATAAAGAGCCAGTGAATCAATCTGGAATAAAAGCCATTGCAGGTGTAACAGTTTCTTCTCTCGTTTCACTAGTAAAAACGGTCCTTGATCTGTTTTGATCGGGGGATTTTAATTGGGAGTTTTTTAGCATTCGATTTCTCAATAAAATTTAACGTAAGGTCGATGAACTGCATAAAGTACGTGCAGGGTTTCACGAAGATATAATTATGTATATTGTATTATGATCCCCATGGTTCTGGATAATTAATGCTCTATCTATCACCCCACTCTGCGACTAGTGTTAGTTATATAATATATTTTTTTCAACTAGAATGCAGCACACAAGCGCGTGCTATACCCGGGTTGTTTTGTTGTTTTTTTGATCTTCGTTTTGACTTGACGGACCCCCCGGGGTCGGGGGTAGAACTAGATGGAGAACCTGGAATTGGCTTCAGTCTTTCTTTCATTCCTGTGTACCAAGTTAACCCCAAATATAAAGTTTGGGGTTTGAAGGACACAAGTTGTTATGTTATATTCAAACTAGATATCAGTATTACAAAGATTTTTATAATAATTCACAATTAAAATTACGGAATTCAATTTCCGGTTGTAAAATGAACCAGAAGTTAGCTGATGATAGGAATTAATGACATTTAGGTGCTTTTAAGAGTTATTTGAAAGTATGTTCATTTTAATTTTAAAGCTAATTGAAATATTAATTTTATTAAATCTGTTCGTAAATACACATTCCAATGAAGAATAAGTTACATTTTTCTAATGCTGTACGTCTAGGTACGTGTATCTTGAATTTGGGAAACCCCCATGCAGACAGTATTGAATACAACTTTGTAATTCTTGACATCCTGGTGCGAATATGTCACAATAAAAAGGGCACATGTCAATTGGCATAATGTTTTGTGGTCATATTCCATACCAATCAATTTGTGCCTTTTTCTATTTTTAGTAAATTATGAGTGTTAAAAATTTGATAACTAATGGAATGGTTTACTAACATTGATAAAACGACATGTCTAATCTAAAGAAAGCAAAAAGCTACAGTGTCCTAAATTGTTTATATTGTTGCTAATTTGTATATATGTATATGTTTATAAGACATTCTTTACTATGTTGGGTCATCTTTCAATATAATAAATAAATTTATAATCTAATTATAAAAATAAAATTTGAATGCATAATTGTCATACTTCAAATTTTATGGATCATTTATTATTTCCTTTTAATATTTAAATATTGGTGAATTCTGCTTCTATGTAATATAAAACATAACACTTTTAATAGTTTTAATCGTTAATTAAACATTTAACAATTATAGAAATTCGAAATGTCATGATATTAATTTTGCAACTTTTTTTTCAACTCAACATACGTCTATAATTTTTTTATTTTAATATACTGTATAATTTTAGAATTCTTAATCTGTAATCTCCTTTACCAAAATATTTTATTTTTCAAAGATTAATTTTTAGTTAAAAAAAAGTAAAGTAAAAAATAAAAAAAGAGCTAAAATATTCTTAATTTTTTTTCTTTCATTAATTAAAAAACTATAATTCATTATAGGCATCTTGTAAAATTAGTTGAAACTGCGCCGTATGATAACATATTCCTAACATAACTGACACAAGGATCATGCAGACGGGATAGCGAGGGGGCGGCAATTCAGATCGCTACTTACTCTCCTCGTCGAGTGGAGGTTCCTGTGCGACTCTCGTCTCTATCTCTGACGTCGACTTTTGCCTCCTCAGCAGACGAGATTTTGTCTGGCATCGTGTGGCTCGTTCTTGGCAGTCCACGTGCACGTTCAGCTTGCAGACACGGCATTTGAGACCCTGCCTCGTGTGGCCTGCAAATACGAGACGTCAGGGAGTATAACCAGCTTTGAATCACGGCAATTGGGACTGTAAATACGAAATATCAGCAGGGAATGTCTAGAGATACGGCAGTTGGAACTTGAAATTAATTCAGGCTAACTTTTAGTTTGCAGACGTGGCCTATGAGATTCGGGCTCGTATGGACCGAATGTAAATAAGAAATTATCAGGAAGTGTATATAGGCAGTTGAAAGATACAGGGGGGTCTTCAAATAACACCACTTAACGTAAACTTAGCCTAAGACTGTCTTAGCGCAACAATAAAGAATACGTTAAGACTGTCTTAATTTTAGGATTGTTGAAATTCGTGTTATTTAAAGACCCCCCAGTTTCTTAATTTGAAAATAAGTTTCAATGGATTATAGTATGAAAGTATATTTTCTTTTAGGTCACTTCTTAGCTTATAGTTAACCATATAATAGTATAAAATTATCAATGTAACGAATTCAAATAAACAAATAATTACAACAGTATTAAGGACTACATTAAACCACGCGTACATTACAAACTTTCTAAATAATAAATAGCGATTGTTGTAAGACAAAATACGATTGTTTCCTAAGAAATGCTCTCAATAATTAACTTTTTTTTTATAAAACACGACAGTGAAACATTTTGTCTGTACAGTAAATTATTAATGAAAAAGGTCAAAAATGTAAAGTAGTATTCATTCCTATATTTTATAGGTATTTTATAAGAAAAATAAGAGTATCAATGAGCATTGAATATTTAATTCGACTACTTTTTTTTTTCAGTTCGGATTAAAACTGCAATTGAAGTGTTGAAGATTTTATTTCAACTTTCTTTACATGGCACCATAGAATATTTGTACTAAAAGATAAAATTTGTCTTTAAGACTAAAACTTCTGCTAAAGGCTTGATGTTTGTATAGTACGAAGTTTTGAAAAGTTTTAAACGAGTTTATAGCTCGAAGGAAGTATAACGAAATTAACTTAGTCTTTGATTAACTTAAGTATTATTTATTTAAAATTCAATAATATTATTTAATTTTATTTAAAAAATTCATTTTTTTTAAACTGGATTTTCGCAGACAAGGAAAATTTTGCATTTTGGAATTATACTAAATTCTGGGGGACATTCACAAAGCACTTTAACCCCAACTTTAGCCCCAAGTTTGATCCCTGGTATACTAACCATGTCTAGCTCCTGGTTTAGCACCATGTTTAGTACCAGGGATAAAACTTGGGGCTAAAGTTGGGGTTAAAGTGCTTTGTGAATGCCCCCCTCTATTTCCTTGATACGCCTCTGTAAATTTGTATGCAGGAACTAACTTTGCAAGTTTTTATTTAAGAGATTATAGTTCTTTGACGATAATTATAAATTATATATAAATAAATTTATTACAATTAATAAATTGTTAAAATTCAAGTCAAATAATTCTATTATTATATTAAAATTAATAAATACAGTATACAAAACCTAAGTTTACGACTTACTATGGCGCCAAATACGTTTAGACGGATCAGCGCCCCCTATCTCGGCCATGTTATCACGTCAAAGATGGCCGCCGCGCGTATTCGAATCTACACGTAAACTAATTGTAAGATCTGTTGTACTGTATTTATGAATAATAAAATTTAAAATAATTAAAAATGTAATTATTTTATATTTTGATTTTTTTAAGTCAATGTTTTGCACAACAAATTTAATAAAACCGTAAAATATGACTCACTTCAGCATTATGGTAGTAGACCAGGTGAACTATACTCCCACGTACATAGTTTAAGACTTACCTCTGAGGACTTGCGAGCAGACGTCGCACGGTGTGATCTTCTTGTAGGTGTACTCTTGGAATAAATGAGCACCGTTGTCTGGGAGAGCCGCCGCGCCTCCTGAGCCGTTGTCCTTGCCGTTCTTCCTGCGAGTCAAGACATGTGGTCAGGAGAGAGGTCGGGGAGGGCAACATTGACAAGTGACGCCTTCGTTGTGATTCCTTCAATTTACATTAGAATTTATTTCACTGTCATTTATGTATTATAAAACAAAAGAATTTGGATTTTCTCCCTCCCCCCTCCTGATTTTGTACAAGTATAGGCTGTCTCACACTAATTTCGCAACGTATGATTTAAAAAGTAAGAACCTATGCGATAAGGTGTAGCTCACACAGCTTCGTATCGTATGGCTTTGTATGATAAGAATTTTAAACCCCGTTCTAAATAAACGTACGATCACATAAATACAAGGCTGTGTGCGACCCGCCTAAGGAAAGGAGGATAAATATTTTTTTATTCTTGGTAGAGCATTACCATGTTGCAAGCAAAGCCATCGTCTCAAAAAATTTCCTTGTCAATAAATGACCATAGCATCGATATTTGAGTAGCCATATGCTGGTTTAGACAAAGTTTTGGGTCTTGGAGAATTTTCTTCTTAGAGACCTTACAATTTTTTTACGTAAGAGTAGCCTAAATGTGAAAAATTCATCACATTTTTTTATATACACATCTAGAATGCACGAACGTTATTCCTGCCTCACTTGCTAGAGCTGCAGCTTCAATAGACAAAGAGATGCAGATTTGCAATTTTGGTAGATATAAGATATAGGTTGTGATATTTTGACATAATAAGAAGAGCGCTCAGTCTACCCATATTAAACGAGTTTTGGTTCACCACACCTCCATAGACTGCGTGGTAGCGACTAAAAACAAAGCAGGAGTAACGTTCGTGGTGTCCAGAGATGAACATAATGTAGGAAATTTTTTATTGTCCTAAAAAGATAGAAACTTGATTGAAAATGACATGGCCAATAAATTTTAATATGAAAGTTAAGCTCTGCCATTAGTCGGTATGTGTTAGGAGGGTTGACCTAATGACGGAACTAATATATCGTCCTTGGGGTTGACCTACTTAGTCCCTGTGTGTGTTGCCAAATGTTGGGTCCCACGAATAAGAAAATTTGGTACTGAAAACCACCCTTTCCTGTGAAATAATTAACTTTGTGCTTAAATCAGCAACTTTTATTATTAGTAATAATAATATAAAATCGTATAATTTTGTAAAAAGTAAAACAAAAACAAAAAATAAAAATAAAAAACATATTACTATCTCATGCTCTTGTTTTTCGGTATCTTCATGAATTTGTATTGTGTCCTTAGCGTATTTCGAGTTTTTTTGCGATTATTAACCTTATATTTCATGTACATAAAGTCTATATTTGGGCATAACCTCCGTAAAAATATTATTTTGCGTGACTAATATTGTATTGTAATATCTTAATTTCTCCCCACTGGTATAATTAGTCAATTAAGTCAACTTTGAGAAATATAACTTTCTTAAATACGCAGATTCACGTAAATGAAATAAAAATTGATTATAAAAAGCAAGTAGTCAATTTTATCTGCTAAGAGACTTTATTTAATCTTATTAAATTAATTTTATGATATTAACAAAAAAATAAATAAAAATTAAAGCATTAGTTTAATTTTAATAAAATTGATTACTTTAGAAATCTGATTGAATACCATAAATTAGTCTAATTAACTCCTATTTGTCTACTCTATCAAAAGAAAAATTGATTAATTTATTTTTAAAGAGACAAAAAAAGTATTAATCTTTTTAAACCTTTAAAAGAAAAAACTTGATTCAATTTATTATGTTTCAATTCTCTACCTTAAATTAATTATTTTTGTCTCTGGTCCCCAGAGATAAAAAAATAAGATTAATGACTTTATCTTAAATTTTAACTCTTTGATCTTTGATGTCAATATATCACAGAAAGAGGAAGCTGCGTTTGATGGAATTACCAAGCAAAGTTAAATTAAACAGTTTCTAAATAGCTGAATTAATCCTAATAATGAAATATATTTTGAATATTTTTTATCAACAATATTATTTGATTGATGTTTTAGTTATTTACAGGTATTGTGTATCCCATGAATTTTAATAAATTATCCTGGACCTGCCGAGACGCCTTCTCGGGATGTAAGGTGAAGGTGATGGGGAAAAGTTTTCCTTTCGGAAGGACGATTGTAAAGGTGACAAACGGCCTTTGCTGTAATGGCTATAAACTCTCCAGTCCGTCACCAAGAGGGCGAGTGAAAGTAAGAGGATTATGGGATTGTATCGCTGCCTGGAGAGATGGTTTTTAGATGGGAATAAAGGATTTAAAAGGATGGTATTATTTTAAAGAATGGAAAATAAGGATTAGAGGAAGATAGGAAAGATTTTAGAAGCGGAACAGGAAAAAATGTTGTAACAGGTTCCAGCATGCCTTGAGGAATCACCTAATCAAAACACTACAAAAAACTAATTCCTATGTGTTAGAGTTGAGTAATTGGAAAATTAATCTAAAATACTAAAGTGATTTTTTTTGTTCACCTCGGGATAAATAAACGTTACCCTCTTCTGTTTGTTGTATCGCAGTCTTTGGTGTGGTGGACTGTTTAAAAATGGCTTGTCTTATCTTTATCAAAATTGCAAAACTTCGAATTTTGAGCTTGCAACTCCAGAAAATAAAAAAGGAGTGACGTTTATGTTGTATCTAGATGTATATTTGAATGTTATGAATATGGTAATAATAACTATAGTTTTTGTAAATTTTGCTAAACTATTCCTATATTTTTTTAAAAAATGAATGCGAGTTGATTGATGATAATTAAGAGAAGGCGTCACTTGATCGATGTTCTTTTTTTACACTAATAAGCAACAAATATCAACAAAGCTGTATACAAATTTATTATAAACAATAATTGCATATTATAATACACAACTATGGTAAAAAATAAAAGGATTAGCATTGTTTTGTTTCAAATTTGAATTGGTTTTGATACACTTTCACCAAAAATATTCTTAACAAATACACAATAATAATATTTAATTTACCATCTAGTAACTTTTACAGTACATGTTTTTTCATTGAAAATATCACAAAAAATATTAAGTTTTTACGTAAGAAATTTAATTTAAGATATTTTTTAATATATTTTTTATAAAACCAATACGTAAAAATTTATAAATATATTTTTGTGATAAGTGTGATAACATATCACGAAAATAAAAAAAGTGCAAACAAGAACTACCTATTAAAATACACTAGAACACATATATTACGTACAATTTTTTTTTAAAATATAAATTGTTGTCACATGTTATTACACAAATAAAAAAAAAAATTAAAAGAAGCGAACAATCCACATTGGATCACAAACTACAGAAACACGTAAAAAATAACAGAATTATTATTAATTACTATTAAATAATTCAAAGTCTTCTGCACTGTTTTCAGTAATCTCTCTTTTTTTAATATTTTTCTTTCTTTCACCATGGTAATATATTAATGTTTTAAAAAAATTTAGTTTTTACTTTTTTGTGTAAACAACTGTAAAGTTATGGACAATAATGCTGGGACACTTAGCATGCATGAGTCACCATTATTGCTAATAACTAATAAGCCAGGTGAGTGGGCTGATGGTGCACATTTCAACATTTGTTCCAATATTATTGAACTTAACTGTACAGCAGATAAATCCATATTCATTTTGTTTGTAGTGATCTATATCATCCGATCCTTGATGTGTTTCTTTTCTATATTGGTTCAATTCCAAGATGATAACTTCTTTCTATCTATACTAACTCTAGTGCCATTATAGCACGTATAAATTGACACCATATAGCTTGAAGGAGATGGACTAGAAGAAAATTATTAGAGTTTGAGGTCTAAGAAAAACTTCGTATTGATTTCTTATATTAATAATGTCCGGGTCTTAAGGAATTTCTAATTAGGTCAAATTAATCTTTATATTTATAAAATAATATAATATATTTTAAAAACATTGAGAAGTTTATTTCATTGGGGGGGGGGGGGGTACAGTTCTAAGTACAGTTAAAGGACGTGAATCATAAAAAAGTTTTCCAAAATATATTCAGCTATAGTGTTCTTATTAGACACGGTTAGTTTAATTTATTTAGGTTTTAAATTTTAAACACTAACCGTGGTTAGTAAAAAACCTGGGTATCTGCCTTACCTTTAATCCAAACTCTTTTAGTAACTCATTACTCATTTAGTATAGGAACTCCTTATAAGACCAGAGCATTATAGTTACCTTGTTGTTCTGTATAATAAAACGACCAATAAAAAAAAACTGAAAATGATGGTGTTCTATCAACACCATGATGTTTCTTGCAAATATAAACTTTATGCTATACATATTACGTAAGGCCTATAATTGTAACAGCACCTCGTGGTAGGACACTCGTATTCTAAAGTGATGATATTTTATGAATTTTGTAATTAATTACACAAAAATAAGTATTTTTAGGTGAAAGTTATAAAATTTTAGTGACAAAATTTGTTAGCAGAGGTTCATATATACCTTATTTGTTTAACTAAACAAGCAAGGTATCATAAATTTTTATTACTATTGTTTTAAAATTTGCCGTTCGATTTATTGACAAATTCTTAAAAAAGCTTACAATAAAATTGTAAATCAATATGGATTAGAGGCCGTATGAGATATACATTGTTTACCAACATTGCGTGCAAAAGACTTTGAATATTATATAACACTTGGTTGATGGATGTAGGGGTATATATAAAAAAAAAAAGTCACCAATCTACAACAATGACGTCACCGATCTACATATGACGTCACAACAATGACGTCATCAGCGAACAATGCGAAAAAAAAAAGCTGCATAATAATAATTAATTTTCTACATGGTGATGATGCAGTATAGAAAATGCTCAAGAATGTTGTGTTAATTACAATATGTTGAAATGTTAATTACATGGGGAGAAGGGGTGAAATGCTAATTAGATGCTATAAAAAAATGTGCCAACAGAGGAAGGGGTACTAATTATAAAAACATGGGTTAATTAATTTGGGTTTGAGTTATGGTTTTATAGTGTTGGTATGACTTGTATTATGCCTGTAAGAAATATAATAAAAAAATAATAAAGTAGTAATTTAATTGTGAGATAATTTCTTGTGAAATTTCTACTAAGGTTCTACATAGCTAATATATAATGAATATTTTCTAATTGGTGTTTATTTCATGATATATTGAGAATCGAAAGTTACATAATGTGTTGTGTTATTATTTAAGATTATTGCTTTATTTATAGTGAAAATTAATGCAGCTCCGCAGCCCAATACTAGACGATTGGCTACTGTTGCTTGTTGTTATTCACAAAATTTATTTTTAAATTTTATTATATTTATTTTTATCATCTTTTTTTTTGCTACACGTAGTGTAGTAATAACGATTTAAATGATTTTTTTTGTTTAATTTTTTCCATTACATAAAAAAAAATGACAAAATAATTCAATATTATATTTTAAAGTTAAAAAAAAAAAGTGAAACCATACAATAGTACACAGCGGTGATTGAGAAGAGAGATAATTGAGGTACGAATCCTTTCAAGTGTTCGTGACATTTTCAATTCTCCACACGGTAACTTTAGCGAGGCAATCAAGGTATGAATGCAAGCACTGAGCTGCATTGTAGGCCAAGGGTGCTGTGACCGAGATATCATAGTGGATGAGATCAGTCTTATGTACTTGCTATAATTATACTAGACCCTTGAGTTAACTTGAGATCATGATACGAGCATTTGTAATGAAATAAATGTGACAATCATATAAAATCGTCCCTCGTCCGAAATAATGAGTATCTGCTACCACGATCTCGTGTACAATAATGAGTTATCTGCATGCATCAGGTGAATGCAATTAAGAGCTATATAAATAAGTATAAAATAATGCTAATTATTGCGCTCATCTGAAATAGCAGATAGCTCATTATTATTGTACATGAGATCGTGGAAGCAGATAGCTCATTATCGCGGACAACGGACGATATATCCAAAAACTTCATCATAATATATGTACTTGAAATATGACTTAAATTATTTAAAGTTGACACTCAAAATTTATGTGTTTTAAAATTTAAATGTATTTTAATAAGATTTTCAACGTTACTAATAATTTTTCAACTTATAGGTACAATCGTGCCGCAGTAAATTACTCTTGCCAAGGTATGACAATTGCAACGAATAATAATTGCTATAATCATCTATTGGCGAGGCAAATTTTTAAAGTTAAAGAGTGTACAAAGAAAATAACAAATAAGTATTTTTTGTCTGCATGTTTCAAATGGATATTAAAATTAGAATTTCTGTTTATTTTTATTATTTTGTCAATTTTCATACAGAAACAACGTCACATTTTCAAATAATTGAAATACCTCCCTTTTAATAAAAAATGTGAACTTCTGTTGTATCAATTTAAATTAATGAAAGGTAGTTTCACGGTTATAATTGACCCTCTAGCAATTATAAAATCAAACTAATATTTATGAATTAATTATTTTTTATTTAAATACTTTATTTAAATTAAAACCAATTCAAGTAAAAATAAATAAAATTGTATAAATTTATGTAAAAGGTCACAGAAGGTTAAGCGATATATTCATTTATTTCAAACAATCTGTCCACACGACAAAAAAATGTATAAAATATGAAGAGAATATTGTAAAAAATGAAGCGAAGCGAAAAATTGCAAATAAAAAAATGAGGCAGGGACATTATGTAAAAATGAAATATTGAAGCGAATATTTTTTTACTCTCTATCGTGGTGTTAAGCAATATACTGACAATGTTAAATTTTTCGATTTTATTTTCTGCTTCTCATTATTTTAGTCATTGACATTTATAATGTATTCAGTATATATCGATTTAAAGGAATATTTATTTACTTTTAAATATAAAATTAATGAGTTTTATACATCAATGACATAATTATTAATATTAAAATATTGGTTTTATATCAAATTTAAGGTAAATTTTGAATCACATTTAATTTACTGATTAATGCAAGTATGGAATTTTCAATTCCTCGTCAGCCCTCAAAACGATTGCAATTCCCATGCTGCTTTATTTCTGACGTATGATAATGAATTCCTCAAATTAATTACTTAATTTTTAACATTATTGCTATAGCAAAGATGAAAGTTGTGTTTTGAAGTGATTTGTAATTTTCATTTTTAAATAATTATTTAAAATAATAAAATTGAAATATGATAAGAAAACCTAGCATTTGCCTAGTTGCTACTGAGGGAACTAAGTAAATTTCAGTTAGGATGGTCGTTCAACAATTTGTAACATTAAAATTGAAGTTATTAGAATTTGTATTTCCCTACTGCTTTGTTCGTTTTACTGTACAAGTTTATTATTTCAATGAGTGTTATTTTGCAAGTTTTGTGAATGATTTGGAGAGGGTGGGGGGGGGATTTCCAAGCGGGAGAAGCTGTTGAGACGTTCAAAGCTGCATCTGATTACCTCATAGACATGATGGTGGATACAGCATGGTACATTTGGTTCTTTCTGCCAAGGGGGGCAAATATAAAAACATTAACAACAGGAACATCAAATATATACATAGGGGTACACAAGGTTGGCTTTATACAGGTTAAGCCTCCGATTTGATCATTGTTAAAGGGCTTAGCCAATCAGATTGAAGTATTTCGGGACTCATCGTGCCGCGAAACTTTGAATGCGCCAATGATGCAATGCTATTTTTGAAATTTCGTGGTGCAATGGGTCCTGGAAATGGTGGAAAAATGACGCACGAAATACGCACGTGGCTTAACCTGTATAAAGTCAACCTTGGGGGTACATTTAGGAGTTACACATCATGACATTAATAACGTTACTCTTTAATGAAATTTATAAGACTTAATAAAAAATTTTACGAAGGGTCATTTTCTTATATCTCATAAACATAAAATAACCTTTAATAACGAACAAATTTTCATTGTAAAGTCAACTGTAACATTTTGATAGTCATGATGTGTATCTTGAAAATGTATAAAAAGAACCCTTTAAAAAAAATGAAAACATTTAGGTATGGATTCACTCCTTTATATATTATTCATACAGAATTCATAAAATATAATATATATACATATTTGCAATAGCAATAGATTATAAAAAGGGGAGAATGAATAAAATAATAAGGAAGTTTGAATAATGTATGTCATTAAAAATATTCATTTGAATTTTCAATCACCTTTTTATAAGATAAAAGTAAACAAAATCTTTGTCAGCTTTACAACTTACAATTTTTTATTACAGTAAATATCTTCACTTTAAAGGACATATAATTTATATATACAGAATTTTTTTAATGAATATGCAAAAAATCTGGTTATAAGAGAAAACTTTACCAAATATACAGGAAATATTGTAATCTAAATTGTATTTTATAAAGCTGTGTAATAGGATGTTAATTATTTAAAAACCTGTAAAGAAAATAGAATTAGTAAAGCATTAATTATAACAAAAAAATAATATAATATTTTATATATTTAGTGTTTCAATTCGATACTTACACCGTTGCTTTTAAAAAGTAGCGTATGATTTCTGCTGTAATCTAAAAGTTATATTTTTAATGAAAAATTAAAGCTTTGAAAAACTTCATATATATCAATTGATGATTCCTTTTTTTAATTGATATCATGTTAATTCACAAACACATCGTTCATTAGCATGAATTAGAAAGTTAATCACCCCCCCCCCCAAAAAAAATAGTATATAAAAGTGCATTTTAATTCCTTTCTTTCAATATACATTAATATAATTATTACTTTATTGTATCGATTATATTACAAATATAAAATAAAATAAATATTTATTTGTGAATTTTCATTGATTGTAAATATAAACCAATGTTTTTATTTTAAAACAAAACGCTGTCATTTAAATTTGCTCGAGACAGCATATAAATATATGAACAATAAATTAGCAGAGCAGTATTTTAATTAACATGAAAAAATGCCATGTATAAGAAGGTGTGATTGTTACAAACGATATTGAAAAAAAAATACATTGAATCAGCGTACAAAAATCATATAATACAATGTACAATAATTATAGATAATTTCAATTAAAAATTAATATACACGTTTATTATTACTTTATTTTTTTATGAATTTCAAATAAATTAAATATTAACAAATATACAAAACGTTATATTAAAAACATTATGGTACACGAATTATAACTAAATCTAGTAAAAAGACCAACTAAAAGCGAATATTTTGTGAGCGAAAGACACAATCTGTGCATTTGTAAGTCTACACAGAAATTATAATGTTAAATACGTCGTACCTATTTCGAAGTATGTTATACAGTGGACCAGTTGTCACCTCAAAACTGAAATTAATAAATTTATGTGAATAACTGATTTATATTACACAATATAAAAAGCTTCTTTATTATATAATATTACGATTTTATGTAAATAAAATAAATATAATTGTAAAAATCTATAGCTTATAATTGCAGTAAAGTTATATTACTGTATATAATATACCAATATTAAATAATTTTCAGTAGATATATTTTTTTTTTTTTACAAAAAAAAAACAAGCAAAAATGCATAATATTGCGATTTAAGCTAATTTAGTTACTCAAAATGGGAAACTTTTTTAGAAATCATACATAAAGATGAATTTTTAACCCTATAATTTTAAAAGCCGTAACTAAGAGTTTACAATTTCGGTAAAATCTTTTGCGTAGTACGTAGCTTCATTTTCGTTCAACTAACATCAATTTATAATTCATCACCAAGGGATACTCTTTTTAGTACACTACTATTGAATACAAAATTGTTCACAATTCTCTTTTTCAGCTCAGAATGCTATTTGACAGTACACCTTTTTTGACTCCGATAGTATATAGCTTCCACGTAAATTGCCCCTTTCACGTATATACTAAAAGTGATCATGTTTGAATGGGTTCTCCGTAGCTTTTACTGACTTCACTCCGTCATTGCCTGAGTGGTGGGTTACATAATATAAAATGTACAGTTAAAGTAAAAAATACTGGGACACTTCGCATGTTGAAGTGAGCATCATTAGTTCACTAACTTGAATTATAAATCTGATAGCGCCTTCGGAGTTCAGGTGACTTACATGCTCCACCTCCTTTGAGTCTATTTAGATACAATTTAAGAAGCTTTGCAGCCCAGCAAGTAAACTATTAGCGTCTACTCACAATTTTATTTTCTTTAACTATAAAATTGAAACTATTTTTTACATTACTTCCATAAGTAGCCGGAAATGCTAGGTTTTAAATATTCTACTTATTATAAATAATTAAATAGAGATTATATAATACCTCTGTTTTAAAATTTTAAAAAGGTGTTCACAATTTAATGTACTGAAGTAGGTTTTGTTATAAAGTTTGGGACATACCTATTGAAGTGTATGTATACGTGCTGTTCTTCTTATTATCATTGAGACTGTATCTAAAACTTTAAAATTCTGGACTAAAATGAAGTTCTTTGTAATGGAGTATTGACCTCAAAATTTTTTATTGCAGAAATAGATAGAGGGTGCAAAATTATGCTCAATAGTTAGGGAATTAATGGCAAAAATCGCGCTATTGGTGATACCGGGCTGAAATTTTCAGTACTTGCTAATAACATCATTTGCATCAACTTTTTTGGCGGATCCCAAAAAAAAGTGTCATACCGTGACCTTGAGTGACCTTTGAACTTTGACCTCCGATTGATTTACGTTTGATTTTTTTACAAGGAATCTAAGGCAGATACAAAAAAAATTGTCATTAGCAAATATGTTTGTACTAACACGGAGAGTAATTAGCAATTTTTGGAAAAGACCTAAGTCCATAAAAAACAAAATGGCTGCCGATGAAACTTTTATTGACCTCTTTTTTGGCAGCTTTCTTGCTTATTTTAACCAAACTAGCAAACTTTTTAGCTTAAAATAGCAACTATCAATTGTCTACTATCATTACGATTAAAGAAAATCATAATGCTTGTTGATAAGAGAATAATAACTCGAGATATTGTAATTTCTACCGTAAAATGAGCACTTATTCCCTATGCTATTATAATACGTTTTTTTACCAAAATCCATACTTTTTGTGACAAAAGCATTAAACATACAGAAATGATTAATTGCATCATAAAAACCTTAAAAAATACTGTACCCTAAAATTTTGAACCACCCTTTGACCCCTGGTGACCTTTCAAAATGGCGGATGTGGAGAACAGGAAAGTATTATTTTCTGGCAAACCAAAGGTCGGGATAAAGATATATTCCGCAGAAAAGATGCTTAGATGGTTGCAATTATTTAAAAAGGGTCCCTAATTGTTTTCAAAGTGCAATATTACCAAATATAGTACCCCTAGAGACCTAAATTTTATTTGACTTTTTTTCAGTTAAAATCGTATAAAATCCATGCTTTCTGTAAGTGGAGCTTCTAATTTTCAAGCATGATTAATTAATTGGGGTCACGAGAACCAAAAAAATAAGAACCCCCTCCCCTCCCCTCGACCCCCCCCCCCCAAAAAAAATTGAAACATTTTACGCCTCCTGCCCAGGGTTCTTTAATCCATGATTGACTCGGGGAATTATATTATATTTTTTTAGGCCATAGTCAGTGCATTGAAGTAATTGCAGTTAGTAACCATTTGTATATAGTATACGTATTTCTACTAAATAAAAATTAAAACTAAGAGTAATTTTAAGAAAGAGTGTCCCTAATTAAAAAAAAAGATGGGTTTCCAAGTCTTCCTAAAATCTGAGTAATCTATTTCTCGATAAACAAGCATATATTATATGAATCACAACCCTCTTTACTCTTTAAGATACCAACATATAATTAAGCCTCCACCCCCCCCCTCTCCCCTATGTACATCGCCCCCCTAAATTGACTTTACAGAACATGAAGCACCTCTGTCCTCTTCCATTATATTAAAAAACTCTACTGGATCACCGTTCTTGCTAATCATATGTTATCAATTAAAGGTTACACTGTATACATACGAATATATAATCAATGACAATAATAAAACTATATAAATCTTACTGTCTTAGTCAAATTATAAATGCAATACAATTAATTTTTATACTTAAATATATTGTAATTCTTTACTGGTACGGGGGGAAATACCTAGAGGGACATATATCCCACTTATTGGGTTATTACCAAAATGAAGGTTGTCTCATAATTAACTCCCGGCAAGGACAATATTGAAGGAACCAGCTCCAAAATGTAGTTCAATGTAGCTAAAAACCTAACATTTTGAAAATGAGTTTTGAAAAACCTTTCTTAATGAGTGAGGAACTAAAAAATGCAAATCAACATATTAGGGTTCCACTATCATCCCGGAGTTAGGGATGAAAATCAAAATGTTTAAAATTATCATAACCGACAAAACGACACAAATGAAGCCCGGCAGTAAATTTTTATTTTAGTACTATTTTTTGACGCAGATTCAGCAAAAATTTAATTCTTTTAATTCACCTTCTCTTATTTTTGAATGGAAATTTGAAAAAAAAAAAAAATTACACACTTCTCTAAGCAGGTTTGAAAGTGAGTGCTGGAAATGTGGAAAATAATAAAATATAGTAATTGGGAAATCGTTTTTTTTTTTTTTTTTTTTCCTCTTGTTGTTGTAGCTATCATAAATACGCAGGACTAACTTTTGATGTTGGTACCTCCAATATTGCCCAGGCGCGGATCCAGGGAGGGAGGGGGGGGGGCTGATATGTTTTACTTAACAAGGGCAATTGCAGTATAGGCATTTGCCACACTCCATTTTTTTCTTTTAACATTGGCCTTATGGAGGAAGCACGTCCCCCCCACCCCTCTACCCCCTCCGATTTTTTTTTTTTTTTTCTGGATTCACGGCTGATATTGTGATATTGCCCTTGCTGGGTTGATTTAAACGTGCATATAAAGGGGGTAATGTATGCCTCCGTTGCACCCTCCGAAAGTCGCTCATAAATTAACGTTGCAGATTTGGATCATTGTGCGTATGCACGAACACGTACCTTTTCCATTTTAGAACCCCGCTGGATGTACTTGATCGTACATACTTATTTTATACAAATTGTACATATTTATATATTGTACTGTGAACGAATGGTTAAAAGCATTATCATAAAATTAAGTGAACATTATTTATATAAATACAGTATTTTTAGCATATATATTTTATAAAACATTTGTTATATTTGTTAAATATTTATTATTTGTTTCTCGAGAAAAAGATTACTCAGATTTTAGGAAGACTTGGAAACCCATGTTTTTTTGTTTTTTTAATTAGGGAACTCTTTCTTAAAATTACTCTTAGTTTTAATTTTTATTTAGTAGAAATACGTATACTATAGACAAATGGTTACTAACTGCAATTACTTCAATGCACTGACTATGGCCTAAAAAAATATAATATAATTCCCCGAGTCAATCATGGATTAAAGAACCCTGGGCAGGAGGCGTAAAATGTTTCAATTTTTTTGGGGGGGGTGAGGGGAGGGGAGGGGGGTTCTTATTTTTTTGGTTCTCGTGACCCCAATTAATTAATCATGCTTGAAAATTAGAAGCTCCACTTTCAGAAAGCATGGATTTTATACGATTTTAACTGAAAAAAAGTCAAATAAAATTTAGGTCTCTAGGGGTGCTATATTTGGCAATATTGCACTTTGAAAACAATTAGGGACCCTTTTTAAATAATTGCAACCATCTAAGCATCTTTTCTGCGGAATATATCTTTATCCCGACCTTTGGTTTGCCAGAAAATAATACATTCCTGTTCTCCACATCCGCCATTTTGAAAGGTCACCAGGGGTCAAAGGGTGGTTCAAAATTTTAGGGCACAGTATTTTTTAAGGTTCTTATGATGCAATTAATCATTTCTGTATGTTTAATGCTTTTGTCACAAAAAGTATGGATTTTAGTAAAAAAACGTATTATAATAGCATAGGGAATAAGTGCTCATTTTACGGTAGAAATTACAATATCTCGAGTTATTATTCTCTTATCAACAAGCATTATGATTTTCTTTAATCGTAATGATAGTAGACAATTGATAGTTGCTATTTTAAGCTAAAAAGTTTGCTAGTTTGGTTAAAATAAAATAAGCAAGAAAGCTGCCAAAAAAGAGGTCAATAAAAGTTTCATCGGCAGCCATTTTGTTTTTTATGGACTTAGGTCTTTTCCAAAAATTGCTAATTACTCTCCGTGTTAGTACAAACATATTTGCTAATTACAATTTTTTTCGTATCTGCCTTAGATTCCTTGTAAAAAAATCAAACGTAAATCAATCGGAGGTCAAAGTTCAAAGGTCACTCAAGGTCACGGTATGACACTTTTTTTTTGGGATCCGCCAAAAAAGTTGATGCAAATGATGTTATTAGCAAGTACTGAAAATTTCAGCCCGGTATCACCAATAGCGCGATTTTCGTTAAATTTGGTTGTTGATTCCCTAACTACAACTGATTTTTTTTTTCAGATTTTTATGAGCCCTGGAACTATTTTTAAAAAATTATTGAAAGTCCTTTTTGTGACGTCACGCGGCGGCAAGTCCTATCTTTTTGTTAAGGAGCGGCGTCTCGTGACGTCACAAAAAAAACTTTCAATAATTTTTTAAAAATAGTTCCCGGTCTCTAAAAAATCTGAAAAAAATCAGGGTAGCATAACTTTGCACGCTCTATCCATTTCTGCAATAAAAAAATTTAAGGTCAATACTCTATTAATGCTCATAACTAGATGAAATTTAATTTAATTATAATAAATTTAACTACTTTAAAATTCTGGATGAAATATGGTGTAACATTGTTTGAACTGTGAAGTGATAAAATCCTGTTGAATTTATGTAACATTTCTAGCAGAATTTGTCTAAAATGAGAGGTTTTTTGGTCATCATGTACATGTCTCAAATGAAACAAGTTTGCAAACAAGTTAGTATTCTTGGCAAAATATCAAAATTCAAGTATACGAATAAAGAGAATATAAAACTTTCTTTTCCGATGAGAATAATACATATTGACTGTATAATAGTTATAGTACGTTATATAGCGTGCTTGATTTTTAGTAGCTCCGTTACACAATTGAGGTGGATTTACATGGGTGATTGTAACGATACTACGCTATTTCGACGCACTTTTACCTTAAAAAACCCATATAATCTTAAGCCTGTATTACACCATTAACACCATACAATTTTTCTATTTATTCATTTATTGCTTATAATTCTTTATTACAAGAAAATTTCTATCAACATAAGTAAGTGCAGTTTAAGTTTCCCTGTAAGGAAAAATTGTATAAAATAAATCGAAATATTGTATATCATTTAATACCGCCATTACTGCCATGCATATAGAAGTTCACCTTATTATTATTCACTTATATAATGGACAACCTAATGAAAATTTTTTATTGCAGAAATGAATACAGGGCACTAAATAATGCTACTTTGAATTTTTTCAGATTTTTTTGAGACCTGGAACTATTTTTAAATAATTATTGAAAGTTCTCTAAGTTAAGTTGGCACCTTTGAATCCTTAATAAAAAGGATAGGACCGAGACGCCTATTGACGCCTCCAGGGGGCGTGGCTGCACTTTCAAGAATTATTTAAAAATAGTACTGGGATTCAAAAATATCTGAAAAAATTCAAAGTAGCATAATTTGGTTCTCTTTATTCATTTCTATAATAAAAATTTTTCATGTAGGTTGTCCATTTCATTATTGCACATGATGTAAATATAATTTTATATAAGAGCGGTCGGAGGAGCTCAATTTTGAAGAGCCAGTGTTTCCAACGCCTATGTATTTTTTTTTTTTTTTTTTTTTCAAATTAAGAATAGTAATAACGTTTTGAATATTCTGAATTGTACTTCTGACAATTTGATTCCGATTTCTGACATCTAATTAAAAAATATGTTTTAATATAAAATTAAAATTTTCCAATTATATTTAGAATTTAATCATTCAAGCATGCTCTAATCGTTCTAAAAATAAATTTAATAATATCTATAAACATAATTCTCAGATATAATCCCAAAATTCAACAATTTATATAAAATTTTAAATTAATTTTTTAATGAGGATTCCTTTTACAAAGAAGAACCTACTCTAAAATTATATAAGCATACTTGGATGTAATAACTAAGCTAATTAAAATTAATTTACAAGCTTGTTGGGTTGAATATATTTTTGTATATAACGAGTGCAAATTGAGTACACGTGCCCGGGTCTCTTAGTTTGACCTTGTAATAAATCGATAAAAGGGTAAATACACTAGGGGTTACTTTAGTCAAATTTACATGATATTTCCTCCGGAAGTAGCCGGAAGTGTGAAGTTTCCGGTCTTTCTATTCATATTTCAGTATTGTAATTTCACACACTTTCTAACATAAAACCAGCTGCCAAGTTTCAAAACTGAATAACAAACAGAAGTTCACACTTACGGCTACTTCCGGAGGGAATTTCAAATTAATTTGACTGTATTACAGCGTGAATATAAAATATTTTATTATTTGTTACTAAATGTTAGTATTTTTTGGTGCCATCCAATTCTAGTAGTTTTTTGTGTAATAAATAATGTTATGACTTATTTTATTGCTTCTGTTATACAATAATAATATATTTTGTTTTATAGAGCCAAAAGGTTTATACTTTATTATCTGAAATTGAAACTGTATGAAAATAATTTTTTTATGATCATTGTTAATTTTAATGTTTGTAAGGAAATCGTAAATAAATCAAATTTATCGTCGAAAATTTTAATTGCTCTAATTTTAAGATGTGCACATGATCAGACTGAGGCTTTGTGGGCTTCGTTACCATAAATAATATTGCTGGACATTTTATTAAAATATATATTTATTTATATACAATAATGGTAAATCATTTTTCATTAAATGGTTTTAAAAGAAAATGTAAATCACAAATAAATAATAAAACAATAGATTTTAATTCTAAGCAATACTTTTTATTAAAAATATGAAAAAAAAAATAAATATAAAAACATTTTCAAATTTTTTTTTAATTGAATTTAATTATAATTTTTTAATTGAAACTTGGAAATTCTGTTTCATTTCAAACAGTTTTGTAATCAACTATAAGTGAAAGTAATTTTTTTTAACACTTTTAATAAAATTTTGTACTTTTAATTAATCGTAGCACTATTTTTATTGCAATCATTTGAACCATATGAATAACAATAGTACTACTGCTATACAGCCATAACTTTTACTAAATTTAAAACCTCATAAATTGAAAGAAAGTTATTTAGAGGTTTCTGTACGATGACACATTTTTGTTTTTTTTTTTTATCTTATAATATTAAAATACATTGGCTTATATCACGTGATCGTATACACGTGCATAAATCGTGGCAAAACTACTGAAAATTTACGTTCCAAGTATTAGGTGGTCTCATGTATTGATTATTCACTTCGTATATAAACCACCAAGCAAATCAAATAAACAGATTATATAGCGACCAAATTATGGTTTCTTTGAATTACCGCGCGTCAAACCAAAACTAATATATACCGTATATACAGAAATTGACTAATATATGGTGCAACAGGCGAAGTTTATACAGTAAATATTTGATTTTATAAAGTCTCAAGGGACCCAAAAATACATGAATTTACAAAATCAAAAATATTAACATTGAAATATCAATCTATATGGTTGGCTGGGGCCGACTTTTCACTTCACAAAATCGAAGAATTCATATGATCAAACTTCACAGAATCTAAAGTTTACAATGTATATTTTTTTGCCCAAGTTGCCTAAAAAAATGGAAAAAATGTTATTCTATTTACTTTTGCAATAGAAAAAGTTATAATTTGTAATTTACTAATGAACTTTCTTGACTTTCTTATGAAAGAAATATATAGAGCGTACTAAATTATGCTACTATATTTTTTTTTAATTGCAATTAAAAATACTATTGTTTTCTAGGCGTAATTATAATTAAAATTATAACAAATTAATCTAAATTACATTTATTTAATTAATTTCTTTGTGTAATATAGGAAAGGTGATATTCCTTTTGATTAAATTTAAATTAATTTGGATTTCTATGTTAATTCTCTTGATATTTCAATGTTGTAAAAGTTGTAAAACATATTCTACTTGATCATTACAAGCGTTAAATCTTCTCCGTAAGCTAAAGAACTTTAAATTTATTCTGTGAAAGTTTTAGAAAATATCTGCATAGAAACACAAATTTCCTCAACGAAGTATAAGTAATTCTGTATGGGTTTACTCTGTAAATCTAAAACTTTGCATGTGAGTTTTGCAGTAGAAACAGCCGTGTTAGCTTAAAAAAGAACACATGGGTACAGCTACTTTATTTGAATATTTTTCATCAATGTATATAATATAATGTAGTTAAAGAAGAATCCCAGTTGATTGAGATTTTGTAATCATTGGGCAACAAGATTTGCAGGGGACTTAGAACTCGCCAACAATAAATAGCATACAAATTTTGAAGTGGATCTGACCGATCATTTTTGTGAAAACTTAGGTTATAGAATTTTAACATTGGTCTTATGGACGGAAACCGAAAATGGAGATGGTGAGAAAACTGCAAGATTGAATTTGCTCAAACTAGGGCTGTAAATAACCGAGGAAAAAGTTTAACCGGTGACCGACAACTTTTAACCGGTTTTTAATCAAACCGAAGTTCGATTAAAAACCGCCAAGAATTCTGAAAATGTTTGATCGATTAAAAAAACCGTCTAATCGATATAGGTTAATTTTATTCGATCGGTTAATTATTTGAATTTATTTGATCGGTTAATTTAACCGAAACGGTTAACTCTGCGCCATCGGTTATTTTTTGGCAATTATCACGTTAAATTTAATATTGCATACACAAAACTGAATATAGAATATTATTCTTCCTTATATCAACATCATACATTAATTAAAAACATTAAAATCAAAATAACAGCTAATGGATTTTATTATTATAAAGTATATAGTTAGTATAACATTAAAAATTATAACATAAATATATTTAATCAATTATTGTTGTTAATATTGATATTGTTTATTTAACATGCATTATTGAATATGGTTACTTTTCACAGTGTCACGATTGCATTCTATTTTTGTGTGTGGGGGGGGGGGGAATGGGGGGGATGAATTGAGAAATTTAATTCTTTTCTGAACTGTTCTCTATTTATCATATTATAATATTTTTTTTTTGAGAATGACACTCAAATTCCTTTTTTTCTTTATTATAGTTCATAAAATATGTTTTTTAGTTGATTACCTAAAAACGGAAGTTGAACGATAGTTCAACTTACATTGTCAAAAATATAGGTAAATGATATGTATATATAATAAATTGTTATGTTTGAGAGGATGGTCAAATACCTTTTATATCCTGCTGAATGGAATTCACGTGTCAATTATTATTTTTTGCATTTTAAAAATTCATAAAAAGAATTAACCGCGGTTACAAGTACTTAAAATTATGACACGGCTAGAAACGGTTAAAATTGACTATCGGTTAATTTTCAATTTTAATCAAAGTTCGGTTAAATGGTTAAATTAACCGTAACCTCGAGTAACAGTGTTTTATGAAAACGATTAACCGTGGGATTTTAACCGGACGGTTAATCAACCGGTTAAAATTTACAGCCCTAGCTCAAACCATAAAAAGAAATTAAGTTTCTCGATTTTTTAAAATTTATTTCATTCAATTTTGTCATAGAAAAATATTCTTTCACTCCGAAGTAACTGTGAGATTCATCGTTAACAGCTCAAACATGTTGTAACTATTATCAATTATTATCATCGTATTGGCTACTTTCTCGATTTCTGATACCTACCAGAACTGTTTACTGGACGGAATAACTTTCAAACTGTCCGCTTCTGCTTTTTGAATCTGCTCACCCATAGCGCTATGGTCCACCAGAGCGCTAAGGCTTAACAATTCACCCTGAAACTAGGCAACTTGTTACGCACTAAAACAGAGCGGGTAACATATGCATTAGGGGCAAAGTCTAGCGGTATTCCATGGAGCGATGTCGAGCTGAGCAGGAAAGGCGCATTTGCTTAAATTTCATATGGCAGCCATCTTGACGAGATAAAATCACCTTCTGCGGGGAGTGATTTTATCTCCAACATGGCTGCCATACGATATTAAAGCAATTGCGCCTTTACTTCCCACCCACTCTATGGAAAACCACCTTATTATTGTTTCACGTCAATCAACTCCCTGTGCTGAACAATATGCCTAATTTTAGAGTCATAAGATAAAATAGGCGGGAACTTTTATCGATTTGAGTGTATCTAAATTGTTAGAAAAAAAAATTGTCTAACAAGTTGATATCAGTTCTTACTTTAGAATTTTTAGCTTTTCTGAAGTTACAATAAAAAAAGAGAAAGACAAAATACTTTAAACTTCCTAAAAAGAACATTGTTTTATTTTAGAATTTTAGTTTAATATGATTCGGAGTATAATACAACTTGAATATGCATGATACTAATTTTCTCTCGTTTCTCTTTTTTGCAAACTTGTAATATTAAACTATACCGTGTCATGAGCGAGTTGGCAAACACGCTATGTGAAGAGCGTGACAAAATAAATAACATGCTAAAATAAAAGAGAAATACTACGAACTTTAATCAACTTTGTACAACGAAAAATAAAATTATTTCCTCACCACTGAAATAATAAAATGTTATTTTGACGTATAATATTTCATGTTCCATTGATTTTTCTTTTATTGATTGTAGCCTTATCAAAATGATATTATATTTGAGATGAATAAATTTCATATTTTAACTTCTCTTTTTATTCTTTTTGAGGATAAAATTTTTCCTAAAAATATGAAAATTATATACGACTTATTGAAGATGAAAGATTTAATATTTAGTCTCCCCATTACATCATTATTTTTAGTGAAGTTATTATGGGAGCGATTCAGCAAACGTTAATAAAAAGCATTTTATAGAAGCGTTTTTCTTACCTGTTACCTGATATGAAAATCGCTTCTTAAAAAAAATAAGTTCTTAATTCCTAAAAATTCGCTTCTTAACGCTTGTTGAATCGCTGCCAGCATCAATATTACATGTTTTTAGGATAAAATGACAAAAATAATATCAGTTTGGACATGTTTATAGGACTTGTTGAAGATAAGGCGATTAAAAAAAAAGTGTTCTTTATTTTCTATCAGACTGAAAATCAAAGCTCCAAGTTCCAAATGACCATTCTTCCTTCTTTGATAAGCCCCCCCCCCCCGAGTTGAAATAAATTTTTATTTTATTTTATTTTATTTTATTTTTATTTTGGAACAACTGGTTGTACATACAACATGGTTCACGTCAGACACTGAAAACAAAACATAAAACATTGCATAATCGATATAAATTTTAACCATTTATAAATACAATAATAACAAATCCAAATCAATTATTAACAGGTACATTAATCATAACACTTTCACTAATTTTGTTACTAAAATATGATTTCACTGAATAGATCTCTTTTTCAATTAATATTTTTTTTAAACTCTTTTTAAAAACAACGTCACTTTCAATATTTTTGATACTATTTGGCAAGAAATCATAAATTTTTGCAGTTTGATAAAAAGAACTTTTCTCGAACTGAGCAGAGTTATGTCTTTCTGTAGTAACTTTATCTTTGTTTCTTGTATTATACAAATGAGTATCAACATTACATGTGTACAATTCAGGATACTTGCGCTTAAATACACAACAATTTAAAATGTACATTGAAATTTCATGTTTTATTCGTTATTGAGCTCTCTCCTCGTCTAATTCCCTCCTATTTTGATTTTGTACCATTTTAGAGGGAAAACGATTAGATGACGTCTTCTTTTCTCTTTATGAACAATGTAAGAAATATTGTCTCCATTTCTTCCTAATTTTGAGTGAGGAGGAAATTAAGATGTGTTTTTGAGATAAAAAGATTAGATTTAGGATGAGTTTAAGACGTAATTTTTCATCTAGTAGGATTATATGTTAATGATGCAAGCCGAAAATAGACTTTACATTTTTTTAGTTCAAAGGGACTTCGGTAACAATAGTCTAATTTCTATAATGTGATGGTTCACGAAGAATTTATCCAGTTTTCTTACTAACCGCGGTTAGCATCATTGATTTAAACGTGGAACTAACCGTGGTTAATGAGAAATCTGGATAAATTCCATCATGAATAACATCCATTACTATTTTTTAAAACATCTATAAAATCTTATTTTAATTTATTTATATAACTTCTGTATTTGTCGTTAAGTTGTATATATATTTTATAATAACTGTATCTCATTTAAGTAATGGTTTTACTGTAAATGAAATGTCCATAAAATAAACAGACACTTGTCTTATTTATTTTTGTGACAGCTAAATGACAACTTCAGTCTAAACTTTATAATATTTAAAGTTGCATGTACAGAAACCTTGAATAAAATTAAAACGATTTTCTTGAAATTTTAACATTGAAATATATCGATAAAAGGGAGTTTTTCATTGCGTGTTCTTCATTTCTAACTCTTTTTTTTTCTGTTTAAGTAATATATTTTGTGAACAATTCACCTGCTAGTACGGAAACCTACTTTTTGAAACTTGTTTAAATTTATGTTTTATTAATAGGTCATTTGACGTAACTAGCTTTGTTATCATGGCTTTGTGGCAACCTTACCTTATAAATCAATATCACATTTGTAATAGAACTAATAGACCAAATTCACTATAATATCAGACATTACTGAATCACAGTTTATATTAATATTAATATCATGTGCTCAATCAATTATGTTGCTAATTTGTCATAACTATATTAAATTTATATACTTTTTGAGCAGAACTATCTGTCTTCTTCTCCCCCCCTCTCTCTCTCTCTCTCTCTCTCTCTCTCTCTCTCTCTCTCTCTCTCTCTCTCTCTCTCTCTCTCTCTCTCTCTCTCTCTCTCTCTCTCTCTCTCTCTCTCTCTCTCTCTCTCTCTCTCCTCTTCCAATTCCATGCTATGTTTTACCATGCAGGTAGCAACCATGCAGTGACTATATATTAGGTTTATGCAGATGCCAATTATTATGTCAAGGACTGTACTTAAAGACTTAAGATTCAACTTACAATTATTTTTAAAGTACCAAAAAGCCATAACTTGAAAGATCTTGATGTAAATTAGACATACATATTTTATTTGTTTTAACTGGTAAAAATAGCTTATTCTCATTATTTTTTTCAACATAAAAAATACAAGAATATATTATTTAAATATTATTATTTAAATATTTTTACAAAAAATAAAGTGATTATCATAAGCTATATACATGTAAATTTGATATATTCCTTTTATTGAATGGTAATAAGAAAAAGATAACTTTTGAAACAGAAAATTGCCTCTTGCACTGTTTGTATATAAGAAAAAATATATTCAAAAAAGGTGAAAAAGAAATGAAAAAAGTTTTCTAACAAGAATTTCTTTGAATATAAATAAGTATATTTTTAATATCACAAATTTAATACTTTTGACATTCAAAAATATGTTATTAATGTCAATGCGGTATTGATATCTTTAGAAAAAGAAGACAGATTTTGACATTTGCAATCTTTCACTGATTTGCTGATGCGTCAGTTTTAATAAAAATATAAATATGCAAATTTGCATTTTGAAAAAAAAAGTGACACATTTTCTTAATTTCTTGCAAATTTAAATTTTTATTTATAAATTTAGGTATTTTATTAAGTTATTATGTATATAAACTCTACTTATATGTTTAAGTTATAAAAAAAAATAAAAGATTAAACAAATTGTCATTAAAATAGAATCTTATGTGTGCAACCAAATGATTGTAACAAACCATTGTTGAAAATATCTGTCTCATGAAGGCTTGTACATTGTTAATCGTGCAGTACCTGATTTCACCCATCAGTGCACTTAACGTAATGTATTGTTGGTACTAATAGGCTCTAATAGCTCTCAACAGTTTAACAATAAATAGCAATTTTACATATTAAGGTAATCAACAATTGACCTCTTTTCACTGCATGGACAGTCGTTTTATCAACAATACTCTGTTTATTAACAACGAGCAGAAAACTTGGCACAACAGCTATGGTATATATTTGTAATTTTGAGAGAGCATCAAAAGTTGTGTGAATGAACACATTTGCCTTATGGGACTTTATTTTAGTATTTTGTCTATATTATATGTAAAATGTTTTATTTTGTAATAAGTCCATACAGAAATAATAATATAAGTATAATACCTTTTAATTAATTTAATGTACACTTCGGGACATTATAAACGTTGTCTGATTTACTCAGAGCCTAGCTCAAGTTTAAGAAAATGAGATATGCAATTTTGAAAAAAAAAAAAAAAAAAATGGTGATTAAACCATCTATATCTTTCTATACCTAAAAGTTGAAGTTTAACACACCTCCATAACCCCCCAAAAAGCAAGGGTAACGTTTGTACTGCCCAGAGGTGTACGTTTTTTTTTATAGACAATTTGTAAATAAAAAACAGTTTTAATGAGAACAATGGTAAAGTTAAAACACTCCTATTATTGATAAAACGGCCGAGAAAAAAGTAATTTTATCAACCGCAGCTAGCAAAGTTCCCCTAAAGGGTTAC